>JARQOD010000001.1:818757335-818784936 GCA_033576555.1 Oophaga sylvatica | reverse complement strand
TTGGTTACATGATTAATGCACTGTATATCATGGTAGGGCAGGTATTATGGGGTCTTATGATTCTGTATGCCCCTAATATATTATGGTCTTTACTTGTAGATACCTGTCATTTACATTACATTATATGGTGCTTCCGTATGTTGTTGCAGCTTTTCTCTGCCCGGGCTTATGCTGGATATGCGTATAACTTGTAGCCCTCATGTTATCCCTTTTACTTTGCTATGCTGATATTTAATAAAGGATTTTTTCTACATTATTCTCGTTGACATCGCACTGTTTTGTTCTGTTTTTGGTATCTTTGATAATCTCAGTGTGTCATATATTATCCTATATGGACTAGTGTTATAATGGTACTGATATTTATATATTATGCTGCATGATGATTTGTTCCACTAGTCGCATGTGTTTTTCGTGCTATTATTTTTTTAATACTTGCATAGTTTATTCCCATATACTGTTGTATTTATATTGGATATAAACACTGAATAAAATAAGGTATTTTGACTGCACAATATTATTTTCCTGGGATTTGTTTCCAGGAAATTGTGGTTTGCTAAAATTCCCTATGCAAGCATTTCTGCATTAACAAAAAAAATGTTTCATGGTTATTTTGACAAAGACTCTGGTAAATATAGAAACAAAGGAAAATTCTGTCGTCTGTCCATATACAGATGTGCGCAAATGTTTACATACTCAGGCAGAATTTTTGCTTTCTTTGCCTTTTTTCAGAGAATATGAATGATAACACCAAACCTTTTTCTCCACTCATGTTTAGTGGTTGGGTGAAGCCATTTACTGTCAAACTATTGTGTTTTCTCTTTTTAAATCATAATGACAACCCAAAACATCTAAATGACCCTGATCAAAAGTTCTCATAATTTGGTGATTAAGGCCTGATAACATGCACAGAAGTTGACACAAATGGGTTTGAATGGCTACTAAAGGTACATCCTCACTGTGACCTGTTGATTGTAATCAGTTTGTGTGCATAAAAGCTGTGTGAGTTTCTGGATCCAAATAGACTCTTGACGATGGTGCCATCAGCAAGGATTTGGATTTTTGGATCACGGAGTGAATTACTATACAACAGACTACTTGCTAGAGATGGGGTGCACCTTACGAAGACTGGAAAACATGTATTTGGAAGTCGCCTTGCTACACTCATCAGGAGAGCTTTACAAGACGAACAGTATGTTGGAGTTTTACCGGAAGCTAAAAACGCGAAAAAACGCAGCATAAGCATCCTGACAAATGCTATTGAGAATCTGCGATTAAAAGTGGAAAGCAAGAACAAAGACAAAAAAATCTAAATATATAAAAATATTGGAGGAAGAGAACCAATCACAAACTAAAATGTTTCTATATGAATGCACGAAGCATGGCAACAAACAAGGAGAACTGGAACTACTAACGCAGGAAAAGAAATATGATGTCATTGGAATCACTGAAACTTGGTTGACGATACACATGATTGGAATACAAGGCTAGAAGGATACAACTTATTTGCAAGAAACAGACTTGATAAACGAGGAGGAGGTGTCGCATTGTATGTTAGAAAAGCGTATATCTGGCAGAGATTGAAGCTTCAGAGACTGGGAGTTCTGTGGAAACTGTTTGGGTAAGAATACAAGAGCGAACAATGGAAAGGACACCATTGTAGGCATTTACTACAGGCCACCTATGCAAGCTGAAGATATGGATGAACTCTTTATGCATGAAATGGCCAAGTTCTCCAAAAATATATGACATAGTGGTCATGGGAGATTTCAACTATCCAGACATTTGTTGGAATCTCTCTCAGGCAAAACTAACAGGTCAAGGAAATTCTTATCCTCTCTTGCTGACAACTTTATCTTCCAAATGGTAGGGGAGAAAACAAGGGGATCTGCTACCTTGGATCTAATCCTTATAAACAGGGAGGAAATGGTTGAGGAGGTAAGAGTGGCTGGGACCCTAGGAGGTAGTGAACATGCTATTTTAGAATTTTGGATAACAAGAGGAGGAAGACCTGTGAAGACTCAGACGTCAAGGTTAGATTTCAGAAAGGCAGATTTTAAGGGACTCAGAAAGAGAATTGGAGGATCCAATGGCTGGCTATCCTTAAGGACAAAAATGTCCAGGAAGGATGGGAAATCGTGAAAAATGAGATTCTCAAAGCACAATCGTTAACAATTCCGAAAAGAGGGAAGAATGGGAAGCATTTAAGGAAACCAGGATGGATGAACACAGAACTTAAACACATGCTAAAAAGGAAGAAAGAAATGTTTATCAAATGGAAAGAGGGAGGCATATCTAAAGAAGAATATAATGCCGTCTGCAGAACCTGCAGGGCACAAATCAGATTAGCTAAAGCTGACAATGAATTAAGGCTTGCAAGAGATGTCAAAAGCAACAAAAAAGGATTTTGGGGATACGTCAAAAGTAAAAGAAAAGTCAAAGATACTATAGGATTTTTACAGGATGAAAATGATGAAATGGTAAGACAGGATGTTGAGAAGGCTGAACTTTTAAATTCCTATTTTGCATCTGTTTTCTCTCAGAAAGGAAATGTAACATCAACTGATCTTCACTGTCCTATTAAAGGAATAAAAGAATCCAGGATATCTATAAACAGAAAGACAGTGAGGAAACACTTAGCTAACCTAAATGAATTCAAGTCTCCAGGTCCAGATGAATTACACCCCAGAATACTGAAGGAGATAGCAGAAGAAATTCTTGAACCACTGTCCATAATCTTTGAAAATTCTTGGAGAACAGGAGAAGTCCCAGAAGACTGGAGAAGAGCAAATGTTGTTCCTATCTTCAAAAAGGGGAAGAAGGTGGACCCAGGGAACTACAGGCCGGTGAGTCTGACTTCTATACCAGAAAAATCTTTGAACAAATTATTAAAGAACATGTATGTAAGTACCTGCATAAGAATGAAGTGATTAAACAGAGTCAGCATGGGTTTGTAACTAATAAGTCATGTCAGACTAACTTAATTTCCTTCTATGACAGAATCACTGACTGGGTGGATCAGAGAAATGCTGTAGATATAGTATATCTTGATTTCAGCAAAGCATTTTACAAAGTATCTCACACAATCCTTATTGAAAAAATGACTAAGTATGGAATGGACAAGGCAACTGTTAGGTGGATTCATAACTGGCTTAGTGATCGGACCCAAAGAGTGGTCGTAAATGGCTGCACATCCAGTTGGAAGAATGTCTCAAGTGGGGTACCACAAGGCTCTGTTTTGGGCCCTGTATTGTTCAACATCTTTATCAATGATTTAGATGAAGGAATTGAGGGTAAACTGATCAAATTTGCTGATGACACAAAGCTAGGAGGGACAGCTAATACTAGAGAAGAGAGAGAGGATTCAAAAAGATATAAATAAACTGGAGCAGTGGGCAGCAACTAACAGAATGGTTTTTAACAGGGAAAAATGCAAAGTACTACATCTGGGCAATAAAAATGAAAAAAGCATATACAAAATGGGAGGAATAGGGCTAAGTAACAGCACATGTGAAAAAGACTTGGGTATACTAATTGATCACAGACTGAACATGAGTCAACAGTGTGATGCAGCAGCAAAAAAGGCAAATACAATTCTAGGATGTATCAACAGAAGCATACTGTCTAGATCACGTGAGGTCATTATTGCCCTCTACTCCTCTTTGGTCAGACCTCATCTGGAATACTGTGTCCAGTTTTGGGCACCACATTTTAAAAAAGACATCAACAAACTGGAGCAAGTTCAGAGAAGAGCCACCAGAATGGTGACTGGTCTGCAAACCATGTCCTATGAGGAACGGTTGCAGGATTTGGGAATGTTCAGCTTGCAAAAAAGAAGACTGAGAGGAGACTTAATAGCTGTCTACAAATATCTCAAGGGCTGTCACATTGTAGAAGGATCATCTTTATGTTACTATAAGGGTGGTGTTTAATGGAGCACACTCGGACTGGGTCACGGTTAGCAGTTGGGTACCACAGGGGTCAGTATTGGGGCCGCTTCTCTTTAACATATTTATTAATGACCTTGTAGGGGGCATACAGAGTAGTATTTCAATATTTGCAGATGACACTAAACTCTGCAGGGTAATAAATACAGAGGAGGATAATTTTATATTACAGGAGGATTTATGTAAACTAGAAGCTTGGGCTGATAAATGGCAAATGAGCTTTAATTGGGATAAATGTAAGGTCATGCACTTGGGTAAAACAAACAAGATGTATAATTATGTGCTTAATTGTAAAACACTGGGCAAAACTGTCACTGAAAAAGACCTGGGTGTATGGGTGGACGACAAACTCACATTTAGTGGCCAATGTCAGGCAGCTGCTGCCAAGGCAAATAAAATAATGGGATGCATTAAAAGAGGCATAGATGCTCATGAGGAGAACATAATTTTACCTCTATACAAGTCACTGGTGCGACCACACTTAGAATACTGTGTGCAGTTCTGGTCTCCGGTGTATAAGAAAGACATAGCTGAACTGGAGCGGGTGCAGAGAAGAGCGACCAAGGTTATTAGAGAACTGGGGGGTCTGCAATACCAAGACAGGTTATTACACTTGGGGTTATTTAGTTTGGAAAAACGAAGGCTTAGGGGTAATCTTATTACAATGTATAAATATATGAGGGGACAGTACAAAGACATTTCTAATGATCTTTTTACTCTTAGACCTGTGACGGGAACAAGAGGGCATCCTCTACGTCTGGAGGAAAGAAGGTTTAGCCATAATCACAGACGCAGATTCTTTACTGTAAGAGCAGTGAGACTATGGAACTCTCTGCAGTCTAATGTTGTAATGAGTGACTCCCTACTAAAATTTAAGAAGGGACTGGATGCCTTTCTTGAAAAGTATAATATTACAGGCTATATTCACTAGTTTCCTAGATACTGCATTAATCCAGGGAGCTAGTCTGATTGCCGTATGTGGAGTCGGGAAGGATTTTTTTTTCCCTAATGTGAAGCTTACTGTTTGCCACTTGGGTTTTTTTTTGCCTTCCTCTGGATCAACATGTTAGGGCAGGTTAGGATAGGATACGGGTTGAACTAGATTGACTTAAAGTCTTCCTTCAACCTTAATAACTATGTTTATTCTCATTTGCACAAGGAAAGACTAGAAGCAATGGGATGAAACTGAATGGGAGGAGACACAGAGTAGATATTAGAAAAAACTTTTTGACAGGTAGGGTGATCAATGAGTGGAACAGGCTGCCACGAGAGGTGGTGAGTTCTCCTTCAATGGAAGTCTTCAAACAGAGGCTGGACAGACAGTCTGGGATGATTTAGAGAATCCTGCTTTGAGCAGGGGGTTGGACCAGATGGCCCAGGAGGTCCCTTCCAACTCTACTATTCTATGATTCTATGTTCTTTCATCCAGCCGTTGGCGTTTCTAGATTGTGAGCCCAGGGGAAAGACAAAAAATTGTCAACAGATCTACGGGAAAAGGTAGTTGAACTGTATAAAACAGGAAAAGGATATAAAAAGATATCCAAGGAATTGATAAGGACAGTCAACAGCTTTCAAATTATGATTAACCTCTTAACCCTGAAGGGTCGTTTGCATGTTAATGACCGGGCCAATTTTTACAATTCTGACCACTGTCCTTTATAAGGTTTAACTCTGGAACGCTTCAACGGATCTTGGCGTTTCTGAGACTGTTTTCTCATGACATATTGTACTTCATGTTAGTGGTAAAATATAGCGTGTGTTTATTTATGAAAAAATGGAAATATGGCGAAAATTTTGCAATTTTCAGACTTTGAATTTTTATGCCCTTAAAACAGATAATATGACACATAAAATACTTACTAAATAACATTTCCCACATGTCTACTTTACATCAGCACAATTTTGGAACCAACATTTTTTTTGTTAAAAAGTTGTAAGGTTAAAAGTTGACAAGCGATTTCTCATTTTTACAACAAAATTTACAAAACCATTTTTTTTTTTAGGGACCACCTCACATTTGAAGTCACTTTGAGGGGTCTATATGGCAGAAAATACCCAAAAGTTAAACCATTCTAAAATCTGCACCCCTCAAGGTACTCAAAACCAAATTCAAGAAGTTTATTAACCCTTCAGGTGCTTTACAGGAATTTTTGGAATGTGGAAGAAAAAAAATGAACATTTAACTTTTTAGTCACAAAAATGATATTTTACAAACAATTTCTTTATTTTCACAAGGGTAAAAGGAGAAAGTTACAGAAAAAGTTGTTGTGCAATTTCTCCTGAGTACGCCAATACCCCCAATACAGTGGGGGAAAACCACTGTTTGGGCGCACGGCAGGGCTCGGAAGGGAAGGAGCGCTGTTATGTTTCGGTAGCTGAGGAGAAATAGCAAAAATAGCCAAAGTAGCAATACACCAGAGAGGCTGGAAATTATTGGGTTGCAGGACCCTAAACTAACCGCAACACTAGAAGTAGCCGTGGAGCGTACCTACGGTGATCCTAGACGCCTCGTCACAGCCGCAGAGATAGCTACACCTAAAGGCAGAAAGATGAAAGCTAACTGCCCCGTAGCAGAACCCCCAAAGAAATAGGAAGCCCCCAAACATGTAATGGCAGTTAGACAAGAAGAAAATACGAACACAGACAGAAAATAGAATGAGCAAACGCTGGGGCCCAATTCTGTATAGATAGAAAAGTATAGGAAAGAATTCTGACTGCAACCCAAAAAACCCTGATAAAAATACAAACACTTCTGATTAACAAAAAACCTGAGATTACACAATCTCTACCACCTAAATCGGATCTCTGGTGTAACACAAAGCAATTCAGCAAATAAAAAGTGACACAGGAACAGAGCAAAAGTGCAAACACAAACTGAGCACAAATGCAGTGCCAGGCCCCAAAAGGGGACCAGGCTGAAGTCTACTGCAAGGCAGCTAATCAGCAAGGAAAATCCAACCAGAGGAAAAAAAAAAACAGCAAGTCACTTATCTGAATGAAAGCAGGAATGCAAGCTGAGCTCCAAGCAAGACCTGGGAGAACAATTGATTACCAGCAAGGCTGATGGGAGTTCAGGTCACTTATATCAGACCATTCAGATCCAGCTGAAAGCCATTCAGCAATTGGTTCATTACCCTCAGCAACCACCGGAGGGAGCCCCAGCTCTGAAGTCGCCTCCAACGTGTTCACAACAGAGCGCCATTTGACTTTTTCAAACCAAAATTGGCTGGAATTGAGATCAGACACCATGTCGCATTTGGTGATCCCCTGATGTGCCTAAACAGTGGAAAACCCCCACAAGTGACACCATTTTGGAAACTAGACTCCCTAAGGATCGTATCTAGATGTGTGGTGAGCACTTTGAACCCCAAAGTGCTTCACACAAGTTTATAATGTAGAGCCGTGAAAAAAAATCATATTTTTTCCACAAACATGATTTTTTAGCCCCCAATTTTTTATTTTCCCAAGGGTAAGAGGAAAATTAGACCCCAAAAGTTGTTATTCAATTTGTCCTGAGTATGCTGATACCCCATATGTGGGGGGGGAGTCACTGTTTGAGCGCACAGCAGAGCTCGGAAGGGAAGGAGCACCATTTGACATTTTCAAACCAAAATTGGCTGGAATTGAGATCGGACGCCATATCGCGTTTGGAGAGCCCCTGATGTGCCTAAACAGTGTAAATCCCCCAATTCTAACTCCAACCCTAACCACAACACACCCCTAACCCTAATCCCAACCCCAACCATAACCCTAACACACCACTAACCCTAATCCCAACCCTAACCATAACCCTAACTACAAACCTAACACACCCCTAACCATAATCCAAACCCTAACCCCAACTCTAGCCCCAACCCTAACTTTAGCCCTAACCCTAATGGGAAAATGGAAATACATTTTTTTATTTTATTATTTTTCCCTAACTAAGGGGGTGATAAAGGGGGGTTTGATTTACTATTTATAGTAATAAATATATATAGTATAAAATAGTTTTTGCATCACCATATTTTGAGAGCTATAATTTTTCCATATTTTGGCCCACAGAGTCAAGTGAGGTCTTGTTTTTTGTGGGACGAGTTGACATTTTTATTGGTACCATTTTCGGGCACATGACATTTTTTGATCGCTTTTTATTCCGATTTTTGGGAGGCAGAATGAACAAAAACCAGCAATTCATGAATTTCTTTTGGGGGCACATACACCGTTCGGTGTGTGGTAAAATTGATAAGGCAGTTATATTCTTCAGGTCAGTACGATTACAGCGATACCTCATTTATATCTTTTTTTAATGTTTTGGCGCTTTTATACAATAAAAAACTATTTTATAGAAAAAATAATTATTTTTGCATCACTTCATTCTGACAGCTATAACTTTTTTATTTTTCACTGATGGCACTGTATGGTGGCTTATTTTTTGCGGGACAAGATGACATTTTCGGCTATACCATGTTTATTTATATCCGTTTTTTTATCACGTGTTAATCCACTTTTTGCTCGGTGGTATGATGATAAAGCATTGTTTTTTGCCCTTTTTTATGTTGTTCACTAAAGGGGTTAACTAATGGGACAGTTTTATAGTGCGGGTCTTTACGGACGCAGTGATACCAAATGTGTGCTTTTATTAATTAGATTTTTTTTATTAACCCCTTTATTTCATCGGACGTACTATTCCGTCCATGTGACCCTGGACCTCATTCCCATGGATGGAATAGTACGTCCAGGGCGATCAGCTGCGCTCCCGGTGGGAGCGCAGCTGGTCGCCGCTGGGTGTCAGCTGATTATCACAGCTGACACCCGGCACTATGTGTCAGGAGCGGTCACAGACCGCTCCTGGCACATTAACCCCTGGCACACCGCGATCAAACATGATCGCGGTGTACCGGGGGCACAGGGGAGCATCGCGCAGGGAGGGGGCTCCCTGCGCGCTCCCCTGAGACCCTCAGAACAGCGCGATGTGTCGCGCTGTTCCGAGGGACTCTCCTCACTGCAGGACCCCGGATCCAAGATGGCCGCCGGGTCCTGCAGGGAGGTGGCTTCCTCAGTGCCTGCTGAGAGCAGGCACTGAGAAGCCTGCAGCAGTGCCAGAGTGATCGCTGGTGTGACAGAGTGCTGTGCACACTGTCACACCAGCGATCTGACCCTACACAGTGATGTCCCACCCTGGGACAAAGTAAAAATGTAAAAAAAATAAAAATAAACAAGTGTAAAAAAAATTCCAAAAAAAAAAATATTCCCCAATAAATTCATTTCTTCATGTAAATAAAAAAAACAAAACAATAAAAGTACACATATTTGGTATCGCCGCGTCCGTAACAACCCGCTCTATAGAACTGTCCCACTAGTTAACCCCTTTAGTGAACCCCTTAAAAAAAAAGTGGAATAACACGCGATCAAAAAGAATCATATAAATAATCATGGTACCGCTGAAAACGTCATCTTGTCCCACAAAAAAAAAAGCCACCATACAGCATCATCAGCGAAACAATAAAAAAGTTATAGCTCGCAGAATAAAGCGATGCAAAAATAATTATTTTTTATATAAAATTGTTTTTATTGTATAAAAGCACCAAAACATAAAAAAATTATAATAAATGAGGTATCGCCGTAATCATACTGACCCGAAGAATAAAACTGCTTTATCAATTTTACCACACACGGAACGGTATAAAGCCCCCCCAAAAGAAATTCATGAATTGCTAATTTTTGTTCATTCTAACCGCCCAAAAATCGAAATAAAAAGCGATCAAAAAATGTCACGTGCTCAAAAATGGTACCAATAAAAACTCCAACTCGTACCGCAAAAATAAAACCTCACATGACTCTGTGGGCGAAAATATGCAAAATTATAGCTCTCAAAATGTGGTGATGAAAAAACTATTTTTGCAATAAAAAGCGTCTTTTAGTGTGACAGCTGCCAATCATAAAAACCCGCTATAAATAGTAAATCAAACCCCCCTTTATCACCCCCTTAGTTAGGGAAAAATAATAAAATTAAAAAAATGTATTTATTTCCATTTTCCCATTAGTGCTAGGCCCTGTGCACACGTTGCGGATAGTGCTGCGGATACGCAGCGGTTTTGGCGCTGCAGATTCGCAGCAGAACCGGACGCCATGTATAGTACAGTGTTAGTGAAGGGAAAAAAAAAAAACTGTGCACATGATGCGGAATTTTCCGCACGGATTTGGTGCGGTTTTAAAACCGCAGCATGTCAATTCTTTGTGCGGATTCCACAGTGGTTTTACACCTATTCCAATATAGGTGTAAAACAGCAGGCAAATCCGCAAAAAAACGCAGCAAAACTGCACTAAATCCACGCTAAAACCGCAGGTAAAACGCGCTCACCACACCTCTAGATAAGTTCCTTGTGGGATCTATTTTCCAAAATGGGGTTACTTGTGGGGATTTCCACTGTTTAGGCACATCAGGGGCTCTCCAAATGCGACATGACGCCCGCAGACCATTCCATCAAAGTCTGCGATCCAAAACGTCACTACTTCCCTTCCGAGCCCCGACGTGTGCCCAAACAGTAGTTTTCTCCCACATATGGGGTATCAGCATACTCAGGGCAAATTGGACAACAACTTTTGGGGTCCAATTTCTCCTGTTACCTGTTATGTTTCGGTAGCTGAGGAGTGCAGGTAAAAAAGGCAATACACCAGAGACGTTGGAATCTATGAGATTGCAGTACCCTGACTAACCACCACAACTAGAGGCAGCCGTGGAGCGTTCCTACGTTGGTCCTAGACGCCTCGTCACAGCCTGAGAAACTAACTACACCTAAAGATAGAAAGAGGAAAGCTATCTGCCCCGGAGCAGATCCCAAAGAACATAGAAAGCCCCCAAACATGTAATGGCGGTTAGACAAGATGAAATACTGACACAGACAGAAAATAGTATGAGCAAACGTTGGGCCCAAACTACCTAAATAGAAAAGGATAGGAAGGGCACTTACTGCAATCCCAAAAAACCCTGAAAAGCACCAACTCTACTAATTTCAAAATCACCTGAGATCACACGACCTCTACCACCTAAATTAGTTCTCTGGTGTAACAAAATCAAAACAGCAGCCACTGAAAAAACTGGAAAAAGCAAAAGTACAAACATCAGAGGCTGAACTAAACTGAGAGGGCAAAAGCCCCCGGAGGGGACCCTGAAGGCCCCCACAGAAGTGCAGGACAAATTGCAAAAATCAAGCACAAAAACAAAAAGAAGAAAATGTCTTATCTGTTAGCAGGAGATGCAGACACGACACAGCAGGCTACAAAGGAAACAGGACTCAAGGATTGAGACCAGAACAATTGATCACCGGCAACCCTGATGGGAAGGCGACTCCCTTATATAAGACCAGTCAGTAACACCTGATTCCCACTCCTCACAATCTTCACTGGACAGTCCAGTACCGCTTGTAACCACCAGAGGGAGCCTCTGCTCAGAACTCATTTCAAGTCCATTCACAACAGTACCCCCCCTTGAGGAGGGGTCACCGAACCCTCACTTGAGCAACCAGGTCGGTCAGGATGAGTTCTATGATACGCACGGATGAGTCTCCTAGCATGGATGTCCGAAGCAAACACCCAAGAATTGTCTTCCTGACCATAACCTCTCCACTTAACCAAATACTGGAGTTTCCGTCTAGAAAAACGAGAATTCAATATTTTCTCAACCACAAACTCCATATTGCCCTCAACCAGAACAGGGTCAGGAGGCAGAGCAGTAGGAACCACTGGCTCAACAAACCTCTTCAACAAGGACTTGTGGAACACGTTATGGATCTTAAATGTCCCTGGAAGAAGCAAACGAAAAGAAACAGGATTAAGAATCTCCATGATCTTATAAGGTCCAATGAACCTAGGCTTAAATTTAGGAGATGCCACTCTCATAGGAATATTTCTTGAGGACAACCAGACCAAGTCCCCCACTTTAAACAAAGGACCATCAGTCCTATGCCGGTTAGCAAACCGCTGGGCCCTCTCCTGAGAGAGGGACAACCTCTCCACTACCTGGTCTCAAATCTGTTGCATACGCTCCACAACAGAGTCAACACCTGGACAGACAGAAGCCTCCGTCTGTCCTGAAGAAAATCGAGGGTGAAACCCAGAATTACAGAAAAATGGAGACATCAAAGTGGCAGAGCTAGCCCTATTATTAAGAGCAAACTCAGCCAAAGGCAAAAAAGAGACCCAGTCATCCTGATCAGCAGACACAAAGCATCTTAGATAAGTCTCCAATGTCTGGTTTGTTCTCTCAGTTTGACCATTGGTCTGAGGATGAAACGCCGAGGAGAAAGACAATTGAACACCAAGTTTAGAACAAAAGGTCCTCCAAAATCTGGAAACAAACTGGACTCCTCTGTCAGACACAATGTTCTCAGGAATGCCGTGTAAACGAACCACGTGCTGAAGGAACAAAGGCACCAATTCAGAGGAGGAAGGCAACTTAGGTAATGGCACAAGATGTATCATCTTGGAAAACCTATCACAAATCACCCAGATTACGGTCATTCTCTGAGAAACAGGGAGGTCGGAAATGAAATCCATAGAGATATGGGTCCATGGTCTCTTGGGCACAGGCAATGGCATCAACAAACCACTAGAGCGGGAGCAAGGCTTGGAGCGAGAGCAAGTCCCGCAGGACTGCACAAATTCCCTGACATCACGAGACAAGGTAGGCCACCAAAAGGACCGACTAACCAAGTCTCTGGTACCAAAAATTCCGGGATGCCCAGCCAACGCGGAACAATGAATCTCAGACATCACACTCTTTTTCCACTGGTCCGGGACAAACAATTTTCCAACAGGGCAGCGCTCGGGCCTATCCTCCTGACACCCCTCCAGAGCAAGTCTCAAATTGGGTGAGATGGCGGAAAGAACTACACCCTCTTTCAAAATAACAGAAGGATCAGATAACTCAGGAAGTCCGCAAGGAAACTCCTCGAGAGGGCATCCGCCTTAACATTCTTAGTGCCAGGAAGAAAGGAAACCACAAAATTAAAACGTGTGAAAAACAAGGCCCACCTGGCCTGTCTAGGATTGAGTCGCTTGGCAGATTCCAGATAGACCAGATTCTTATGGTCCGTAAGGACCACCACCTGATGTTTGGCTCCCTCCAGCCAATGTCTCCACTCTTCAAAAGCCCACTTCATGGCCAGTAACTCCCGATTACCCACGTCATAATTACGTTCAGTAGGAGAAAATTTTCGCGAGAAAAAGGCACAAGGGTTACTTTTAGAGGTCTCTGGATCTTTTTGGGACAAAACGGCACCTGCCCCAATTTCAGAGGCATCAACCTCCACCTGAAATGGCAGAGAAACATCAGGCTGCCGTAGAACAGGAGCAGAAGTGAATCTCTGCTTAAGTTCCTGAAATGCAGAGACTGCCTCAGGAGGCCAATTCACCACATCAGAACCCTTTCTGGTCAAATCAGTCAATGGTTTAACAATAACCGAGAAATTACCAATAAATTTACGATAAAAATTGGCAAAACCCAAAAATCTTTGAAGAGCCTTTAATGAAGTAGGTTGGACCCAATCACAGATGGCCTGAACCTTGACCGGGTCCATTTCAATAACAGATGGGGACAAAATGAATCCCAGAAATGAGATCCTCTGTACGCCAAAAAGACACTTTGATCCCTTCACATACAGAGCATTCTCTCTCAAAATCTGGAATACAGTTCGAACATGTTTCACATGAGAGTCCCAGTCATTAGAAAAAATCAAGATATCATCCAAATAAACAATCAGAAATTTATCCACAAAATCCCTGAAAATGTCATTCATGAAGGACTGGAAGACAGAAGGAGCATTAGTGAGCCCAAAGGGCATCACAAGGTACTCAAAATGCCCCTCAGGGGTATTGAATGCCGTCTTCCATTCATCCCCGTGCTTAATGCGAATAAGGTTATATGCCCCCCTGAGGTCAAGCTTGGTAAACCAAGTAGCGTTTTTCACCCTGGAAAACAGGTCAGAAATCAAAGGTAACGGGTATTGATATTTTACAGTAATATTGTTCAAAAGACGATAATCAATACACAGCCTTAATGAACCATCCTTTTTGGCCACAAAGAAAAAACCGGCACCTAAGGGTGAAGAGGATGGTCTGATATGACCCTTCTCCAATGATTCCTTGATATAAGACCGCATAGCGTCATGTTCAGGTACAGACAAGTTAAAAAGGCGACCTTTAGGGAATTTACTACCAGGCACTAATTCAATAGCGCAGTCATAGCTCCTATGGGGAGGCAAGGATGCAGATTTACTTTCGCTAAACACATCAGAAAAATCAATCAAAAAGTCAGGAACATCCTGAGCCTGGGGGGAGGCAGAAAAAACAGGAGTGTTGGTATTAACACATTGGCAGCCCCAACTGGTTACAGACACAGATTTCAAATCCAAAACAGGATTATGAGACTGCAACCAAGGGAAGCCCAGTACGATAATATCATGCAGATTATACAGAACCAAAAATTTACAGCACTCCTGATGATCAGGTTCAACCCTCATTATCACCTGAGTAGAGAACTGAGGTTTATTCTCAGCCAAAGGGGTAGAATCGATCCCCAGTAGGGGAATAGACTTCTGTAGGGGTATCAAGGGAAACCCACAACGTTTAGCAAAATCATAATCCATCAGGTTAATAGCTGCTCCAGAATCAACGAAAGCCTGAGCAGAAAATGAGGACAGAGAGCATATCAGAGTGACAGTTAATAAAAACTTAGTCTGAACATTACCCAAGACAACTGAGCGTGCAAAACGTCTTCCCCGCTTAGGGCAGACTGAAATAGCATGAGAGGCATCACCACAGTAGAAACATAACCCATTGCGCTTTCGAAACTCATGACGCTGTGCCCCAGACACCACTCTATCACACTGCATGGGTTCAGAAGCAGGTCCACAAGGCAACACCATTCCACGCATACTTCTCTGCTCACGCAAACGTCTGTCAATTTGAATCGCTAATGACATAGAATCATTGAGACCAGAGGGGACAGAGAATCCCACCATAACATCCTTTACATTATCTGACAGACCCTTCCGAAAAAGGGCCGCCAAAGCGTCGTCATTCCACTTGGTCAGGACTGCCCACCTACGGAATCTCTGACAGTATAACTCAGCGTCATCAAGACCCTGATTTAATGCCAACAAGGCTTTTTCAGCTTGATCAGTGACATTAGGCTCATCGTACAATAACCCCAAAGCCTGAAAAAATGCATCAACATCACTCAAAACAGGATCCCCAGGTGTCAGGGAAAAAGCCCAATCCTGAGGATCGCCGCGCAGGAGAGAGATGACAATTTGAACCTGCTGCGCTGCGTTCCCTGAGGACTTAGATTTTAAGGCAAAAAACAATTTACAATTATTTTTGAAATTCTGAAACTTAGCTCGATCCCCTAAAAACAAATCTGGCATGGGAATCCTAGGTTCCACAACAGGCAACCTAGCAAGATAGGCAGCAATACTCCGAACCTCAGTGGCAAGCTGATCCACACGGCCAGACAACTGTGCAAACTCCATTGAGAGAAAAAAAATCCTCCCCAGCACCCAGAGATACAGAGGGAAAAAAATGCAACAAACAGAAAAATATCTCTGACAACTCTGACAACCTTTTTCTTTCACAATATTTTTTCCCTTCTGTGAGTATATACAATTTTCAATTTTTAGGCCGGTGATACTGTTATGTTTCGGTAGCTGAGGAGTGCAGGTAAAAAAGGCAATACACCAGAGAAGTTGGAATCTATGAGATTGCAGTACCCTGACTAACCACCACAACTAGAGGCAGCCGTGGAGCGTTCCTACATTGGTCCTAGACGCCTCGTCACAGCCTGAGAAACTAACTACACCTAAAGATAGAAAGAGGAAAGCTATCTGCCCCGGAGCAGATCCCCAAAGAACATAGAAAGCCCCCAAACATGTAATGGCGGTTAGACAAGATAAAATACTGACACAGACAGAAAATAGTATGAGCAAACGTTGGGGCCCAAACTACCTAAATAGAAAAGGATAGGAAGGGCACTTACTGCAATCCCAAAAAACCCTGAAAAGCACCAACTCTACTAATTTCAAAATCACCTGAGATCACACGACCTCTACCACCTAAATTAGTTCTCTGGTGTAACAAAATCAAAACAGCAGCCACTGAAAAAACTGGAAAAAGCAAAAGTACAAACATCAGCGGCTGAACTAAACTGAGAGGGCAAAAGCCCCCGGAGGGGACCCTGAAGGCCCCCACAGAAGTGCAGGACAAAATGCAAAAATCAAGCACAAAAACAAAAAGAAGAAAATGTCTTATCTGTTAGCAGGAGATGCAGACACGACACAGCAGGCTACAAAGGAAACAGGACTCAAGGATTGAGACCAGAACAATTGATCACCGGCAACCCTGATGGGAAGGCGACTCCCTTATATAAGACCAGTCAGTAACACCTGATTCCCACTCCTCACAATCTTCACTGGACAGTCCAGTACCGCTTGTAACCACCAGAGGGAGCCTCTGCTCAGAACTCATTTCAAGTCCATTCACAACAGTTACCCTTGTGAAAATAAAATATTGCGGGCAAAAAAATCATTTTTTGTAAAAAAAAAAAAAAGATTTTTTATTTTTACTGCTGTACGTTATAAACTTCTGTGAAGCACTTCGGGGTTCAAAGTGCTCACCACACATCTAGATAAGTTCCTTGGGGGGTCTATTTTCCAAAATGGGGTCACTTGTGGGGTTTCCACTGTTTAGGCACATAAGGGGCTCTCCAAACGCGACATGACGCCCGCAGACCATTCCATCAAAGTCTGCAATCCAAAACGTCACTACTTCCCTTCCGAGCCCCGACGTGTGCCCATACAGTAGTTTTCTCCCACATATGGGGTATCAGCGTACTCAGGACAAAATGGACAACAACTTTTGGGGACCAATTTCTCCTGTTACCCTTGGGAAAATAAAAAGTTGGGGACTAAAAAATCATGCTTGTGGAAAAAATATGATTTTTTTATTTTCATACTTGGGCGTTATAAACTTTAGTGAAATACCTGGGGGTTCAAAGTGCTCACCAAAGATCTAGATAAGTTCCTTGAGGGGTCTAGTTTCCAAAATGGGGTCACTTGTGGGGGTTTCCACTGTTTAGGCACATCAGGAGCTCTCCAAACACGACATGGCGTCCAGCCAATTCTGCGTTGAAAAAGTCAAACGGCGCTCCTTCCCTTCCGAGCTCTGCCATGCACCCAAACAGTGGTTTACCCCTACATATAGGGAATCAGCGTAATCAGGACAAATTGCACAACAACTTTTGGTGTCTTGTTACCCTTGGGAAAATAAAAATTGGGGTGAAAAGATCATTTTTGTGGAAAAAATATGATTTTTTAATTTTACGGCTCTACGTTATAAACTTGTGTGAAGCACTTGGGGTTCAAATTGCTCACCACAGATCTAGATAAGTTCCTTAGGGGTCTAGTTTCCAAAATGGGGTCACTTGTGGGGGGTTTCCACTGTTTAGGCACATCAGAGGCTTTCCAAATGCAACATGGTGTCCAATCTCAAATCCAGCCAATTTTGGAAATAGTCAAATGGTGCTCCTTCCATTCCGAGCTCTGCCGTGAGCCCAAACAGTGGCTTCCCCCCACATATCAACGTACTCAGGACAAATTGGACAACAACTTTTGTGATCCAATTTCTCCTGTTACACTTGGGAAAATAAAAAATTGATGACTAAAATATAATTTTTGTGGGAAAAAAATAGGATTTTTTATTTTCATGCCCGGGCATTATAAACTTGTGTGAAGCACTTGGGGGTTCAAAGTGCTCACCACAGATCTAGATAAGTTCCGTAGGGGGTCTAGTTTCGAAAATGGGGTCACTTGTGGGGGTTTCCACTGTTTAGGCACATCTGGGGCACTGCAAACGGAACATGACCCCCATCAACGTCTGCATTCCAAAATGTTATTACTTCCTTTCCAAGCCCTGCCATGCACCCAAACAGTTCCCCCCCACATATGGGGTATTAGCGTACTCAGGACAAATTGGACAACAACTTTTGTGATCCAATTTCTCCTGTTACCCTTGGGAAAATAAAAAATTGATGACTAAAATATAATTTTTGTGGGAAAAAAATAGGATTTTTTATTTTCATGCCCGGGCATTAGAAACTTGTGTGAAGCACTTGGGGGTTCAAAGTGCTCACCACAGATCTAGATAAGTTCCTTAGGGGGTCTAGTTTCCAAAATGGGGTCACTTGTGGGGGGTTTCCACTGTTTAGGCACATCTGGGGCAGTGCAAACGGAACATGACCCCCATCAACGTCTGCATTCCAAAATGTTATTACTTCCTTTCCAAGCCCTGCCATGCACCCAAACAGTTCCCCTCCCCCCACATATGGGGTATTAGCGTACTCAGGACAAATTGGACAACAACTTTTGGGGTCCAATTTCCTTGGGAAAAATCAAAAATTTGGGACTAAAAAATAATTTTTGTGGAAAATTGTTTTTTTTTTTTTTTTCACACCCAGGCATTATAAACTTTTGTGAAACACTTGGGGGTTCAAAGTGCTCACAACAGATCTAGATAAGTTCCATAGGGGGTCTAGTTTCCAAAATGGTGTCACTTGTGGGGGGTTTCCACTGTTTAGGTGCATCAGGGGCTCTCCAAACGCAACATGGCATCCAATCTCAATTCCAGCCAATTTTGGTTTGAAAAAGTCAAACGGCGCTCCTTCCCTTACGAGCTCTGCCGTGTGCCCAAACAGTGGTTTTCCCTCACATATGGGGTGTTGGCTTACTCAGGAGAAATTGCACAACAACTTTATCTGTCCATTTTCTCCTTTTACCCTTGTGAAAATAAAACAAAGTTTGTAAAAGATCATTTTTGTGACTAAAAAGTTAACTGTTCATTTTTTCCTTCCACGTTGCTTCAGCTCCTGTGAAGCACCTGAAGGGTTAATAAACTTCTTGAATGTGGTTTTGAGTACCTTGAAGGGTGCAGTTTTTAGAATGGTGTCACTTTTGGGCATTTTCTGCCATATAGATCCTTGAAAGTGACTTCAAATGTGAGGTGGTCCTTAAAAAAATGGCTTTGTAAATTTTGTTGTAAAAATGAGAAATCGCTGGTCAACTTTTAACCCTTATAATTTCCTAACAAAAAAAAATTTTGGTTCCAAAATTGTGCTGATGTAAAGTAGACATGTGGAAAATGTTATTTATTAGCTATTTTGTGTGACATATTTCTCTGTTTTAAGGGAATAAAAATTAAAAGTTTGAAAATTGCTAAATTTTCAAAATTTTCGCCATATTTGCGTTTTTTTCAAAAATAAACGCAAGTTATATAGAAGAAATGTTACCAGTAACGTGAAGTACAATATGTCATGAGAAAGCAATCTCAGAATCGCGAAGATCCGTTGAAGCGTTCCAGAGTTATAACCTCATAAAGAGACAGTGGTCAGAATTGTAAAAATTGGCCCCGTCATTAACGTGCAAACCACCCTTGGGGTGAAGGGGTTAAAATATCTATTGCTGGATTAAATATTATTTTTTTTTAAAATATTTTTACAATTATTTAAAAAAAATTTTTTTATTTAATTCTTAGTTTTGCACTTTGTCCCACTATGGGACACTCATTTTATGCAGGCTGATCGCTTCTATAGCATGCAGATCTGCATGCTATAGAAGCTGTCAGAACTGCAGCTCCTATAGCACTGACCTGAGAGACTTCCTGGTCATCACTGCGCATGACAGGAAGTCCCTCAGGCCTGGAGACCCAGATGTCGTCGTGACTATATCGGGTCTCCATGGCAGCGATCAGAACCCCGCTACAAGCCACAGGGTCTCCGATCCAAAAGCAGAGGTGCTGTCAGCCCCTCTGCAGCCGCCGGAATATGGCAATCATGTTTGATCGCAGTGTGCCGGGGGTTAAAGTGCTGGGAGCGGTCCGTGAGTGCTACTGGCACTTAGTGCCGAGTGTCTGCTGTGAGAATCAGGTGACACCCTGCCGCGATCAGCCGCGCTCCCCCCGTGAGCATGGCCAATCTACTATGACGTACTATCCCGTCCTTGGGATTAAGTCCCAGGGCACATGGACGGGATAGTACATCAGATGACAGAAAGGGGTTAACAAATGTAAAATCAATTGCTCTGTTAAAATAAAACCACGGTCAGGTAGACTAACAAAAATTTCTCCACAAATGCCAGGAATATTGTTCGGGATGCAAAGGAAAACACACAAATATCATCAGCTGAAATAGTGGACTCTCTGAAAACTAGCGGTGTGGCTGTTTCAAGATGCACAATAAGGAGGCACTTGAAGAAAAATGGGATGCATTGTCGAGTCGCCAGAAGAAAGCCATTAGTGCTGAAATGTCACAAAGCATCTCCCCTACAATACGCAAAACAGCACAGAGACAAGCCTCAAAACTTCTGGTAATATGAAGTGATGAGACCAAAATTGAACTTTTTGGCCACAACCATAAACGTTACATTTGGAGAGAGGTCAACAAGGCCTATCATGAAAGGAACAACATTCCTACTGTAAAGCATGGAGATGGATCGTTGATGTTTTGGGGATGTGTGCGCTACAAAGGCACAGAAAACTTGGTCAAAGTTAAAGGAAAAAAAGAATGCAACACGATATCAGCAAATACTGGATGCAAATTTTCAAACATCAGCCCGGAAGCTGCTCATGGGGACGTACTTGGACGTTCCAACATGACAACGATCCAAAACACAAGGCCAAGTCGACCTGTCATTGGCTACAGCAGAAAAAAGTAAAGGTTCTGGAGTGGCCATTTCAGTCTCCTGACCTCAATATCATTGAGCCACTCTGGGGAGATCGCAAGCACGCAGTTCATGCTAGACAGCCCTGGAATTTTTCAAGCTGTCATTGATGTTAGAGGGGGCAATACATGGTATTAAGAAATGGGGTATGTGAACTTTTGATCAGGGTCATTTGGATGTTTTGGTTGTCATTATGATTTAAAAAGAGAAAACACAGTAGTTTGACAATAAATGGCTTCACCTAACCACTAACCATGAGTCTAGAATAAGTTTTGGTGTTATCAATCATATTCTCTGAAAAAAAGCAAAGAAAGCAAAAATTCTGATGGGGTACGTAAACTTTTGAGCACAACTGTAGATGGATTCATTTATTCCTCTTGCTTAAGCCCCCTTCACATGTCCTAGTGTTTCCAGTAATGGAAAAACCAGTACTGGTGAGATTCGTGGTCCGTATCTGTGTGCCATCCGTGTGTCCGTGCCCATGTACCATCTGTGTGGACCATCAGTGCGACACGTCCTGGAATATAATACAGAATAGAAATGACAGATGCTTAGGTGTTAGAGGTGCAAAGTTAGAGAATGTATAGATAGTAATATGTCAGTGAGATATATAACCAGTGCAGTGTGTGTGCAGTATTCTGCACCTACATTTAGCACAAAAATAAATTACTGAAAAAAAATGGCGTGGCATCCCCCTTTTTTTAAAAGCCATCTAAGGGAAAGCAGACAGCTATGAGCTGGTATTATTATTCTGGGCATGGAATGCAGTGAATATTCATTTCTCTTTAGCAGCGGGCACAGGAGTTAGTCGCAGCCGCCAGCTCCTGCTTCTGTGACCCGCTGATCCGCCGAAACTGCTCCCCCATTTTCCCACCACAGCGAGAGCAGGTACTTTGGACTATAAGACGCACCCCCCATTTTCCTCCACATTTTGGGACTAAAAAAGAGCGTCTTATAATCCGAAAATTACAGTAATTACATTTTTACCACAAAGATTTTGGTTTAGCCCCAGATTTTACATTTTTACAAGGAAAAATGGGTAAAATGGCACAAAAATTTGTCACGCAATTACCCCTGAACATGGAAATACCCCATATGTGGCTGTACAGTACTGCTTAGCTACATGACAAAATTTGGGAAGGACAGAGTGCTATTTGCCTCCTGGAGCACAGATTTTCCTTGAACAGTTTGCAGACTCCGTATGCAGAGTCCCTAAGTGTTAGAACAGCAGAATGCCTCCCTCAAGTGACCCCATTTTTGGAAATTACACCTCTTTGGGAATTTATCTACAAGTGTAGTGATGATTTTGACTCAATGGGTGTTTTCCAGAAGCAAGCAGTAGTGGATGTTGCTGAGTGAAAATTGCAAATCTGCTATTGTAGTGTCAGTACATTGTAGTGGCCAGTACATTATGCCCAGCTTGTGCTTCTGAAGACACGCACCTATAAATTAAGTGGTCTTTCATCGCTACAGAAACACCAAACATTTGGACGCTAAAAGGGGTGTAGACATACTGTGGGGCTCAGAAGGCAGTGGGTCATTTGGCTTTGGGAGTGTGAAATTTGCTGGATTTCTTTTGGTGGGCATGCAGCTATAGTGTTTTTACAGAGCCTTTGTACTACCAGTAACATGGAAGCACCCTATATTTTCAATAACAGATGACGGACCTGAGTGGGACTTGCTTTTTTGTGGATTGAGTTGAAGCTTTTATTAAGAACATTTTACATAATGTTTGGGATCACATTTATCCGGTGCTCTACGCTGAGCACGTATATCGGGGTTTCCATCTAAATCTCTAAATGACATGATTAACCCCTTCACCCCCAAGGGTGGTTTGCACGTTAATGACCGGGCCAATTTTTACAATTCTGACCACTGTCTCTTTATGAGGTTATAACTCTGGAACGCTTCAACGGATCTTCGCGATTCTGAGATTGTTTTCTCGTGACATATTGTACTTCATGTTAGTGGTAAAATTTCTTCGATATAACTTGCGTTTATTTTTGAAAAAAACGCAAATATGGCGAAAATTTTTAAAATTTTGCAATTTTCAAACTTTGAATTTTTATTCCCTTAAAACAGAGAAATATATCACACAAAATAGTTAAGAAATAACATTTCCCACATGTCTACTTTACATCAGCACAATTTTGGAACCAAAATTTTTTTTTGTTAGGAAGTTATAAGGGTTAAAAGTTGACCAGCGATTTCTCATTTTTACAGCAAAATTTACAAAGCCATTTTTTTTAGGGACCACCTCACATTTGAAGTCACTTTGAGGGGTTCTTATGGCAGAAAATACCCAAAAGTGACACCATTCTAAAAACTGCACCCCTCAAGGTACTCAAAACCACATTCAAGAAGTTTATTAACCCTTCAGGTGCTTCACAGTAACTAAAGCAACGTGGAAGGAAAAAATGAATATTTTACTTTTTAGCCACAAAAATTATCTTTTACAAACTTTTTTTTTATTTTCACAAGGGTAAAAGGAGAAAATGGACAGATAAGGTTGTTATGCAATTTCTCCTGAGTACGCCAATACCCCATATGTGGGGGAAAACCACTGTTTGGGCACACGGCAGAGCTCGTAAGGGAAGGAGCGACGTTTGACTTTTTCAAACTAAAATTGGCTGGAATTTAGATTGGATGCCATGTCGCGTTTGGAGAGCCCCTGATGCGCCTAAACAGTGGAAACCCCCCACAAGTGACACCATTTTGGAAACTAGACCCCCTAAGGTACTTATCTAGATCTGTTGTGAGCACTTTGAACCCTCAAGTGTTTCACAAAAGTTTATAAAGCCTGGGTGTGAAAAAAAAAAAAATCAATTTTCCACAAAAATGATTTTTTAGTCCCAAATTTTTGAATTTTCCCAAGGAAATTGGACCCCAAAAGTTGTTGTCCAATTTGTCCTGAGTACGCTGATACCCCATATGTGGGGGGGGAAACTGTTTTGGCGCACGGCAGGGCTTGGAAAGGAAGTAGTAACGTTTTGGAATGCAGACGTTAATGGGGGTCATGTTCCGTTTGCAGTGCCCCAGATGAGCCTAAACAGTGGAAACCCCCCACAAGTGACCCCATTTTGGAAACTAGACCCCCTAAGGAACTTATCTAGATCTTTGGTGAGCACTTTGAACCCCCAAGTGCTTCACACAAGTTTTATAATGCCCGGGCATGAAAATAAAAAATCCTATTTTTTTCCCACAAAAATTATCTTTTAGTCACTAATTTTTTATTTTCCCAAGGGTAAAAGGAGAAATTGGACCACATAAGTTGTTGTACAATTTGTCCTGAGTACGCTGATACCCCATATGTGGGGGGGGACCACAGTTTGGGCGCACGGCAGAGCTCGGAATGGAAGGAGCACCATTTGACTTTTTCCAACCAAAATTGGCTGGAATTGAGTTTGGATGCCATGTTGCATTTGGAGAGCCCCTGATGTGCCTAAACAGTGGAAACCCCCACAAATTACCCCATTTGGGAAACTAGACCCCCTAAGGAACTTATCTAGATTTTTGATGAGCAATTTGAACCCCCAAGTGCTTCACACAAGTTTATAACGTAGAGCCATAAAATTTAAAAATCATATTTTTTCCACAAAAATGATCTTTTCACCCCAATTTTTATTTTTCCAAGGGTAACAAGACTCCAAAAGTTATTGTGCAATTTGTCCTGAGTGCGCTGATACCCCATATGTGGGGGTAAACCACTGTTTGGGTGCATGGCAGAGTTTGGAAGGGAAGGAGCGCCGTCTGACTTTTTCAACGCAGAATTGGCTGGACGCCATGTCGTGTTTGGAGAGCTCCTGATCTGCCTAAACAGTGGAAACCCCCATAAATGACACCATTTTGGAAACTAGACCCCTCAAGGAACTTATCTAGATGTGTGGTGAGAACTTTGAACCCCCAGGTGTTTCACTAAAGTTTATAACGTACAGCCGTAAAATAAAAAATCTTTTTTTTTTTTTTACAAAAATGATTTTTTCGCCCCCAATATTTTATTTTCACAAGGGTAACAGAAGAAATTGGAACCCAAA
Source organism: Oophaga sylvatica (assembly GCA_033576555.1). NCBI lineage: Eukaryota > Metazoa > Chordata > Amphibia > Anura > Dendrobatidae > Oophaga > Oophaga sylvatica. Next base: position 818,760,210 of record JARQOD010000001.1, on the reverse strand, counting down.
AGTTGTTGTCCAATTTGTCCTGAGTACACTGATACCCAATATGTGGGCGAAAACTACTGTATGGGCACACGTCGGGGCTCGGAAGGGAAGTAGTGACGTTTTGGATTGCAGACTTTGATGGAATGGTCTGGGGGCGTCATGTCACATTTGGAGAGCCCCTGATGCACCTAAACAGTGGAAACCCCCCACAAGTGACCCCATTTTGGCAAATAGACCCCACAAGGAACTTATCTAGATGTGTGGTGAGCACTTTGAACCCCGAAGTGCTTCACAGAAGTTTATAACACACAGCCGTAAAAATAAAAAATCCTTTTTTTTTTTACAAAAATGATTTTTTCGCCCCCAATATTTAACTTTCACAAGGGTAACAGGAGAAATTGGACCCCAAAAGTTGTTGTCCAATTTGTCCTGAGTACGCTGATACCCAATATGTGGGAGAAAACTACTGTATGGGCGCACGTCAGGGCTCGGAAGGGAAGTAGTGACATTTTGGATTGCAGACTTTGATGGAATGGTCTGGGTGCGTCATGTCGCATTTGGAGAGCCCCTGATGTGCCTAAACAGTGGAAACCCCCCACAAGTGACCCCATTTTGGAAAACAGACCCCCCAAGGAACTTATCTAGATGTGTGGTGAGCACTTTGAACCCCGAAGTGCTTCACAGAAGTTTATAATGCACAGCCGTAAAAATAAAAAATCTTTTTTTTTTTTTGCAAAAATGATTTTTTCGCCCCAATATTTTATTTTTACAAGGGTAACAGGAGAAATTGGACCCCAAAAGTTGTTGCCCAATTTGTCCTGAGTACGCTGATACCCAATATGTGGGAGAAAACTACTGTATGGGTACACGTTGGGGCTCGGAAGGGAAGTAGTGACGTTTTGGATTGCAGACTTTGATGGAATGGTCTGGGGGCGTCATGTCGCATTTGGAGAGCCCCTGATGCGCCTAAACAGTGGAAATCCCCAACAAGTGACCCCATTTTGGAAAATAGACCCCACAAGGAACTTATCTAGGTGTGTGGTGAGCGCTATGAAGCCCCAAGTGCTTCACAGAAGTTTATAATGTACAGCCGTAAAAACAAAAAAATATTTTTTTTTGTACAAAAATGATATTTTCGCCCCAGTTTTTTATTTTCCCAAGGGTAACAGAAGAAATAGGACAAATTGCACAATAACTCTTGGGGTCCAGAGTACGCTGATACCCCATATGTGGGGATAAACTACTGTTTGGACGCATGGCAGAGCTCAGAAGTGAAGGAGCACCGTTTGACTTTTTCAACGCAGAATTGGCTGGAATTGAGATCAGACGCCATGTCACATTTGGAGAGTCCCTGATGTGCCTAAACAGCGGAAACCCCCCAATTCTAACTCCAACCCTAACCCCAACACACCCCTAACCCTAGTCCCAACCCTAACCACAAACCTAACCCTAACACACCCCTAATCCCAACCCTAACCCTAATCCTAACTTTAGTGCCAACCCTAACCCTAACTTTAGCCGCAACCCTAACCCTAACCCTAATGGGAAAATGGAAATAAATACATTTTTTTAATTTTATTATTTTTCCCTAACTAAGGGGGTGATAAAGGGGTTTGATTTACTATTTATAGCGGGTTTTTATGATTGGCAGCTGTCACGCTAAAAGACGCTTTTTATTGCAAAAATAGTTTTTTGCATCGCCACATTTTGAGAGCTATAATTTTTGTATATTTTGGCCCACAGAGTCATGTGAGGTCTTATTTTTTGCGGTACGAGTTGACGTTTTTATTTGTACCATTTTTGAGCAGGTGACATTTTTTGATCGCTTTTTATTTAGTTTTTTGGGAGGTTAGAATGAACAAAAATCAGCAATTCATGAATTTCTTTTGGGGGAGGCGTTTTTATTGTTCCGCGTGTGGTAAAATTGATAAAGCAGTTTTATTCTTCGGGTCAGTACGATTATGGCGATACCTCATTTATATCATTTTTTATGTTTTGGCGCTTTTATAGAATAAAAACAATTTTATATAAAAAATAATTATTTTTGCATCGCTTTATTCTGCGAGCTATAACTTTTTTTATTTTTTCGCTGATGATGCTGTATGGCGGCTCGTTTTTTGCGGGACAAGATGAAGTTTTCAGCGGTACCATGTTTATTTATATCGGTCTTTTTGATCGCGCGTTATTCCACTTTTTGTTCGGCGGTATGATGATAAAGCATTGATTTTTTGCTTCGTTTTTTTTTTTTTTTTTAAGGGGTTCACTAAAGGGGTTAACTAGTGGGACAGTTTTATAGGGGGGGTCGTTACGGACGCGGCGATACCAAATATGTGTACTTTTATTGTTTTGGTTTTTTTTATTTACAGGAAGAAATGAATTTATTGGGGAATATATATATATTTTTTTTATTTATTTTGGATTTTTTTTTATAACATGTTTATTTTTATATTTTTAACTTTTTTACTTTGTCCCAGGGTGGGACATCACTGTATTTTATCAAATCGCTGGTGTGACAGTGTGCACAGCACACTGTCACACCAGCGATCGCTCAGACAGTGCAGCAGGCTTCTCAGTGCCTGCTCTCAGCAGGCACTGAGGAAGCCGCCTCCCTCCAGGACCCCGGCGCCATCTTGGATCCGGGTCCTGGGAGGGAGGAAGCCCTCAGAACAGCGCGATCACATTGCGCTGGTCTGAGGGTCTCAGGGGGGCGCGCAGGGAGCCACCACCCTGCGCGATCCTCCCCTGTGCCCCCAGTACACCGCGATCATGTTTGATCGCGGTGTGCTAGGGGTTAATGTGCCGGGAGCGGTCCGTGACCGCTCCTGACACACAGTCACGGGTGTCAGCTGTGATAATCAGCTGACACCCGGCGGCGATTAGCTGCGCTCCCCTCAGG
>JARQOD010000001.1:818673862-818757235 GCA_033576555.1 Oophaga sylvatica | reverse complement strand
GTTTTCCCTTGTACCTTCTTCATGGCCAGGATATCATTTACCTCAAATTCATCCCCTATGCCAACAGGCTGAGCTGTGTGGCCCGGAAAAGGATGAAACCGATTGAGCACCACGGGCTTGAGGAGGGACACATGGAAGGAATTGAAAATGCAGAGTGAGGGAGGTAGCTTCAATTTGTACGCCACATCATTAATATGCTTGAGGACCTCAAAAGGACCAATTTATCGAGGACCCAGTTTGTAAGATGGTACCTTAAGGCGAATGTATTTGGAGGAAAGCCACATCTTGTCACCAGGAAGAAAAGGAGGAGAGTCCAGGCGCCTTTTATTTGCAAGGTGTTTCATACTGTCTCGTGCTTTTTCGAGAGCAGTTTTGGTCTCCTGCCAGACCCTAGAGAACTCCACGGACAGAGAGTCAGCCGCAGGCACTCCCGAGACAGGAGGTACCGGTAGAGGCACACTGGGATGTTGTCCGAAGACGATGAAGAAGGGAGACTTTGAGGAATACGCAAACTCTGCCCATGGAAGTAAACTGACCCAGTCGTTCTGATGAGCATTCGAAAAGTGACGAAGATAAGACGTGAGGATTTGATTCGTACGCTCTACTTGCCCATTGGTTTGGGGATGGTAGGCAGAGGAAAAGTCCAGTGTCACGTTCATAAGGCCACAAGGGGCTCTCCAGAACCAGGAGGTGAATTGAACTCCCCTGTCTGACACAATGTGCAGAGGGAAGCCGTGAATTCTAAAGATGTGAGTGATGAAAATCTTCGCCAATTCAGGAGCAGAGGGCAGTCCTGGAAGAGGAACAAAATGGGCCATTTTCGAGAATCGATCAACACCCACCAAGATCACAGTGCAGCCAGAGGAACAAGGCAGATCGGTAATAAAATCCATGGCTATATGCTACCAAGGAGCCGAAGGTACAGGGAGAGGAAGCAGAAGGCCAGAGGGTGGTTGTCTGGGTACCTTGTTCTTGGCACAGGAGGGACAAGAAGCCATAAAGTCTTTGACATCCTGGGAAAGAGATGGCCACCAGTAGTAGCGGGATAACAGAGAGAGAGTCTTTTTGACTCCAACATGGCCGGCAATTTTGGATGAATGTCCCCAGCATAACACTCGTTTTCGGTTGCTCTCGGCCACAAAAGTCCTTCCCGGAGGTAAAGAAGTCAAGTTGACAGCAGCCACAGTAATTATCTTAGTGGGGTCAATGATATGTGCAGGTTCCTCTTCAGTATCGGTTGACTGAAAAGACCTAGATAAAGCGTCGGCTTTAATGTTCTTATCGCCTGGCCGGAAGTGAAGTTCAAAGTCAAAGCGGACCACCTGGCTTGCCGGGGATTGAGCCTTTGTGCAGACTGGATGTACGCCAAGTTTTTATGGTCCGTGAAGATCTTGAACGGATGTATGGCACCTTCTAGCAAGTATCTCCATTCCTCCAAGGCCAACTTAATGGCCAATAACTCCCTGTCGCCAATGGAGTAATTTAGCTCAGATGGGGAGAATACTTTAGAAAAGAAGCCGCAGGTGACAAGGCGTCCTGAAGTAGACTTCTGCAGAAGGACGGCGCAGGCCCCAGTAGAGGATGCGTCTACCTCAAGAGTGAAAAGTTTACTAACCTCTGGACGGTGAAGCACAGGAGCCGTGGCGAATCTTGCTTCAAGGATAGAAAAGCGTCCTCTGTTTAAGTAGACCAAGCATTAGGGTTAGCTCCTTTGCGAACAAGAGACGAGATAGGCCGAACCAGAGAGGAAAAATGGGGGACAAACTGCCGATAATAATTCCCAAAGCTAAGGAAACGCTGTATTGCTTTCACCCCATAGGGCCATGGCCAATCGAGAACGCGGACACTTTCGCCGGGTCCATGCGAGACCAGAGTCTGAGATAATGTACCCCAGGAACGGTAAGGACGTTTTTTCGAAGACACATTTCTCGATCTTGGTGTATAGGTGGTTCTCTCTTAAACACAGGAGTACTTGGTGCACGTTCTTTCTGTGGGTACACAGATCTGAAGAAAACACGAGGATATCATCCAGGTAGACCACTACGCAGGTGTAAGGTTCTTTGTCTCTGTTGACATGTTCCTTGAAACTCAGTTTTCCGTCGGCCATTTTGCTTTCTGTCTTTCTGCAGCTCTTGCCCTCAGTTAATATGGAGTTCCAGTTTTCATGTTCCCGCCCTGATTCTTCCCTCTTGCTTCTTAAGCAGCCTCAGCTGAACAATCAGTGCTCCTGAATCAAGCCTCAGTCAGCCTGTGACCTGACTCCTGGAAACCTAGGATTTTGGACTCCAGCTATTTCCTACTGAGGAACTTTGGAACACTTTTGGACTTTGGAAACCTGCTGTCTGGTGAATCCATGTTTGCAGAGGAATTACGATACAGAGAAGAGATCCTGAACCTGCTTGGAGAGTTATTGTAGAGCTTGAAGTTACTCTGGCCTGCTGTGTCTCCTGCCTCTGTTCCTGCAAACTGTGTGAACTTTTCAGCATGCTTGTATGAAGTAATACAAGTCATTTCATATCAACCTATGTCTCATGTGTTTTCCTCGCACCCAAGCACAAGACGCTATAGGAACTGTACACTATACATGACAAGATTCAGGAGCCAATGTTTAGTGTCTGCTGGGTCTGGGAAAGCCGTGTCTGCTGTGACTGTGGATATCAGATGTGCGTTTAATACCTTCTGTGATGACAGTGGTTGTGACTTCTCACAACCATTCCAGGTGAGCGCATTCCCTTAAATGTTACTCTGGAGTGTTACCACAGGTAAACACTATTTTTTTTTTTTTTTCCTTTCCCCTTCTCCTTCCAGCACTTCTGCCTTAAAAGATCTGGAAGATGGAGGCCCGCATAAAGGAGCTTTGCGGAGTGACTGATACAATCCTTGCAGATATACAGACTATAAAGACCCGTTTTGCAAGCCTACAGGACCTCACTAATCATAATTTGCAAGTGTTTGGACAAACTACTCAGGAATTACGAGCCAGGATTGAGGCTCTAGAGGAACGAGTCCAGGCTCCTGCCATAACCCCGAGTTCTGGGATCCCCAAGTTACCTCCTTTTCGTTTTGGCGGTGAACGTGAGAAATTCAGGGGATTTATTAACCAATGCAATCTATTTTTCTCTGCACATGCTTCACAATTTCCCACTGAACGATCCAAAGTGCTTACTATAATCATGTTGCTTACCAATAAGGCTTTGATGTGGGCAAACCCTCTGATTGAGACTGAGGATGATTGTTTGAATCACCTTGATGCTTTTATTTCAGCCATGGGGCAGGGGTTTGATGACCCCAATCGAGGTGCAACAGCTGAAGCAGCCATGTTAACTTTGCGCCAAGGTAAGCGTTCAGTAGCCGAATATGCCTTGGATTTCAGGAGATGGGCTCTTGATACCACTTGGGACACTTCCGCCAAAAAATCTATTTTTCGGAAAGGGTTGTCTCCACTGATTAAGGATGAACTTGCTCGTGCCGACCCTCCCACTGCGTTAGGTGACTTTATTAACTATTGTATCCGCATTGATGCTCGTCTGACTGAACGCAGACAAGAGAGATGGTTCGAAAATAATCGCACTAACCTTTTCCTACCTCCTCAGCTAAGGAACCTTTGAGTAGGATCACAAGGGAACCAGAACCTGAACCCATGCAGGTGGACTCTTTACAAAGACGGGTTAGTGATGCACGCAAAGATAAAGGATTTCCATCGTATAAAGGAAAATCTATGTTTTTACTGTGGTAAGTCAGGGCACTTCATTATAAACTGCCCCAGCCGTTCTCGTAAGACTACTGCAGCAGTCATTCACTGTGAGTGTTGCGAGAGGAGCTCTGTCATGTCCGAGCCTCAGACTCCAGAGAGATCTGCTGCAAGAGATCTTGATTTTTCGGACTTAAACTCTGTTAGTTCTGGGGACAATGACGGTATAAACGCTGCAATTTTTTCAAGTTTCCTCAGCGGTGTCCCAGCTGAGTTGTAAAAGAAATAATTCTCATTGCTTCCTTTCCATCAAACTCTGGGTGGACTCAGTCTGGGTGTCTAGCTCTGCTATGATCGACTCAGGAGCAAGTGGAAATTTTATGGATATCTCCTTTGCTCTGAAACAGGGGATACGTTCAGTGAAGAAGTCTACTCCAGTACAGATGGAGACTGTGGATGGCTCCCTGCTGACCTCTGGACCAGTGGATCAGGAAACAGAGCCTTTGAGGGTCCTTATGGGTAAAGATCATCAGGAGAAAATGTCTTTTATGCTTATCTCTTCTCCCCACTTTCCCATTATTCTAGGGCTACCATGGCTGCAGGCGCAGAATCCTACGATTAACTGGGAGACCAAGGAATTACACTTTCCGGAGAAACAGATGAGTCAAGGAGTTTCAGCTTGCTCTGTTCCTAAAGGAACCATGTCAGTCCCTGAACTACCAGCTGTATACCAGGACTATGTGGATTTATGTGACAAGAAGAACGCTGATCAGCTTCCTCCTCCATATGATTGTCCAATCGAATTATTGCCTGGAGCCGAGATACCTTTTGGTAAGATCTACCCCCTAGCGGGGCCCGAGCTAAAAGCTTTGAAGGACTACATAGATGAAAATCTAGCCAAAGGCTTCATACGCCCCTCTTCATCTCCCGCAGGTGCACCCATCTTCTTTGTGAAGAAGAAAGATGGATCTCTGAGACCCTGCATAGACTATAGGGAACTCAATAAGGTTACTATTAGAAACCGTTATCCATTGCCTTTAATCCCTGAGTTGTTGGAGAGAGTGCGGCACGCCAAAATTTTCTCTAAACTGGATCTCCGTGGGGCCTATAACTTGGTCCGTATTAGACCTGGGGATGAATGGAAGACTGCATTCAGGTCACGCTATGGACACTTCGAATATCTAGTTATGCCTTTTGGTCTGAGTACCGCCCCAGCCACTTTCCAACACTTGGTGAATGACATCTTCAGGGATCTCCTAGATACATTTGTGGTGATTTATCTGGATGATATTCTAATTTTTTCTAACTCCACAGAGGAACATCATGGACATGTGAGAATGGTCTTAGAACGCCTAAGACAAAACCATCTCTACATCAAACTTGAAAAGTGTGAATTCCATAGGACCGAAATTCAATTTCTGGGGTATGTACTATCTACGCAAGGGATTAGTATGGATGGAAGCAAGACCCAAGCCATCAAGGATTGGCCAATTCCTAGAAATGTGAAGGAGGTGCAGCGCTTCATCGGGTTTGCCAACTTCTATAGACGTTTCATTAAAAATTTTTCTGAGGTAGTGTCACCTATCACCCAACTTACCCGGAAACAGTCTAGGTTCTCCTGGACCCCGCAAGCTCAGGAAGCATTTTCCTGTTTAAAGGATAAATTTACCACCGCACCTATCTTAGTACATCCCAACCCCGAGCTTGCCTTCATAATAGAGGTGGATGCTTCAGACTGTGCCGTTGGAGCTATACTCTCTCAGAGAACAGGTGAGAAGAATGTCTTGCATTCCTGTGCCTTCTTTTCCCAGCAGTTGTCTTCAGCTGAGAGGAACTACGATGTGGGCAATAGAGAATTGTTGGCCATTATTGCCGCCTTCAAGGAATGGAGACACCTTCTTCAGGGAACTGCACAGCAAATAGTCGTCCTGACAGACCATCGTAACCTTGAATTTATCAGGTCGGCTAAGTGCCTGACTCCTCGCCAGGCTCGCTGGAATCTTTTCCTAAACCAATTTAATTTTGTCATTTCTTATAGACCAGGATCGCGCAATGGAAAGGCTGATGCACTCTCTAGGATTCATTCAGCAGAGACACGTCCACTTACTCCTCCTAAGACTATTCTTCCTGACTCTAGATTCCTGGGAGTGATTCATAATCAAGACCTACTTAAGGACATCAAGGAAGCATACCATGCGGATTCTTTGTTGGCTCAACCCCAAGGGACGTAAGTCTTGTCTTTAAGAATGGTGTGTGGATTCAGGGACAACGTCTGTATATACCTGAAACAGTCAGATTGAGAGTATTGCAACTCATCCACGATTCCAAGATAGCCGGGCATAGGGGAATTCTAAAGACACAAGAATTTCTTTCTCGTTTCTTTTGGTGGCCCACTTACAGGAAAGATGTTTTAAACTATGTCACTTCATGTGAAGTCTGTGCAAGATGCAAAACACCTCGCTCCTCACCAACTGGTCTGTTGCAACCTCTTCCCACCCCGTCCCGCCCGTGGGGATCCATTTCTATGGACTTCATTGTGGAGTTACCAACCTCTCAAGGGAAGAACACCATTCTAGTGGTGGTTGACCGTCTAACAAAGGCAGCTCATTTTATCCCTTGTGTCGGCTTACCCACTGCAAAACAGACATCAGACTTGATGATTAAGAATGTGTTTCGCTTACATGGAGTACCGGATGAGGTCATTTCGGATCGAGGGGTGCAATTCACTTCAAGGTTTTGGCAAAATTTCTGTGCAGCATTGGACATTAAAGTAAACCTTTCTTCTGCTTTTCATCCCCAGACTAATGGACAGACAGAACGAACCAATCAGACCCTGGAGCAGTATCTCCGCTGTTTTATCTGCCACCTACAGGATGATTGGGTGGATCTACTTCCACTGGCTGAGTTCTCTTATAACAACTCTCAGAGCGCCTCCACTAAGCAGTCTCCTTTTTACTCCAATCTAGGTTATCATCCTAACATTCTTCCTCGATTTCCCATAGATACGCCCTTGCCGGCAGTGGCTGAAAGAATCACTTCTTTACAAAAGAATATGGATCTTCTAAAGGAAAATCTAGAATTGGCTCAGGAAAGGTACAAGAAAGCAGCAGATAAATTTCGTAAACCTGCACCAGCTTTCAAGGTAGGAGATTTGGTCTGGCTGTCAACCAGAAATCTTAAATTAAAGATTCCATCGTCTAAATTGGGACATAAGTACATTGGACCTTATAAGATCAGTAAGATTATAAGTGCTGTTGCTTGTCGTCTTCAACTGCCCAGAACTATGAGAATCCACCCTGTCTTTCATGTATCCATACTAAAGGCTGCAACACCCAATACGTTTCCTGGACGTTCTTCTCCTTGCCCTGACCCAGTGCTGGTCGATGGTCAGGAAGAATTTATGGTGGAAAGGATTCTAGATTCCAGGTTGTGCAGAAATCAGTTGCAATATTTGATTAAATGGCAGGGCTACCCAGTGGAGGACAACTCATGGGAACCAGTCAACAATGTAAATGCTCCTCGCCTGCTCCGCCAGTTTCATCAGAGGTACCCTGACAAGCCTGGTCTGAGGTCATCCGGAGGTTGTCCCTAAGGGGGGAGTAATGTAAGGTTCTTTGTCTCTGTTGACATGTTCCTTGAAACTCAGTTTTCCGTCGGCCATTTTGCTTTCTGTCTTTCTGCAGCTCTTGCCCTCAGTTAATATGGAGTTCCAGTTTTCATGTTCCCGCCCTGATTCTTCCCTCTTGCTTCTTAAGCAGCCTCAGCTGAACAATCAGTGCTCCTGAATCAAGCCTCAGTCAGCCTGTGACCTGACTCCTGGAAACCTAGGATTTTGGACTCCAGCTATTTCCTACTGAGGAACTTTGGAACACTTTTGGACTTTGGAAACCTGCTGTCTGGTGAATCCATGTTTGCAGAGGTATTACGGTACAGAGAAGAGATCCTGAACCTGCTTGGAGAGTTATTGTAGAGCTTGAAGTTACTCTGGCCTGCTGTGTCTCCTGCCTCTGTTCCTGCAAACTGTGTGAACTTTTCAGCATGCTTGTATGAAGTAATACAAGTCATTTCATATCAACCTATGTCTCATGTGTTTTCCTCGCACCCAAGCACAAGACGCTGTAGGAACTGTACACTATACATGACAGCAGGAGTACAACATATCCCGGAAAAAGTCATTCACGAACTCCTGGAACACCGCTGGAGCGTTGCATAGGCCAAAGAGTATGACCGGGTGTTAAAGGCGGTCTTCCACTCATCAGCAGAACGAATACGGATCAAGTTGTAAGCCACATGAAAATCCAGTTTGGTGAAAATTCTCTCACCTCTTAGGTGGTCAAAAAGTTCCGGGATCAGAGGCAGCGGGTATTTGTTTTTGACCGTGATGTCGTTCAGCCCTCTATAGTCTATGCAGGGACGGAGGGAGCCGTCTTTCTTTTTGACAAAGAAAAACCCTGCTCCTGCGGGCGAGGAAGACTTACGGATGAAACCTCTGGCTAAATTTTCCTGGATATATTCCGACATAGCTTTGTGTTTTGGCAGGAGATAACGGGTATATTCTACCCCTGGGTGGGGTAGAGTCAGGGACGAGGTCGATGTGGGGGCAGAGTCTCGGCCTCCTTGCTGTCGAAGACCTCTACGAAAGACCAATAAGCCGATGGCAGACCTTCAGGTGCCGAGGACAGACTGACAGAACCCATCGGATGGACGGACAGCAGGCACCTCTTCTGACAAGATAGTCCCCAACGGAGTACATCGCCGAATCGCCAGTCAAGAGGTGGCTCATGTGCTCGTAACTAAGGGAGACCAAGAAGAAGCGTGTGGGACAAAGTCGACAAGACGTGCAAGGAGATCTTCTCTCGATACAGGGCTCCAATCTGCATCTCCACTTCTTCGGTGACCTGGGTAATGGTCTCCTGCAAGGGCTTACTGTTGTGAATGAGCAGAGGATCCCTCTGGTGGTGCCATCTGTGATTGGGTTCAACCTACTTCATTAAAGGCTCTTCAGAGATTTTTGGGTTTTGCCAATTTTTATCGTAAATTCATTGTTAATTTCTCCGGTATTGTTAAACCTACAGACAGTACTGAACCATGAACCAGGAACCACAATTGAGACCAGAACAATTGATCACCGGCGACCATCATGGGAGGGAACCTCCCTTATATCAGTCCAGTCCGTGATCCCAGATTGCCATTCCTCTCTGGAAGGTTCAGTACTGTCTGAGCTGAGGAGGACAGGAACAACACCGGAGAAATTACCAATGAATTTACGATAAAAATTGGCAAAACCCAAAAATCTCTGAAGAGCCTTTAATGAAGTAGGTTGAACCCGATCACAGATGGCACCACCAGAGGGAGCTTCTGCTCATTCACAACAGTAGTTAAATTTCTGAATTTCAAAAATAACTTATCTGTACCTGAACACGATGCTATGCGATCTTATATCAAGGAGTCATTGGAGAAGGGTCATATCAGACCATCCTTTTTGGCCACAAAGAAAAAAACGGCGCCCAAGGGTGAAGAGGATGGTCTGATATGACCCTTCTCCAATAACTCCTTGATATAAGATTGCATAGCATCGTGTTCAGGTACAGATAAGTTAGTTTTGAAATTTAACTACTGCTGTGAATGAGCAGAGGCTCCCTCTGGTGGTGCCATCTGTGATTGGGTTCAGTACTGTCTGTAGGTTTAACAATACCGGAGAAATTACCAATGAATTTACGATAAAAATTGGCAAAACCCAAAAATCTCTGAAGAGCCTTTAATGAAGTAGGTTGAACCCAATCACAGATGGCACCATCAGAGGGAGCCTCTGCTCACAGGGTGGATAAAAATCATGATTTTTTTTTAAAAAATCAAAAAAAAATCGGATTTTTTTGATTTAAATTGGATTTTCTTGATTTAAATCGGATTTTTTTTTATTTAAATAGGATTTTTTAATCAAGTTGTACACAAGCAAAACTTTGTCTTTTTGCAAATCAAATTATTTTACACAAATAAAAATATTAAAACAGTTGATGATTATGAAACCTAATAATTTTTATTTGCACTATTAAACAATCAGAATTGAACTACAGAGAGTAAAGGCTGGGTCTCACATAACGATACACCAGCGATCCCGACAACTATATGCACTTGTCAGGATCGCTGGTGTATCGCTACATGATCGCTGCTGAGCTGCCAAACAGGCAGCTCAGGCAGCGATCTGGGACAGCGACACTGCGGGTAACATTGCTTAGTTACCCGCAGTGTACGTTGGATACCAGCGCCCTGATGCAGGGAGCTGGTATCCAAGGTACACAGCGGGTTTCCAAGCGCTGTGTGGTGCCTAGAAACCCGCTGTTTACCTTGGATACCAGCTCCCTGCATCAGGGCGCTGGTATCCAACGTACACAGCGGGTTTCTAGGCACAGCCCCGCGCCTGGAAACCCGCTGTGTACCTTGGTTACCAGCGGATCGCTGGTCTCCCGCCTGTCACACGCAGCGATGCGTGCCTGTCAGCGGGAGACCAGCGATCAAAAAAATGTCCTGACATTTCAGCGACGATCAGCGATACCCGGCAGGGGGGCTGATCGTCGCTGAATGTCACACACAGCGATATCGCTGGTGAGCTCGGTGCTGCGTCACAAAACTAGTGACTCAGCACCGATCTCGGTAGCGATATCGCTATGTGAGACGGGCCCTTAAGTACTTTTTAACAATAGCCTATCTCTAACGTTTGAAGTAAGCAAACATCTTCAGTGAATACATCAGTCCTTTAAGCCTACTGTTTATTTAGGACTTTTAATAGGAAAATTAGTTGTCCTGCTTTAGCAGTTCCTAAGCGGTTTCGGACTGTTGTGTGCACAAAACCAAATGAAGAAAACAATCTCTCTACTCCTGCCGATGAAGCCGATGCAGTCAGTAGCTGAGTAGCTACATTTATTATCTTCGCTGGAAGAACAAGTGATTGCGACTTCCACCAGTCCAGAGGTTTTAGTTCATTAACGACGTTATCTGCAAACATGTATTTTTGAAATGGTGCAGATTCACACTTCAATTTCAGCACAGTTGCCACAATGTCATGGTTAGTATTGGCGAGCCACTCCATTGCAGAGTTGATTTCCGCCTCAGATAGTTTTTTCCCTCTGTAGATGGGATGCAAGATATTGGCTAAATAGTGTTCTTCTTTTAATGCTTGGTCCTTGCGGTGGTGTATTGCAACCTTTACATTGTTTGAGAGGTTCAAGCGATCTAGCGAACCTTCTAAATCTTTCCAAACTTCTGTGGCATCAGCTATGGTTGCAGTATCTTTCTGCATTTTATCCAACGCAATAGATATTGGCTTTAACCTTTCCAAAAGGTCCTCGGCATTTCTCTTCACACCAAGATTTAATATTTTGCTTCGTATATTAGCATCAATTTTATCCCGATGTGTTTCGCAAATGGACACTAATTTTGACCAGTTGTTAATTAACAGTTCCAAGCATTCAGCCAAGGTATTCCATCTAACATCTTGTGGTAGAACCAACTTCAGTCCTCCCATTTCCTTGTAGGTTGCATGTGCAAAATGATTATTGCGGAAATATTTAACAATTTCTACAACATGTTCCTTGACACCCGAAATATGCAGGTCTTTTGCCAAAAGATGCAACAAATGGGCAGAACAACCGTATGTAATGACATTTGTGTCATCCTCATGTGCCAGTTCCGCTCGCATTTTTGCCACATTGCTTGCGTTATCAGTAACTAAGCTCCTTACTTTACATCCAAACTGTTCTTGGCATTGGTGAATTGAGTTCTTAGCAATTTCAAGTAAATATTCAGCAGTATGTGAATTTCCAGATGTGTCGATTGTGTCTGTAAGGTAAGTTTCACCATCTTCTGTTGTGACACAAGTGCAAATTATGGGGTCGTTGTGGATGTTGCTCCAACCATCCAAGCTCATGTTAACAACTTTGTCTTTCAAATATTTTGTACAAGCCGCTCTTTCTTTGTCGTATACAGCCTGAAGATGTTTTCCTGAGATATCAAATCTACTTGGTGGTTTGTAGCCTGGTCTTATTCCTTCGATCATTTGTACAAACATTGGGTGTTCAACTAGTCGGAAAGAAGAATTGGTTGCAAATATGAATTTAGCAATTAATTCATCAAAATGTTCTTTCTGGCTCGTCGTAGTCTTTAAGAGGAATTTTTCTACACTTTGCACGCAAAGTTTTTTGTTGGGCTGCTTTGTTGAAGTTGTACCCAGATATTGATTGTCACGTGCAGCACAAGCCATATTTGACCCTGAAAGCACAGTAATTAAAAATATAATTCGACTGCGTATTTGAAGAAATATAACGAAAATATTTTGAAACAAACTTTTTGAACAATGTAATGGTCCTCGTCCTATAAGGGCTGTCTCAAAAGTTATGCTACTCAAGTTTCCGGTGAAGTTGCTGTAATACTAGTAATATCAGAGCAACTGAAAAAAATTATGTCACAAAAGTTTTAAAAATGTTTTTTAACCCCTTCCTGACCCATGACGCCACGTAGGCGTCATGAAAATCAGTGCCAATCCGACCCATGACGCCTATGTGGCGTCATGAAAGGATCGCGTCCCTGCGGGTCGGGTGACCGGGGTCACTGAAAGGTCACCCGACCCGCCGCACAGGACCCTTTGTGCTTCATCACAGGGGGGTTGGCTTAACCCCCCCGTGGCCACGATCGCTCTGATTGGCTGTTAAAAGTGAAACAGCCAATCGGAGCAATCTGTAATATTTCACCAATATAATTGGTGAAATATTACAATCCAGCCATGGCCGATGCTGCAATAGCATCTGCCATGGCTGGACACCGAGCCCTGACCCCCCCACACGGATTCACGGCGGCGATCGGCCGCCGCCACCGAAAGATGGCAGCGGTCGGTCACCGCCGTCTCTAAAAGCTCCCCTCGTCCTGGCCTCCGCTGCCCCCACCTTCCGATCCCCCCCCCTCACTTCCGACCCCCATACTCACCTCTCCCGGTCCACCGATGTCCCTGGATCCTTCCCGGCGGCTGCCCGGGATTCTTCATGGGCGCCGCCATCTTGGAAAATGG
This sequence comes from Oophaga sylvatica, assembly GCA_033576555.1. Lineage (NCBI taxonomy): Eukaryota > Metazoa > Chordata > Amphibia > Anura > Dendrobatidae > Oophaga > Oophaga sylvatica. The sequence continues at coordinate 818,744,486 of JARQOD010000001.1, read as the reverse complement.
CGGGCGCGTGCGCAGTGCGCCCGCCGGCGCATGCGCAGTGCGCCCTGCATAGTCAAAAAATTTATTTTGATCACTGTGATAAACTGTCACAGTGATCAAAATAAAAAAAAGTAAGTGAACCCCCCCTGTCATAGGTAGGGAAAAATAATAAAGAATTTTTTTTTCCTATTAGGCCCTGTGCACACGTTGCGGATTTTGCTGCGGATCCGCAGCTGATTTCTCTGCTGATCCGCAGCTGATTTCGCTGCTGATCCGCAGCAGATTTCGCTGCTGATCCGCAGCAGATTTCGCTGCTGATCCGCAGCTGATTCGCTGCTGATCCGCAGCTGATTTCGCTGCTGATCCGCAGCTGATTTCGCTGCGATCCCAGCTGATTTCGCTGCTGATCCGCTGCTGATTTCGCTGCGGATCAGCAGCGGATTTCGCTGCTGATTCGCAGCTGATTTCACTGCTGATCCGCAGCTGATTTCGCTGCTGATCCGCAGCGGATTTCGCTGCTAATCCGCAGCTGATTTCGCTGCTGATCCACAGCTGATTTCGCTGCTGATCCGCAGCGGATTTCGCTGCTAATCCGCAGCGGATTTTGCTGCGGATCAGCAGCGGATTTTGCTGCGGATCCGCAGCGGATTTGGCATGCGTTCGCGACGTGTCGTCATTCAGTGACGGAGCCTTGGACGCAGGCTGCAGCGTCTGGGCTCCATCACCGCTAGCACAGATGAATCATCGCTGATTCCTCTGCACTAGCGGGTATAGCATAACGCGATCGCGTTATGCTATACCGTTACCAGCCCGTCAACGCTACGTGTTGAACGGGCTGGTAAAACGCAATATGAACCCAGCCTTAGGGTTAGAACTAGGGTTAGGGTTAGAACTAGGGTAAGGGTTAGAACTAGGGTAAGGGTTAGAACTAGGGTTAGGGTTGGAATTAGGGTTAGGGTTGGAATTAGGGTTAAGATTGGGATTAGGGTTAGGGTTGGGATAAGCGTTAGGGTGTTTTGGGGTTAGGGTTGGGATTAGGGTTAGGCTTGTGGTTAGGTTTATGGTTAGAGTTGGGATTAGGGTTAGGGGTGTTTGGGGTTAGGGTTATGGTTAGGTTGTATTAGGTTAGGGTGTGTAGGGTTAGGGTTGGGTTAGGGTGTGTAGGGGTTAGGGTTGGGGTTAGGGGTGTGTTGGGGTTAGGGTTGGAGTTAGAATTGAGGGGTTTCCACTATTTAGGTACATCAGGGGATCTCCATACGCGACATGGCGCCACCATTGATTCCTGCAAATTTTGCGTTCAAAAAGTCAAACAGTGCTCCCTTTATTCCAAGCCCCGACGTGTGCCCAAACAGTGGTTTACCCCCACATATGGGGTATCAGCGTACTCGGGAAAAATTGCACAACAACATTGGGGGTCTAATTTCTCCTGTTACTGTTGGGAAAAAAAATTGGGGACTAAAAAAGTTATTTTTGTGGAAAAAAAATGATTTTTTATTTTCACGGCTCTGCGTTATAAACTTCTGTGAAGAACTTGGGGTTCAAAGTGCTCACCACACATCTAGATAAGTTCCTTGCGGGGTCTAGTTTCCAAAATGGGGTCACTTGTGGGGAGTTTATACTGTTTAGGCACATCAGGGACTCTGCAAACGTAACATGACGCCCGCAGACCATTCCATCAAGTCGGCAATTCAAAACGTCACTACTTCCCTTCCGAGCCCCGAAGTGTGCCCATACAGTAGTTTTCTCTCACATATGGGATATCAGCGTACTCAGGACAAATTGGACAAGAACTTTTGAGGTCTAATTTCTCCTGTTACCCTTGGGAAAATAAAAAAATTGGGGACTAAAAGATCATGTTTGTGGAAAAAATATGATTTTTTTATTTTCATGGCCCGGCGTTATAAACTTCTGTGTAGCCCTTGGGGTTCAAAGTGCTCACTACACATCTAGATAAGCTCCTTGGGGGGTCTAGTTTCCAAAATGGGGTCACTTGTGGGGGGTTTCTACTGTTTAGGCACATCAGGGGCTCTGCAAAGGCAACATGACGCCCACAGAACATTCCATCAAGTCTGCATTCCAAAATGGCGCTCCTTCCCTTCTGTGCTCTCCCATGCGCCAAAACAGTGGTTGCAACCCACATATGGGGTACCAGTGTACTCAGGACAAACTGTACAACAACTTTTGTGGTCCAATTTCTCCTGTTACCCTTGTGAAAATAAAAAATTGCGGGTTAAAAAAATCAGTTTTTGAGGAAAAAAATGATTTTTTTATTTTCACGGCTCTGCATTACAAACTTTTGTGAAGCACGTGGGGGTTCAAGGTGCTCACCACACATCTAGTTAAGTTCCTTGAGGGGTCTAGTTTACAAAATATGGTCACTTGTGGGGGTTTCTACTGTTTAGGCACATCAGGGGCTCTGCCCGCCCGCAGACCATTCCATCAAGTCGGCATTTCAAAGCGTCACTACATCCCTTCCAAGCCCTGACGTGTGCCCAAACAGTGGTTCTCCCCCACATGTGAGGTACTAGCGTACTTAGGACAAATTAGACAACTTTTGGGGTCCAATTTCTCCTGTAACCATTGTGAAAATAAAAAATATGGGGCTAAATAATAATTTTTTGAGAAAAAAAAATGATGTTTTATTTTCACGACTCTGCGTTATAAAGTTTTGTGAAGCACCTGGGGGTTCAAAGTGCTCACTGTGCATCTGCATAAGTTTCTTAGGGGGTCTAGTTTCCAAAATGGGGTCATTTGTGGGGGAGCTCCAAAGTTTAGGCATACAGGGGCTCTCCAAACATGACATGGTGTCCGCTAACGACTGGAGCTCCTTCCCTTCTGAGCCCTGCCGTGTGCCCAAACAGTGGTTTATGACCACATATGAGGTATCTGTGTACTCAGGAGAAATTGCCCAACAAATTTTAGGATCCAATTTATACTGTTGCCCATGTGAAAATGAAAAAACTGAGGCTAAAAGAAAATTTTTGTGAAAAAAAAAGTACTTTCTTTTTTTTATGGATCAATTTGTGAAGCACCTGGGGGTTCAAAGTGCTCACTCTGCATCTAGATAAGTTCCTTAGGGGGTCTAGTTTCCAAAATGGGGTCACTTGTGGGGGAGCTCCAATGTTTAGGCACACAGGGACTCTCCAAATGCGACATGGCAACCGCTAAATATTCCAGCATATTTTCCATTCAAAAAGTCAAATGGCGCTCCTTCCCTTCTGAGCCCTGCCGTGCGCCCAAACAGTGGTTTATGACCACATATGAGGTATCGGTGTACTCAGGAGAAATTGCCCAACAAATTTTAGGATCCAATTTATATTGTTGCCCATGTGAAAATGAAAAAACTGAGGCTAAAAGAAAATTTTTGTGAAAAAAAAGTACTTTCTTTTTTTTACGGATCAATTTGTGAAGCACCTGGGGGTTCAAAGTGCTCACTCTGCATCTAGATAAGTTCCTTAGGGCGTCTAGTTTCCAAAATGGGGTCACTTGTGGGGGAGCTCCAATGTTTAGGCACACAGGGACTCTCCAAATGCGACATGGCAACCGCTAAATATTCCAGCATATTTTCCATTCAAAAAGTCAAATGGCGCTCCTTCCCTTCTGAGCCCTGCCGTGCGCCCAAACAGTGGTTTATGACCACATATGAGGTATCTGTATACTCAGGAGAAATTGCCCAACAAATTTTAGGGTCCATTTTATCCTGATGCCCATGCAAAAATTGATGCTAAAAGAAAAATTTTGTTGGAAAAATTAAAATGTCCATTTTTTCCTTCCACGTTGCTTTAGTTCCTGTGAAGCACCTGAAGGGTTAATAATCTTCTTGAATGTAGTTTTGAGTAGCTTGAGGGGTGCAGTTTTTATAATGGTGTCACTTTTGGGTATTTTCTGCCATATAGACCCTGTTGTGAATGGGTTTGAGATGAGTTCTGAGCACAGGCTCCCTCTGGTGGTTACAAGCGGTGCTAGTGAAGATTGTGAGGACTGGGAATCAGGTGTTACTGACTGGTCTTATATAAGGGAGTCATTTTCCCATCAGGGTTGCCGGTGATCAATTGTTCTGGTCTGAATCCTTCATTCCAGTTTCCCTTGTAGCCTGCTGTGTCGTGTCTGCATCTCCTGCTTACAGATAAGACTTTTGCTTCTTTTGTGTTTGTGCTATATTTTTGCATTTTGTCCTGCACTTCTTTGGGGGCCTTCAGGGTCCCCTCCGGGGCTTGCCCTCTCAGTTTAGTTCAGCCACTGAGTTTTGTTCTTTTACTTTTTCCAGTTTTTTCAGTGGCTGCTGTTTTTATTTTGTTACACCAGAGAACTAATTTAGGTGGTAGAGGTCGTGTGATCTCAGGTGATTTTGAAATTAGTAGAGTTGGTGCTTTTCAGGGTTTTCTGGGATTGCAGTAAGTACCCTTCCTATCCTTTTCTATTTAGATAGTATGGGCCCAAACTATTTCCTTTCTGTGTCAGTATTTCCTCTTGTTTAACCGCCATTACATGTTTGGGGGCTTTCTGTTATCTTTGGGGTTCTGCTCCGGGGCAGATAGCTTTCCTATTTCTATCTTTAGGTGTAGTTAGTTTCTCAGGCTGTGACGAGGCGTCTAGGACCAACGTAGGAACGCTCCACGGCTGCCTCTAGTTGTGGTGGTTAGTCAGGGTACTGCAATCTCATAGATTCCAACTGCTCTGGTGTATTGCCTTTTTTACCTGCACTCCTCAGCTACCGAAACATAACAGTATCACCGGCCTAAAAATTTAAATTGTATGGTACTCACAGAAGGAAAAAAAATATTGTGAAAGAAAAAAAGTTGTCAGAGTTGTCAGAGATATTTTTCTGTTTGTTGCATTTTTTTTTTTTCCTCTGTATCTCTGGGTGCTGGGGAGGATCTTTTCTCCCAATGGAGTTTGCACAGTTGTCTGGCCGTGTGGATCAGCTTGCCACTGAGGTTCAGAGTATTGCTGCATATCTTGCTAGGTTGCCTGTTGTGGAACCTAGGATCCCCATGCCAGATTTGTTTTTAGGGGATCGAGCTAAGTTTCAGAATTTCAAAAATAATTGTAAATTGTTTTTTGCCTTAAAATCTAAGTCCTCAGGAAACGCAGCGCAGCAGGTTCAAATTATCATCTCTCTCCTGCGCAGCGATCCTCAGGATTGGGCTTTTTCCCTGATACCTGGGGATCCTGTTTTGAGTGATGTTGATGCGTTTTTTCAGGCTTTGGGGTTATTGTACGATGAGCCTAATGTCACTGATCAAGCTGAAAAAACCTTGTTGGCATTAAATCAGGGGCTTGATGACGCTGAGTTATACTGTCAGAGATTCCGTAGGTGGGCAGTCCTGACCAAATGGAATGACGACGCTTTGGCGGCCCTTTTCCGGAAGGGTCTGTCAGATAATGTAAAGGATGTTATGGTGGGATTCCCTGTCCCCTCTGGTCTCAATGATTCTATGTCATTAGCGATTCAAATTGACAGACGTTTGCGTGAGCGGAGAAGTATGCGTGGAATGGTGTTGCCTTGTGAACCAGCTTCTGAACCCATGCAGTGTGATAGAGTGGTGTCTGGGGCACAGCGTCATGAGTTTCGAATGCGCAATGGGTTATGTTTCTACTGTGGTGATGCCTCTCATGCTATTTCAGTCTGCCCTAAGCGGGGAAGACGTTTTGCACGCTCAGTTGTCTTGGGTAGTGTTCAGACTAAGTTTTTATTAACTGTCACTCTGATATGCTCTCTGTCCTCATTTTCTGATCAGGCTTTCGTTGATTCTGGAGCAGCTATTAACCTGATGGATTATGATTTTGCTAAACGTTGTGGGTTTCCCTTGATACCCCTACAGAAGTCTATTCCCCTACTGGGGATCGATTCTACCCCTTTGGCTGAGAATAAACCCCAGTTTTCTACTCAGGTGATAATGAGGGTTGAACCTGATCACCAGGAGTGCTGCAAATTTTTGGTTCTATATAATCTGCATGACATTATCGTGCTGGGTTTCCCTTGGTTACAGTCTCATAATCCTGTTTTGGATTGGAAATCTGTGTCTGTAACCAGTTGGGGCTGCCAATGTGTTAATACCAACACTCCTGTTTTTTCTGCCTCCCCCAGGCTCAGGATGTTCCTGACTTTTTGTTTGATTTTTCTGATGTGTTTAGCGAAAGTAAATCTGCATCCTTGCCTCCCCATAGGAGCTATGACTGCGCTATTGAATTAGTGCCGGGTAGTAAATTCCCTAAAGGTCGCCTTTTTAACTTGTCTGTACCTGAACATGACGCTATGCGGTCTTATATCAAGGAATCATTGGAGAAGGGTCATATCAGACCATCCTCTTCACCCTTAGGTGCCGGTTTTTTCTTTGTGGCCAAAAAAGATGGTTCATTAAGGCCGTGTATTGATTATCGTCTCTTGAACAATATTACTGTGAAATATCAATACCCGTTACCCTTGATTTCTGACCTGTTTTCCAGGGTGAAAAACGCTACTTGGTTTACCAAGCTTGACCTCAGGGGGGCGTATAACCTTATTCGCATTAAGCACGGGGATGAATGGAAGACGGCATTCAATACCCCTGAAGGGCATTTTGAGTACCTAGTGATGCCCTTTGGGCTCACTAATGCTCCTTCCGTCTTCCAGTCCTTCATGAATGACATTTTCAGGGATTTTGTGGACAAATTTCTGATTGTTTATTTGGATGATATCTTGATTTTTTCTAATGACTGGGACTCTCATGTGAAACATGTTCGAACTGTATTCCAGATTTTGAGAGAGAATGCTCTGTATGTGAAGGGATCAAAGTGTCTTTTTGGCGTACAGAGGATCTCATTTCTGGGATTCATTTTGTCCCCATCTGTTATTGAAATGGACCCGGTCAAGGTTCAGGCCATCTGTGATTGGGTCAACCTACTTCATTAAAGGCTCTTCAGAGATTTTTGGGTTTTGCCAATTTTTATCGTAAATTTATTGGTAATTTCTCGGTTATTGTTAAACCATTAACTGATTTGACCAGAAAGGGTTCTGATGTGGTGAATTGGCCTCCTGAGGCAGTCTCTGCATTTCAGGAACTTAAGCAGAGATTCACTTCTGCTCCTGTTCTACGGCAGCCTGATGTTTCTCTGCCATTTCAGGTGGAGGTTGATGCCTCTGAAATTGGGGCAGGTGCCGTTTTGTCCCAAAAAGATCCAGAGACCTCTAAAAGTAACCCTTGTGCCTTTTTCTCTCGAAAATTTTCTCCTACTGAACGTAATTATGACGTAGGTAATCGGGAGTTATTGGCCATGAAGTGGGCTTTTGAAGAGTGGAGACATTGGCTGGAGGGAGCCAAACATCAGGTGGTGGTCCTTACGGACCATAAGAATCTGGTCTATCTGGAATCTGCCAAGCGACTCAATCCTAGACAGGCCAGGTGGGCCTTGTTTTTCACACGTTTTAATTTTGTGGTTTCCTTTCTTCCTGGCACTAAGAATGTTAAGGCGGATGCCCTCTCGAGGAGTTTCCTTGCGGACTCTCCTGAGTTATCTGATCCTTCTGTTATTTTGAAAGAGGGTGTAGTTCTTTCCGCCATCTCGCCCAATTTGAGACTTGCTCTGGAGGGGTGTCAGGAGGATAGGCCCGAGCGCTGCCCTGTTGGAAAATTGTTTGTCCCGGACCAATGGAAAAAGAGTGTGATGTCTGAGATTCATTGTTCCGCATTGGCTGGGCATCCCGGAATTTTTGGTACCAGAGACTTGGTTAGTCGGTCCTTTTGGTGGCCTACCTTGTCTCGTGATGTCAGGGAATTTGTGCAGTCCTGCGGGACTTGCTCTCGCTCCAAGCCTTGCTCTCGCTCTAGTGGTTTGTTGATGCCATTGCCTGTGCCCAAGAGACCATGGACCCATATCTCTATGGATTTCATTTCCGATCTTCCTGTTTCTCAGAGAATGACCACCATCTGGGTAATTTGTGATAGGTTTTCCAAAATGATACATCTTGTGCCATTACCTAAGTTGCCTTCCTCCTCTGAATTGGTGCCGTTGTTCCTTCAGCACGTGGTTCGTTTACACGGCATTCCTGAGAACATTGTGTCTGACAGAGGAGTCCAGTTTGTTTCCAGATTTTGGAGGACTTTTTGTTCTAAACTGGGTGTTCAATTGTCTTTCTCCTCGGCATTTCATCCTCAGACCAATGGTCAAACTGAGAGAACAAACCAGACATTGGAGACTTATCTAAGATGCTTTGTGTCTGCTGATCAGGATGACTGGGTCTCTTTTTTGCCTTTGGCTGAGTTTGCTCTTAATAATAGGGCTAGCTCTGCCACTTTGATGTCTCCGTTTTTCTGTAATTCTGGGTTTCACCCTCGATTTTCTTCAGGACAGACGGAGGCTTCTGTCTGTCCAGGTGTTGACTCTGTTGTGGAGCGTATGCAACAGATTTGGGACCAGGTAGTGGAGAGGTTGTCCCTCTCTCAGGAGAAGGCCCAGCGGTTTGCTAACCGGCATAGGACTGATGGTCCTCGGTTTAAAGTGGGGGACTTGGTCTGGTTGTCCTCAAAGAATATTCCTATGAGAGTAGCATCTCCTAAATTTAAGCCTAGGTTCATTGGACCTTATAAGATCATGGAGATTATTAATCCTGTTTCTTTTCGTTTGCTTCTTCCAGGGACATTTAAGATCCATAACGTGTTCCACAAGTCCTTGTTGAAGAGGTTTGTTGAGCCAGTGGTTCCTGCTGCTGTGCCTCCTGACCCTGTTTTGGTTGAGGGCAATCTGGAGTATGTGGTTGAGAAAATATTGGATTCTCGTTTTTCTAGACGGAAACTCCAGTATTTGGTTAAATGGAGAGGTTATGGTCAGGAAGACAATTCTTGGGTGTTTGCTTCGGACATCCATGCTAGGAGACTTATCCGTGCGTATCATAGAACTCATCCTGACCGACCTGGTTGCTCAAATGAGGGTTCGGTGACCCCTCCTCAAGGGGGGGGTACTGTTGTGAATGGGTTTGAGATGAGTTCTGAGCAGAGGCTCCCTCTGGTGGTTACAAGCGGTGCTAGTGAAGATTGTGAGGACTGGGAATCAGGTGTTACTGACTGGTCTTATATAAGGGAGTCATTTTCCCATCAGGGTTGCCGGTGATCAATTGTTCTGGTCTGAATCCTTCATTCCAGTTTCCCTTGTAGCCTGCTGTGTCGTGTCTGCATCTCCTGCTTACAGATAAGACTTTTGCTTCTTTTGTGTTTGTGCTATATTTTTGCATTTTGTCCTGCACTTCTTTGGGGGCCTTCAGGGTCCCCTCCGGGGGCTTGCCCTCTCAGTTTAGTTCAGCCACTGAGTTTTGTTCTTTTGCTTTTTCCAGTTTTTTCAGTGGCTGCTGTTTTTATTTTGTTACACCAGAGAACTAATTTAGGTGGTAGAGGTCGTGTGATCTCAGGTGATTTTGAAATTAGTAGAGTTGGTGCTTTTCAGGGTTTTCTGGGATTGCAGTAAGTACCCTTCCTATCCTTTTCTATTTAGATAGTTTGGGCCCCAGCGTTTGCTCATACTATTTCCTTTCTGTGTCAGTATTTCCTCTTGTCTAACCGCCATTACATGTTTGGGGGCTTTCTGTTATCTTTGGGGTTCTGCTCCGGGCAGATAGCTTTCCTATTTCTATCTTTAGGTGTAGTTAGTTTCTCAGGCTGTGACGAGGCGTCTAGGACCAACGTAGGAACGCTCCACGGCTGCCTCTAGTTGTGGTGGTTAGTCAGGGTACTGCAATCTCATAGATTCCAACTGCTCTGGTGTATTGCCTTTTTTACCTGCACTCCTCAGCTACCGAAACATAACAGACCCCTCAAAGTGACTTCAAATGTGAGGTGGTCCCTAAAAAAAATGGTTTTGTAAATTTTGCTGTAAAAATGAGAAATCGCTGGTCAACTTTTAACCCTTATAACTTCCTAACAAAAAAAATGTTGTTCCCAAAATTGTGCTGATGTAAAGTAGACATGTGGGAAATGTTATTTATTAACTATTTTGTGTCACATAACTCTCTGGTTTAACAGAATAAAAATTCAAAATTTGAAAATTGCGAAATTTTCAAAATTTTGGCCAAAGTTCCATTTTTTTCACAAATAAACGCAAAAATTATCGACCTAAATTTACCACTAACATGAAGCCCAATATGTCACGAAAAAACAATCTCAGAATCGCTAGGATCAGTTGAAGCGTTCCTGAGTTATTACCTCATAAAGGGACACTGGTCAGAATTGCAAAAAATGGCCAGGTCATTTAGGTCAAAATAGGCTGGGTCATGAAGGGGTTAAAAAAATGGTCAATTTGGCCTACAATAAAAAAAAAATAGGCCTATACACACTCTTTTATTTTTACTTAACGTTAATCTTCTGTGAAATATTGCCTTAACATAAATTTAAATTCTATACTCCAGAACTAGTGCTAGAAATTTTTCTTTTCATAGACTTTAACCATCCCAGTAAAACGTCTGTTAAAATAGGTTGTAATTGCCAGACTTACCACTAGTGCTAGGGTCCTGGTGCATAAGAAGCTGTGGGGGTTCATTGACATTAGTTGTATCACTATCAACATCTTCATTTCCCTTCTGGTTGCAGTTTTCATAATGTGATTTCAAACGGCAAACAAGTCCTTGGATATCCTTTTGACAGTATTTGCACTTTGCTCTCCCACCTTTCTTTCCAAGCTCTGCTGGCATCTCAACAAAATGAACCCAAATAGGGTCTCTCTTACGACCAGCCATGGCTCACGCAGATCACTTCTGAAGTTTGATTGTTACTACAGCCAAGTACTGCTGACTGACTATCCAACAAGTTTGGGCATGTCAACTGAATGGAAAAAGAAACTGAAACCAAGCTACAGAAAGTGAAACCAAGCTAGAAGTGTGGAGTTAATTGAACAATGATTGAAAGTGTAAGGTTATTTGTCTCTGTTGACATGTTCCTTGAAACTCAGTTTTCCGTCGGCCATTTTGCTTTCTGTTTTTCTGCAGCTCTTGCCCTCAGTTAATATGGAGTTCCAGTTTTCATGTTCCCGCCCTGATTCTTCCCTCTTGCTTCTTAAGCAGCCTCAGCTGAACAATCAGTGCTCCTGAATCAAGCCTCAGTCAGTCTGTGACCTGACTCCTGGAAACGTTGAACTTGTACTCCAGCTATTCCCTACTGAGGAACCTTTGAACACTTTTGAACTCTGGAAACCTGCTGTTTGGTGAATCCATGTTTGCAGAGGAATTACGGTACAGAGAAGAGATCCTGAACCTGCTTTGGAGATTTATTGTAGTGCTTGAAATTACTCTGGCCTGCTGTGTCTCCTGACTCTGTTCCTGCAAACTGTGTGAACTTTTCAGCATGCTTGTATGAAGTAATACAAGTCATTTCATTTCAACCTATGTCTCCTGTGTTTTCCTCGCACCCAAGCACAAGACGCTATAGGAACTGTACACTATACATGACAAGATTCAGGAGCCAATGTTTAGTGTCTGCTGGGTCTGGGAAAGCCGTGCCTGCTGTGACTGTGGATATCAGATGTCCGTTTAAATACCTTATGTGATGACAGTGGTTGTGACTTCTCACAACTATTCCAGGTGAGCGCATTCCCTTAAAATTTTACTCTGCAGTGTTACCACAGGTAAACACTATTGTTTTTTTTTTTTTTTTTTCCTTTCCTCTTCTCCTTACAGCACTTCTGCCTTAAAAGATCTGGAAGATGGAGGCCCGCATAAAGGAACTTTGCGGAGTGACTGATACAATCCTTTCAGATGTACAGACTTTAAAAACCCGTTTTGCAAGCCTACAGGACCTCACTAATCATAATGTGCAAGTGTTTGGACAGACTACCCAGGAATTGCGAGCCAGGATTGAGGCTCTAGAGGAACGAGCCCAGGCTCCTGCCATAACCCCGAGTTCTGGGATCCCCAAATTACCTCCTTTTCGTTTTGGCGGTGAACGTGAGAAATTCAGGGGATTTATTAATCGATGTAATTTATTTTTCTCTGCACATGCTTCATAATTTCCCACTGAACGATCCAAAGTGCTTACTATAATCATGTTGCTTACCAATAAGGCTTTGATGTGGGCAAACCCTCTGATTGAGACTGAGGATGATTGTTTGAATCACCTTGATGCTTTTATTTCAGCCATGGGGCAGGTGTTTGATGACCCCAATCGAGGTGCAACAGCTGAAGCAGCCATGTTAACTTTGCGCCAAGGTAAGCGTTCAGTAGCCGAATATGCCCTGGATTTCAGGAGATGGGCTCTTGATACCACTTGGGACACTTCCGCTAAGAAATCTATTTTTCGGAAAGGGTTGTCTCCACTGATTAAGGATGAACTTGCTCGTGCCGACCCTCCCACTGCGTTAGGTGACTTTATTAACTATTGTATTCGTATTGATGCTCGTCTGACTGAACGCAGACAAGAGAGATGGTTATAATTATTATACGGTTATAAATAATCGCACTAACCTTTTACTACCTCCCTCCTCAGCTAAGGAACCTTTGAGTAGGATCACAAGGGAACCAGAACCTGAACCCATGCAGGTGGACTCTTTACAAAGACGGGTTAGTGATGCACGCAAGGAACATCGTATAAAGGAAAATCTATGTTTCTACTGTGGTAAGTCAGGGCACTTCATTATAAACTGCCCCAGCCGTTCTCGTAAGACTACTGCAGCAGTCATTCACTGTGAGTGTTGCGAGAGGAGCTCTGTCATGTCCGAGCCTCAGGCTCCAGAGAGATCTGCTGCAAGAGATCTTGATTTCTCGGACTTAAACTCTGTTAGTTATGGGGACGATGACGGTATAAACGCTGCAATTTTTCAAGTTTCCTCAGCGATGTCCCAGCTGAGTTGTAAAAGAAATAATTCTCATTGCTTCCTTTCCATCAAACTCTGGGTTGACTCAGTCTGGGTGTCTAGCTCTGCTATGATCGACTCAGGAGCAAGTGGAAATTTTATGGATATCTCCTTTGCTCTGAAACAGGGGATACGTTCAGTGAAGAAGGCTACTCCAGTACAGATGGAGACTGTGGATGGCTCTCTACTGACTTCTGGACCAGTGGATCAAGAAACAGAGCCTTTGAGGGTCCTTATGGGTAAAGATCATCAGGAGAAAATGTCTTTTATGCTTATCTCTTCTCCCCACTTTCCCATTATTCTAGGGCTACCATGGCTGCAGGCGCAGAATCCTACGATTAACTGGGAGACCAAGGAATTACACTTTCCGGAGAAACAGATGAGTCAAGGAGTTTCAGCTTGCTCTGTTCCTAAAGGAACCATGTCAGTCCCTGAACTACCAGCTGTATACCAGGACTATGTGGATTTATGTGACAAGAAGAACGCTGATCAGCTTCCTCCTCACCGTCCATATGATTGTCCAATTGAATTATTGCCTGGAGCCAAGATACCTTTTGGTAAGATCTACCCCCTAGCGGGGCCCGAGCTAAAAGCTTTGAAGGATTATATAGACGAAAATTTAGCCAAGGGCTTCATACGCCCCTCTTCATCTCCCGCAGGTGCACCCATCTTCTTTGTGAAGAAGAAAGATGGATCTCTGAGACCCTGCATAGACTATAGGGAACTCAATAAGGTTACTATTAGAAACCGTTATCCATTGCCTTTAATCCCTGAGTTGTTGGAGAGAGTGCGGCATGCCAAAATTTTCTCTAAACTGGATCTCCGTGGGGCCTATAACTTGGTCCGTATTAGACCTGGGGATGAATGGAAGACTGCTTTCAGGTCACGCTATGGACACTTTGAATATCTAGTTATGCCTTTTGGTCTGAGTACCGCCCCAGCCACTTTCCAACACTTCGTGAATGATATCTTCAGGGATCTCCTAGATACATTTGTGGTGATTTATCTGGATGATATTCTAATTTTTTCTAACTTCACAGAGGAACATCATGGACATGTGAGAATGGTCTTAGAACGCCTAAGACAAAACCATCTCTACATCAAACTTGAAAAGTGTGAATTCCATAGGACCGAAATTCAATTTCTGGGGTATGTACTATCTACGCAAGGGATTAGTATGGATGGAAGCAAGACCCAAGCCATCAAGGATTGGCCAATTCCTAGAAATGTGAAGGAGGTGCAGCGCTTCATCGGGTTTGCCAACTTCTATAGACGTTTCATTAAAAAAATTTCTGAGGTAGTGTCACCTATCACCCAACTTACCCGGAAACAGTCTAGGTTCTCCTGGACCCCGCAAGCTCAGGAAGCATTTTCCTGTTTAAAGGATAAATTTACCACCGCACCTATCTTAGTACATCCCAACCCCGAGCTTGCCTTCAAAATAGAGGTGGATGCTTCAGACTGTGCCGTTGGAGCTATACTCTCTCAGAGAACAGGTGAGAAGAATGTCTTGCATCCCTGTGCCTTCTTTTCCCAGCAGTTGTCTTCGGCTGAGAGGAACTACGATGTGGGCAATAGAGAATTGTTGGCCATTATTGCCGCCTTCAAGGAATGGAGACACCTTCTTCAGGGAACTGCACAGCAAATAGTCGTCCTGACAGACCATCGTAACCTTGAATTTATCAGGTCGGCTAAGTGCCTGACTCCTCGCCAGGCTCGCTGGAATCTTTTCCTAAACCAATTTAATTTTGTCATTTCTTATAGACCAGGATCGCGCAATGGAAAGGCTGATGCACTCTCTAGGATTCATTCAGCAGAGACACGTCCACTTACTCCTCCTAAGACTATTCTTCCTGACTCTAGATTCCTGTGAGTGATTCATAATCAAGACCTACTTAAGGACATCAAGGAAGCATACCATGCGGATTCTTTGTTGGCTCAACCCCCAAGGGACGTAAGTCTTGTCTTTAAGAATGGTGTGTGGATTCAGGGACAACGTCTGTATATACCTGAAACAGTCAGATTGAGAGTATTGCAACTCATCCACGTTTCCAAGATAGCCGGGCATAGGGGAATTCTAAAGACACAAGAATTTCTTTCTCGTTTCTTTTGGTGGCCCACTTACAGGAAAGATGTTTTAAACTATGTCACTTCATGTGAAGTCTGTGCAAGATGCAAAACACCTCGCTCCTCACCAACTGGTCTGTTGCAACCTCTTCCCACCCCGTCCCGCCCGTGGGGATCCATTTCTATGGACTTCATTGTGGAGTTACCAACCTCTCAAGGGAAGAACACCATTCTAGTGGTGGTTGACCGTCTAACAAAGGCAGCTCATTTTATCCCTTGTGTCGGCTCACCCACTGCAAAACAGACATCAGACTTGATGATTAAGAATGTGTTTCGCTTACATGGAGTACCGGATGAGGTCATTTCGGATCGAGGGGTGCAATTCACTTCAAGGTTTTGGCAAAATTTCTGTGCAGCATTGGACATTAAAGTAAACCTCTCTTCTGCTTTTCATCCTCAGACTAATGGACAGACAGAACGAACCAATCAGACCCTGGAGCAGTATCTCCGCTGCTTTATCTGCCACCTACAAGATGATTGGGTGGATCTACTTCCACTGGCTGAGTTCTCTTATAACAACTCTCAGAGCGCCTCCACTAAGCAGTCTCCTTTTTACTCCAATCTAGGTTATCATCCTAACATTCTTCCTCGATTTCCCATAGATACGCCCTTGCCGGCAGTGGCTGAAAGAATCACTTCTTTACAAAAGAATATGGATCTTCTAAAGGAAAATCTACAATTGGCTCAGGAAAGGTACAAGAAAGCAGCAGATACATTTCGTAAACCTGCACCAGCTTTCAAGGTAGGAGATTTGGTCTGGCTGTCAACCAGAAATCTTAAATTAAAGATTCCATCGTCTAAATTGGGACATAAGTACATTGGACCTTATAAGATCAGTAAGATTATAAGTGCTGTTGCTTGTCGTCTTCAACTGCCCAGAACTATGAGAATCCACCCTGTCTTTCATGTATCCCTACTAAAGGCTGCAACACCCAATACGTTTCCTGGACGTTCTTCTCCTTGCCCTGACCCAGTGCTGGTCGATGGTCAGGAAGAATTTATGGTGGAAAGGATTCTAGATTCCAGGTTGTACAGAAATCAGTTGCAATATTTGATTAAATGGCAGGGCTACCCAGTGGTGAACAACTCATGGGAACCAGTCAACAATGTAAATGCTCCTCGCTTGCTCCGCCAGTTTCATCAGAGGTACTCTGACAAGCCTGGTCTGAGGTCATCCGGAGGTTGTCCCTAAGGGGGGAGTAATGTAAGGTTCTTTATCTCTGTTGACATGTTCCTTGAAACTCAGTTTTCCGTCGGCCATTTTGCTTTCTGTTTTTCTGCAGCTCTTGCCCTCAGTTAATATGGAGTTCCAGTTTTCATGTTCCCGCCCTGATTCTTCCCTCTTGCTTCTTAAGCAGCCTCAGCTGAACAATCAGTGCTCCTGAATCAAGCCTCAGTCAGTCTGTGACCTGACTCCTGGAAACCTTGAACTTGTACTCCAGCTATTCCCTACTGAGGAATCTTTGAACACTTTTGGACTCTGGAAACCTGCTGTTTGGTGAATCCATGTTTGCAGAGGAATTACGGTACAGAGAAGAGATCCTGAACCTGCTTTGGAGATTTATTGTAGTGCTTGAAATTACTCTGGCCTGCTGTGTCTCCTGACTCTGTTCCTGCAAACTGTGTGAACTTTTCAGCATGCTTGTATGAAGTAATACAAGTCATTTCATTTCAACCTATGTCTCCTGTGTTTTCCTCGCACCCAAGCACAAGACGCTATAGGAACTGTACACTATACATGACAGAAAGTTTTAGATTTTAATTGTGATTTATATTAAAAAAATCTTTTGATTTAAATCAGTGATTTAAATCATGATTAAAATCACGATTTAAATCGATCTGATTTAAATAGAAAAAAATCATTTGATTTAAATCATGATTTAAATCGTTGAATTAAATCGGCGTGATTTAAATCAATCCACCCTGTCTGCTCATTCACAACAGTTGACGCGTCCCATGCTATTTTCGTCTGCCCTAAGCGGGGAAGACGTTTTGCGCGCTCAGTTGTCTTGGGTAGTGTTCAGACTAAATTTCTGTTGACTGTGTTCCAGATTTTGAGAGAGAATGCACTGTATGTGAAGGGATTAAAGTGTCTTTTTGGCGTACAGAAGGTCTCATTTCTGGGATTTATTTTGTCTCCGTCTGTTATTGAAATGGACCCGGTCAAGGTTCAGTACTGTCTGTAGGTTTAACAATACCGAGGGAAATTACCAATGAATTTACGATAAAAATTGGCAAAACCCAAAAATCTCTGAAGAGCCTTTAATGAAGTACCGTATATACCCATGTATAAGCCGAGATTTTCAGCCCATTTTTTAGGGCTGAAAGTCCCCCTCTCGGCTTATACGCGGGTCATATACGGGGGTCGGCGGGGGAGGGGGAGCGGGGGTGTCGGATCATACTCACCCCTCCGCCGGCGCGGTCTCTGCAGCCCCCCTGCTTCTCATACCATCTCCGGCTCCTTTCTGCAACGGTCACATGGCACCGCTCATTAAAGTCATGAATATGCACATATTCATGACTTTAATGAGCGGTACCACGTGACCGCTGAAGCGCTGCGGAGAGCGCCGGGAGAAGAGGAGAGGCTGCAGGGACGCGCGGCGGAGGGGTGAGTATAGTGATATTTACCTGTCCCTCGGTCCACCGCAGCGCTGCTCCCTCGGTCTGACTCTCATCTGGCTGTGAATGATCAGGCAGAGGGCGCGATGACGTCGTTAGTGCGCGCCCCGCCCCTGCCAGGTCATTCACAGCCAGAGAAGTCGGACGAGGGAGCAGCGCTGCGGTGCAGAGAGGACAGGTAAATATCACAAGTGCCGGGGTCCTGAGTGAGCGGTGACACCGTCACCTGTCCCCCATAGCGCGCCGGTGTCACCGCCTGCTCAGGACACCGGCACCTGGCCCCCAGCGACGAGAGGTGAGTATGTCATTTTTTTTGCGCAGCAGCATATGAGGCCTATACTATGGGGCATAATTGTGCAGCATATGGGGGCATAATCTGGAGCAAATGGGGGCATAAGCTGTGGAACATATGGGGCATAATCTGGAGCATATGGGGGCATAATATGGAGCATATGGGGCATAAACTGTGGAACATATGGGGCATAATCTGGAGCATATGGGGGCATAATATGGAGCATATGGGGGCATAAGCTGTGGAACATATGGGGCATAATCTGGAGCATATGGGGGCATAATATGGAGCATATGGGGGCATAAGCTGTGGAACATATGGGGCATAATCTGGAGCATATGGGGGCATAATATGGAGCATATGGGGGCATAAGCTGTGGAACATATGGGGCATAATTTGGAGCATATGGGGGCATAAGCTGGGGAACATATGGGGCATAATCTGGAGCATATGGGGGCATAATCTGTGGAACATATGGGGGCATAATATGGAGCATATGGGGGCATAATCTGGAGCATATGGGCATAATCTGTGGAACATATGGGGCATAATCTGGAGCATATGGGGGCATATTCTGTGGATCATACGGGGGCATAATCTGTGGAATATATGGGGGCATAATCTGGAGCATATGGGAGCATAATCTGTGGAGCATATTGGGCATAATCTGTGGAGCATATGGGGGCATAATCTGTGGAGTATCATATGGGGGCATAATCATTTTTCACCCTAGGCTTATACGCGAGTCAATAAGTATTCCCAGTTTTTTGTGGCAAAATTGGGGGGGTCGGCTTATACACGAGTCGGCTTATACATGAGTATATACGGTAGGTTGAACCCAATCACAGATGGCACCACCAGAGGGAGCCTCTGCTCATTCACAACAGCTTACCATTGACTAAAGCTATCAGCCGAGGAGTCTCCAGGGACCTGACAGGAATCCGGTATTTTTTAACTGCCTCGAGCCTGATGAAGTTCCCTGCTGTGCCTGAATCCACATAAGCCTCCTCAGAGTAACGCTTGGAACCAAGATTCAGCAAAACAGACACAGTCAGGGGAGGAGATGAATCACATACACCTAGGGAGGCCTCTCCTACCAAACCTAGGCGGAGTAGTTTCCCGACCACTCGGGGCAGGAGCGAAGGAGGTGAGAAACACTCCAACAGTAGAAGCAGAGCCCTTGTGCAAGTCTCTCCTTACGACGCTGTTCAGCCATCTCAAATCGGTCCACCTGCATAGGCTCAGATACAGGGCCCGCAGAAGATAGCACAGATTGTAAGTGGGGAGGACTGCGAGTAGATGAAGAGAGACAAGGAGACCGTCTCTCCCTGGCTGCCTCACGGGTGCATTCTTGGAAACGCAAATCAATGCGTGTTGCAAGAGATATTAAGTCCTCCAAAGAGGTCGGGGTATCCCAACCCGCCAGTTCGTCTTTAATCCGACCAGACCATGCCAAAAGGCCCCTACGAGGACCTCATTGTTCTAACCGAGTTCGGAGGATAATGTGCGAAAACGGATGGCGTATTGTCCAACAGATAGAGTACACTGATGGAGGTTGAAGAGGGCCTCGGTGGTGGAAGCCAGACAACCCGGCTCGTCGAACACCTTGCGGAAGGTGTCCAAAAAGGTGGAGAGCTGAAAGACGAGTGGGTCATTACGCTTCCAGAGGGGGTTCACCTATGCTAACGCCTCCCCCACTAAGTGAAAACAATAAAGACCACCTTAGCTCGATCGGTGGGATATTGCAGTGGCAAAAGCTCATAATGCAGTCGGCAATGCGGTGGTTTACCTAAGCGGGGCTGCAGGTGCAAGACCAAAGCTTGGGCAGGTAGGGAGGCAACAGATTGTAGAGAAAGGAGTCGGTTATCTACCAATGCCATATAGTTGAGGATGTGGGCCTGAGTATCACGTTGCTGAGTGAGTTCTTGTTGGAGACTGGCCAACGGAGAAGCATTCCCAGGGTCAGAGGACTGTAAGGCCGACAAATGGGACTCCATAGATTTCAAAAAGGACATAATCCTAGTCTGATTTTCTCGTAGAAACAGCAGTTCCTTTTGGACCGTGACCGTGGTATCAGCGGGGTCCATGGCCTGGTTATACTGTGACGACTCCTGGAGTGGACCCTCTGGGTCGCAATACCAACCCACCCCGGGAGAGCTGACCTAGTGAGAACCACCCCCTATACAGGGAACGTCAGGGCAGACCCAGGGGGGTAAAGTACCACGACTGCTGGAACCAGGTGGCCGGCTCACAAAAGATGGGAGTACGCAGGATTCAGACGTATGCAAAGCGTGGACACGGGAACACGCAGAGTACAGGATAGTGCAAGGCGTGTACACAGGGGAACGCAGGGTACAGGATCGTGCAGGGAGTGTATACGGGAGCACGCAGGATACAGGATTGTGCAGGGCGTGTATACGGGGGCACGCAGGAGACAGGAGTGAGGATGGCGTGCGTCGAGGAGCACGGTTGGGTAAGAGGCAAAACAGGGTGAATGCGGGGAAGCACGCCTGGGTACAAAGCAAGGTAGAGCACACGCTCTGAAGCACGTTAGAGCACAAGGCAAAGCAGAGCACGTGCTGGGAAGCACGTTAGAGCACAAGGCAGGGCACCTGAGTACAGAGAGCAGCCAAGCAGGGACCAAGCAGGTCTAGCTAGGAAGCACAACAATAACCAGGCACCGCCCACAGGAAGAGGCAGCCTGAAATAGGGCAAGCGTGTTGGAACTTCCGGGTCAGGTCCTCCAGGACCACAGAGACGTCAGAGATGGAGTGGCCGTAGTCAGGCTCAGTAGCGCATGCGCGCTGGGCAAGGATCTGGAGTCGAGGGAACAGCCACAGGGTCAAGCGCGGGAGGTGCGTGTGCGCACTCGACGTGATGACGTTGGGCGCTGAGCCCCGGCACCAGAGGAATGCAGTGAGAGCGGCATGACATTTGGTATCTGCTCACTGTTATCATTGAGGTTTTTTCTATTCTGTAAGGCCACGTGGTCTCTCAGAGTGAACTGAAAGCATAACAGAGAGAAAGTGGGGATCCACGTCGAGTAAAGTGCTGTGAAGGAACTATGAACCAGCACACACGGTCAAACATCAAACCGGTAATTTACATGATCCATCTGCTTATATATTTTGTACTACCACTATTTGTGTTTGCATATCTGACCATTTTATATGAATAACCATTGTGTATATACACTGTGTTCCAAATTATTATGCAAATAATATTTTCTCAGATTTTCCCAAATTACCTATATGAATTTCAGTCATTGTAATTTTCCAGTCAAATAAATATTAGAGTACAATTGAAAGGTTTTTGTACAAACTGCCTATGATAACAGTACATTTTTAAAAAATAAAACACTCAAACTGCACTCAAAATGCATGTTCCAAATTATTATGCACAGCAGAGTTTTCAACCTTTTCATTTTAATAAAGAATAAAAAAAGGGTCATTTTTGAAATTATAAGAATTAGCAGGTTATTACAAACTGAAATCAAACAGTTTTCAACTCAAAACTTTATTCTAGGTGATGTTACATTTGCACATAGGACCCCTTTATGGAAAGGAGCTTCTGAACTCTCTCATCCATTGAATCTGTCAGGTTTTGGATGGTTTCTGCTTCAATTGTTTTGCATGAGGACAGAATACCCTCCCAGAGCTGTTGCTTAGATGTGAACTGCCTTCCGCCATCATAGACACTCCTTTTGATGATGCTCCAGAGGTTCTCAATGGGGTTGAGGTCAGGGGAGCATGGGGGCCACACCATAAGTTTGTCCCCTGTTATGCCCATAGCAGCCAGAGATGCAGATGTGTTATGTGCAGCATGAGACGGTGCATTATCATGCATGAAAATGATCTTGCTGCGGAATGCACGGTTCTTCTTCTTGAACCATGGCAGGAAGTGCTGCTTGAGAAATTCAACATACACTATGGAGTTCATCTTTAGCCCTTTAGGGATCCTAAAGGGGCCGACAATCTCTCTCCCCATGATTTCAGCCCAAAACATTACTCCACCTCCTCCTTGTTGGCGCCGTAGCCGTGTTTGCATGGGGTGTCCATCAACCAGCCATCCATCTGGACCATCGAGCGTTGCACGGCACTCATTGGTGAACAAAACAGTTTTGAAGTCAGTCTTCATGTATTGTTTGGCCCACTGGAGCCGTTTCTGCTTGTGTGCAGTGGATAGAGGAGGTCGACAGGATGGCTTACGCACAGCTGCAAACCTCTGAAGGACCCTGCATCTTGTTGTTCGGGGGACGTTGGAGGCACCAGAAGCTTCAAAAACGTGTCTGCTGCTATGACAAGGCTTTTTTGCCGCTGCTCTTTTAACCTGACGTAATTGCCTGTAGGAAAGAGTCCTCAATTTTCCCTTATCAGCACGCACACGTGTGTACTGTGAATCAGCTACATACTTCTTGATTGTGCGATGATCACGATGAAGTGTCTTGGCAATGTTGATTGTAGTCATGCCTTGACCTAAACACTCCACAATTTGTTGCTTCTCAGCAGCCGACACATCCTTTTTCTTTCCCATTTTGGCAGAAAATGTAGGCTGCTTAATAATGTGGGACAGCCTTCTTAAGTAGTCTTGCCTTTCATTGGACACACCTGCCAAACTAATTAGCACAGGTGTCTGCAATTGCTTACAGTGATATAAAGAGCCCTGACACACATCACCATCAATGAGTTTAACTGACAAACAAAAAAAATCTTACCTTATCACTCCTAAACAATTTTTGCATAATAATTTGGAACACAGTGTAGTCTACTGTCTAGTGTGCCCTTAGTGAATTTAAATATATAATTTAAGATTGGACTGCTCTTTCATCTCAATCCACGAAACCATACGTCCGTTTCTCGGCTTAACTTTCCATGTTACCGGGCGGGGCTGGTTTCTGACCTGATATAAAACCATTAACCCCTTCACCCTCAAGGGTGGTTTGCACGTTAATGACCGGGCCAATTTTTACAATTCTGACCACTGTCTCTTTATGAGGTTATAACTCTGGAACGCTTCAACGGATCTTCGCGATTCTGAGATTGTTTTCTCGTGACATATTGTACTTCATGTTAGTGGTAAAATTTCTTCGATATAACTAGCGTTTATTTTTGAAAAAAACGCAAATATGGCGAAAATTTTGAAAATTTTGCAATTTTCAAACTTTGAATTTTTATTCCCTTAAAACAGAGAAATATATCACACAAAATAGTTAAGAAATAACATTTCCCACATGTCTACTTTACATCAGCACAATTTTGGAACCACATTTTTTTTTTGTTAGGAAGTTATAAGGGTTAAAAGTTGACCAGCGATTTCTCATTTTTACAACAAAATTTACAAAGCCATTTTTTTTAGGGACCACCTCACATTTGAAGTCACTTTGAGGGGTCTATATGGCAGAAAATACCCAAAAGTGACACCATTCTAAAAACTGCTAAAAACTGCACCCCTCAAGGTACTCAAAACCACATTCAAGAAGTTTATTAACCCTTCAGGTGCTTCACAGTAACTAAAGCAACGTGGAAGGAAAAAATGAATATTTTACTTTTTAGCCACAAAAATGATCTTTTACAAACTTTTTTTTTTATTTTCACAAGGGTAAAAGGAGAAAATGGACAGATAAGGTTGTTATGCAATTTTCTCCTGAGTGGAAACCCCCCACAAGTGACACCATTTTGGAAACTAGACCCCCTAAGGTACTTATCTAGATCTGTTGTGAGCACTTTGAACCCTCAAGTGTTTCACAAAAGTGAATTTTCCCAAGGAAATTGGACCCCAAAAGTTGTTGTCCAATTTGTCCTGAGTACGCTGATACCCCATATGTGGGGGGGGGGAAACTGTTTGGGCGCACGGCAGGGCTTGGAAAGGAAGTAGTAACGTTTTGGAATGCAGACGTTAATGGGGGTCATGTTCCGTTTGCAGTGCCCCAGATGAGCCTAAACAGTGGAAACCCCCCACAAGTGACCCCATTTTGGAAACTAGACCCCCTAAGGAACTTATCTAGATCTTTGGTGAGCACTTTGAACCCCCAAGTGCTTCACACAAGTTTATAATGCCCGGGCATGAAAATAAAAAATCCTATTTTTTTCCCACAAAAATTATCTTTTAGTCACTAATTTTTTATTTTCCCAAGGGTAACAGGAGAAATTGGACCCCATATGTTGTTGTACAATTTGTCCTGAGTACGCTGATACCCCATATGTGGGGGGGAACCACTGTTTGGGCGCACGGCAGAGCTCGGAAGGGAAGGAGCACCATTTGACTTTTTCCAACCAAAATTGGCTGGAATTGAGTTTGGATGCCATGTTGCATTTGGAGAGCCCCTGATGTGCCTAAACAGTGGAAACCCCCCACAAATGACCCCATTTGGGAAACTAGACCCCCTAAGGAACTTATCTAGATTTTTGATGAGCAATTTGAACCCCCAAGTGCTTCACACAAGTTTATAACGTAGAGCCGTAAAATTTAAAAAATCATATTTTTTCCACAAAAATGATCTTTTCACCCCAATTTTTATTTTTCCAAGGGTAACAAGACTCCAAAAGTTATTGTGCAATTTGTCCTGAGTGCGCTGATACCCCATATGTGGGGGTAAACCACTGTTTGGGTGCATGGCAGAGTTTGGAAGGGAAGGAGCGCCGTCTGACTTTTTCAACGCAGAATTGGCTGGACGCCATGTCGTGTTTGGAGAGCTCCTGATCTGCCTAAACAGTGGAAACCCCCATAAATGACACCATTTTGGAAACTAGACCCCTCAAGGAACTTATCTAGATGTGTGGTGAGAACTTTGAACCCCCAGGTGTTTCACTAAAGTTTATAACGTACAGCCGTAAAATAAAAAATATTTTTTTTTTTGCAAAAATGATTTTTTCGCCCCAATATTTTATTTTTACAAGGGTAACAGGAGAAATTGGACCCCAAAAGTTGTTGCCCAATTTGTCCTGAGTACGCTGATACCCAATATGTGGGAGAAAACTACTGTATGGGTACACGTTGGGGCTCGGAAGGGAAGTAGTGACGTTTTGGATTGCAGACTTTGATGGAATGGTCTGGGGCGTCATGTCGCATTTGGAGAGCCCCTGATGCGCCTAAACAGTGGAAATTCCCAACAAGTGACCCCATTTTGGAAAATAGACCCCACAAGGAACTTATCTAGGTGTGTGGTGAGCGCTATGAAGCCCCAAGTGCTTCACAGAAGTTTATAATGTACAGCCGTAAAAACAAAAAAATATTTTTTTTGTACAAAAATGATATTTTCGCCCCCAGTTTTTTATTTTCCCAAGGGTAACAGAAGAAATAGGACAAATTGCACAATAACTCTTGGGGTCCAGAGTACGCTGATACCCCATATGTGGGGATAAACTACTGTTTGGACGCATGGCAGAGCTCAGAAGTGAAGGAGCACAGTTTGACTTTTTCAACGCATAATTGGCTGGAATTGAGATCAGACGCCATGTCACATTTGGAGAGCCCCTGATGTGCCTAAACAGCGGAAACCCCCAATTCTAACTCCAACCCTAACCCCAACACACCCCTAACCCTAGTCCCAACCCTAACCACAAACCTAACCCTAACACACCCCTAATCCCAACCCTAACCCTAATCCTAACTTTAGCGCCAACCCTAACCCTAACTTTAGCCGCAACCCTAACCCTAACGGGAAAATGGAAATAAATACATTTTTTTAATTTTATTATTTTTCCCTAACTAAGGGGGTGATAAAGGGGGGTTTGATTTACTATTTATAGCGGGTTTTATGTTCAATAGTTTTTTATTGAAAATTTATTGGTTATTGCATGTACAATAAAACATATAACTGGGCCTACAGGAGACCATACGTTGTAAAACAGTAAGAATAACAAGACAAAATATGGACTAACTAGGAATACAAACAATAAACATAAGGAAAGGATTTGGTAATAGGAAGGAAGGGGAGGTAATATCGGTAAGAAGAACCATTTCTTGCGTTTCGTTTAGAGATCACTTAGAGATCACTTAAGGGTGACCTGTTGAGACAGGATGTAATGAGTCTTTGCAATATTTGGACCATGGGGCCCAAGTGCGGTTGCATAGTGTTACGCAATTATTGCGGATAGCATATAAACGTTCCAGTGCGTGATGTTCTTTAAGTTATAGCGGGTTTTTATGATTGGCAGCTGTCACGCTAAAAGACGCTTTTTATTGCAAAAATAGTTTTTTGCATCGCCACATTTTGAGAGCTATAATTTTTGCATATTTTGGCCCACAGAGTCATGTGAGGTCTTATTTTTTGCGGTACGAGGTGACGTTTTTATTGGTACCATTTTTGAGCAGGTGACATTTTTTGATCGCTTTTTATTTCGATTTTTGGGAGGTTAGAATGAACAAAAATCAGCAATTCATGAATTTCTTTTGGGGGAGGCGTTTTTATTGTTCCGCGTGTGGTAAAATTGATAAAGCAGTTTTATTCTTCGGGTCAGTACGATTATGGCGATACCTCATTTATATCATTTTTTTATGTTTTGGCGCTTTTGTAGAATAAAAACAATTTTATATAAAAAATAATTATTTTTGCATCGCTTTATTCTGCGAGCTATAACTTTTTTATTTTTTCGCTGATGATGCTGTATGGCGGCTCGTTTTTTGCGGGACAAGATGACGTTTTCAGCGGTACCATGTTTATTTATATCGGTCTTTTTGATCGCGCGTTATTCCACTTTTTGTTCGGCGGTATGATGATAAAGCATTGATTTTTTGCTTCGTTTTTTTTTTTTTTTTTTTAAAGGGGTTCACTAAAGGGGTTAACTAGTGGAACAGTTTTATAGGGGGGGTCGTTACGGATGCGGCGATACCAAATATGTGTACTTTTATTGTTTTGTTTTTTTTATTTACAGGAAGAAATGAATTTATTGGGGAATATTTTTTTTTTTTTTAATTTATTTTGGATTTTTTTTTTACACATGTTTATTTTTACTTTTTTAACTTTTTTACTTTGTCCCAGGGTGGGACATCACAGTATTTTATCAGATCGCTGGTGTGACAGTGTGCACAGCACTCTGTCACACCAGCGATCGCACAGGCATAGATGCAGGCTTCTCAGTGCCTGCTCTCGGCAGGCACTGAGGTAGCCGCCTCCCTCCAGGACCCCGGCGCCATCTTGGATCCGGGTCCTGGGAGGGAGGAAGCCCTCAGAACAGCGCGATCACATCGCGCTGGTCTGAGGGTCTCAGGGGGGCGCACAGGGAGCCCCCACCCTGCGCGATCCCCCCCCCGTGCCCCCAGTACACCGCGATCATGTTTGATCGCGGTGTGCTAGGGGTTAATGTGCCGGGAGCGGTCCGTGACCGCTCCTGACACACAGTCACGGGTGTCAGCTGTGATAATCAGCTGACACCCGGCGGCGATTAGCTGCGCTCCCCTCAGGAGCGCAGCTGATCGCCTATGACGTACTATCCCGTCCATGGGCAGAATGGCACGGGTTTTATGGACGGGATAGTACGTCTAATGTCAGAGAGGGGTTAATGGAGAGGGCCTATGTCTAACGACGAACTGGTGGCAGTCCGGACAGGGTGGCAGCACTCTGTTTGACTGGTGCTAGAGAAAGGGGCCTCTCAGCCTTTCAGGGTTGTGAGCGAGTGTGGAGCCAAATCAGTGACAGTGTGGGCCACATCCTCTTACTCCCTGTGCCTCCCAAGGCCCCGTGTGAATAGGGGAGGGGATCTGTGTAAAACTGTGCCAAGCTGACCTTATGTGTCCCCAGGAGGTGTGGAACATCACATTGGTGCAAGTGGGGAGACCACACTCCATGACCTTTCTGATGTATTAGTGACGTCAGGAGAGGTGGTGAGGTGCGGTTTCATCACATGCATACTTTGACTTTTAAAGGGGGTTGAACAAAAATACCCATTGAAATGTTTAGAAATTGCAACCATTTTTCTACAACGCCTTCTGATTTCAGAGGCTCAAAAGTAATTGGTCAAATTAACTTTGCACTAAATAAAATTGCAGGCAATGACTGGTTGAAGTCTACAAGCGATGAATGTTACCAAACGATGGGTTTGCTCCTTTGTGATTCTTAGCCAGACCTTTACTGCAGCTGACTTCAGTTCTTGCTTGTTTGTGGGTCTTTCTGCCTTAAGTTCTGTCTTAAGCATGTGAAATGTAAAATGCATGCTCAATATGATTGAGAACTGGGGACTAACTTGGCCATTGCAGAAGATACCATTTCTTTCCTAAACTCCTGTGTTGCTTTCGCAGTATGTTTTGGGTCATTGCCCATCTGTACTGTGAATCATCATCCAATCCATCATCCAATCAACCTTGCTGCATTTGGTTGAATCTGAGCAGAAAGTATCACCCTGTACACTTCAGAATTCATCCGGCTGCTTCTGTCTTCAGTCACATTACCAGTAAACACTAGTGACCCAGTGCCATTGGAAGCCATGCATGCCCATGACATCACACTGCCTCCACCATGTTTTACAGAGGATGTGGAGCGCTTTGGATCATGGGCTGTTTCAAGCCTTCTCCAACCTTTTTTTTTCTCATCATTCTGGTACAAGTTGATATTAGTTTCATCTGTCCAAATAATACTTTTACAGATCTAGGCTGGCATCTTTAGATGATTTTGGCAAAGTCTAATCTGGTCTATCTTGCTCTCATGATGTCTTCTCCTTATGGTAAACTAAAACTTGGGTGGATGTTGTGAAGAGGTTTTTCTTCACCATGGAAATCATTATACGATCATCTACCACTTTTGTCTTCTGTGAAAGTTCAGGCCTTTTTGAGTTCATAAGCTCACAAGTGTGCTCATTTTTTGTTTGCAAAATGTTTATTAGGTTACACCTAATATTTCTGCTATAGATAGATTTCTTCTTTTTTTCAGCCTAATGACGGTCTATTTCTCTTCAATTGAGAGCTCCTTTAACTGCATGTTGTGAGTTCACAGCAACAGCTTCCAAATGCAAATGCCACACCTGGAATCAGTTCCAGACCTTTCAGCTGCTTAATTGATGATGGATTAATGAGGGAAAAAGCCATGAAGCTCATTAAAGAGTTTGTAAGATAATCGTCCAATTATTTTTGGAAAAAGAGGCAGCTACACATTAAAGAGCTGTGATTCATAAACTCTTACTCCAATTGGGATGTGAATACCATCAAATTAAATCTGAGAATCTGCACTTTAATCCCATATTGATTATATAAATGTATTTTGAATATGTTTTGATATTCAAGATACATTTAGCTAAAATGCCAAATCTTGTTACATTGTTCAAATATTTCCGTACTTAACCGTAAATAGCTCTGCATTACTTCCAATAGTAAGAAACGTGGCAGACACATAATAACATACTTTGTGTTGACATAAAGTGATCATAAAGAATTGCAAATAACATTAGCATGTATGGATGTTGTTAATGCTCCATCTAAAAAAATGACTATGCACACCCTTTGGAAATCCTGAGTATGCTCATTTGTATTCTAGCTCCAGCTCTTGAGCAGTGAAGTGGGTGATACCTGACCAGAATTCATTGGCACACTGCACATGTTAGAAACACCAACTTGTTGGATGAGGATGCAGAATGTCTTATAATGAAGTCTTGCCATTGCTTACATGTCTTGTATGAATGGGTGCTGATGGGGAACGGCCAACATAACTGATGACTCGAATGGCTCCATCTACATGGCTGCTAAATATTCATAAGCATAGAACAAGTGCAGTGCTCACAGTACATGTTTCAAGAACGCAGGCACCAATTACACATGAAGGGGCAGGTATTTGCATGCTCGTAGGCAGCAGTTGTGGTTTAGGGTCTGACAGGTTTGTTTATGGTATAATTAGGAGTTACATGGTTTTTCAGTTACTTCTTCATTTCCTCCCAGCTTTCAAGAGTACTGTTTGCATTCATTGAGCTTTGTTGATTCCTGAGAGCCTGCGGTGGTTATGTGATGATGATGCGCCATTTGCAGCTTTTCACGTGTGGATCCTACCCTTGTTTTTCACGGATAAAACTCTGTCTGCTTATTTTTGCAGACCGAGTGGTCCTCACAAAATCACAGAGACATCGCCTATATTGTCACGGACCAAACAATGTAATTGTATGGGTCTTCAAAAAAATTGGACAGCTCTCGGATGCCTCTCCATTTTTCAATGACTGACAGGACTTGAAAAACCTACATTTCGTTTTTTTTTTAAAAGGAAAAATTTATGAAACTAACCAAACTCTGATGAGAAAAAGTGACACTGACCAAACTGGTGACAGTCTGATCAAAGTCACTGATTAAACTCATACTTGCATACAAGAAGAATCACTGACGTCCTTCTAACGATCGGAGCAACTTTGTGATGTTATAACAACATTTTTTTTAACCAAGATTCCTATTCAATGGTAGAAAACAAAAATATTGAAACAGCGAGAGAAATTGATGCAGGAAGCAAATTACAAAAACGTGTAACAATTTACTATACAGATTATAAGGTATATTTGATATAGCAGTAGTCCAGTACAAACATAGCCTCTGCAGGAACAGCTCTATTCCTTTTTACCATAATCAGAACAATTGTCCATGCAACAATGGTTCCAAATTACAGCAAAATTGGTAAGTTCATTGGTTCGTCAGATGCACAAATTGCACTGAACAAATCACGCAACTGTGTAGTCACCAAAATATTTCCAAGTAGGTAACAAGAGAAAAAAAAAATATATAAATATATATAATAAATATATATATATATATATATATATTAATTACAGTACAGACCAAAAGTTTGGACACACCTTCTCATTCAAAGATTTTTCTGTATTTTCATGACGGTGAAAATTGTAGAATCACACTGAAGGCATCAAAACTATGAATTAACACATGTGGAATTATATACTTAACAAAAAAGTGTGAAACAACTGAAAAAATGTCTTATATTCTAGGTTCTTCAAAGTAGCCACCTTTTGCTTTGATTACTGCTTTGCACGCAGAAAAGGTGAACGGATGGACTCTACATGCCTAGTTCCCACCGTGAAGCATGGAGGAGGTGGTGTGATGGTGTGGGGGTGCTTTGCTGGTGACACTGTTGGAGATTTATTCAAAATTGAAGCGGTGAGCGGTCCAGCTCACCCCCAAACCATCTCAATTGGGTTCAGGTCTGGTGACTGTTGGAGGCCAGGTCATCTGGCGTAGCACCCCAACACTCTCCTTCTTGGTCAAATAGCCCTTACACAGTCTGGAGGTGTGTTTGGGGTCATTGTCCTGTTGAAAAATAAATGATGGTCCAACTAAATGCAAACCGGATGGAATAGCATGCTGCTGCAAGATGCTGTAGTAGCCATTCTGGTTCACTATGCCTTCAAATTTGAATAAATCCCCAACAGTGTCACCAGCAAAGCACCCCCACACATCACACCACCTCCTCTATGCTTCACGGTGGGAATCAGGCATGTAGAATCCATCCGTTCACCTTTTCTGCGTGCAAAGCAGTAATCAAAGCAAAAGGTGGCTACTTTGAAGAACCTAGAATATAAGACATATTTTCAGTTGTTTCACACTTTTTTGTAAAGTGTAATGTATAATTCCACATGTGTTAATTCATAGTTTTGATGCCTTCAGTGTGATTCTACAATTTTCATAGCCATGAAAATATAGAAAAATCTCTTTGAATGAGAAGGTGTGTCCAAACTTTTGGTCTGTACTGTATATACTGTATATACTCATGTATAAGCCGACCCGTGTATAAGTCGACCCCCTAATTTTGCCACAAAAAACTGGGAAAACTTACTGACTCGTGTATAAGCCTAGGGTGGAAAAAGCAGCAGCTACTGGTAAATTATAAAAATAAAAATAGATACAAATAAAAGTAAAATTAATTGAGACATCAGTAGGTTAAATGTTTTTGAATATCCATATTGAATCAAGAGCCCCATATAATTCTCCATACAGTTATTGATGGGCCCCATAAGATGCTCCATACAAAATACTTCCCATATAATGCTCCATAAAGGTTAATAATGGCCCCATAAGATGCCCCATAGATGTATATGCCTCCATAAGATGCCCCATAGATGTATATGCCCCCATAAGATTCCCCATAGATGTATATGCCCCATAAAATGTCCCCATAGATGTATATGCCCCCATAAGATGCCCCATAGATGTATATGCCCCCATAAGATGCCCCATAGATGTATATGCCCCCACAAGATGCCCCATAGATGTATATGCCCCCAATATGATGCTCCCATAGAATGTATATGCCCCGATAAGATGCTACATAGATGTATATGCCCCATTGATGTATATGCCCCCATAAGATGCCCCATAGATGTATATGCCCCCACAAGATGTCCCATAGATGTATATGCCCCATATGATGCTCCATAGATGT
This sequence comes from Oophaga sylvatica, assembly GCA_033576555.1. Taxonomy (NCBI): domain Eukaryota; kingdom Metazoa; phylum Chordata; class Amphibia; order Anura; family Dendrobatidae; genus Oophaga; species Oophaga sylvatica. The sequence continues at coordinate 818,712,300 of JARQOD010000001.1, read as the reverse complement.
ATATGCCCCGATAAGATGCTACATAGATGTATATGCCCCATAGATGTATATGCCCCCATAAGATGCCCCATAGATGTATATGCCCCCATAAAATGCCCCATAGATGTATATGCCCCATAAGATACCCCATAGATGTATATGCCCCCATAAAATGCCCCATAGATGTATATGCCCCCATAAGATGGCCCATAGATGTATATGCCCCCACAAGATGCCCCATAGATGTATATGCCCCCATAAGATGCCCCATAGATGTATATGTCGCCACAAGATGCCAAATAGATGTATATGCCCCATAAGGCCTCTTTCACATTTCCGGCGGGCGCCTGGCGGCGCCCCCGGCATTTTGCCGCAGCGCCGCATGTGAAAACCTTTCACACTTCCGGCGGCCAAAATGGGTTTTTTTGCCGGATGGTTTCTGATGCTTGGAGAGATAAGAAACCATCCGGCAAAAAAAAAAAACGTTACATGCAGCGTTTTTTCCGGACGCCGCAATGTACATTTGCGCCGCATCCGGACAAAACCGCATGCAACGATTGACATGCGGCGCCATCCGGCGCTAATGCATGTCAATGCGAAAAAAGCCGCATGCGGCGCATCAGATTTTCAGATGCGGCGCTGCGGCAAAATGCCGGGGGCGCCGCCATGCGCCCGCCGGAAATGTGAAGGAGGCCTAAGATGCCCCATAGATGTATATGCCCCCATATGCTGCCGCTGCTGCTGCAAAAGAAAAAAATTACATACTCACCTCTCGACCTTGGAGACCAGGCGCCGGTGTCCTGAGCAGGCGGGACACCGGCGCGCTATGGGGGACAGGTGCCGGTGTCACCGCTGGCTTAGGCCCCGGCACCTGAGATATTCACCTGTCCCCGGGCCACCGCTGCGTGCCGCTGTCTTCCGGGTCCTCCGGCAGTGACTGTTCAGGCAGAGGGCGCGGCGCGCACTAACTACTTCATCGCGCCCTCTGACCTGAACATTCACAGCTAGAGGACGCGAGGACACAGCGAGCAGCGGTGGAACGGGGACAGGTGAATATCGAATATACTCACCCCCTCCTGGCGCGTCCCTGCAGCCCACCTGCTTCTCTCGGTCTCCGGCAGCTATTCCTTCCTGTAGCGGTCACGTGGTACTGCTCATTAAAGTCATGAATATGTGCATATTCATGACTTTAATGAGCGGTACCACGTAACCGCTACAGGAAGGAGCCTGAGAACGTGGGAGAAGCAGGGGGACTGCAGAGACGCGCCGGCGGGGTAAGTGTGATCTGACACCCCCGCTCCCCCTCCCCGCCGACCCCCCGGTATATGACTCGCGTATAAGCCGAGAGGGGGACTTTCAGCCTTAAAAAATGGGCTGAAAATCTCGGCTTATACGCGAGTATATACGGTGTGTGTATATATATATATATATATATATATAGTACAGACCAAAAGATTGGACACACCTTCTCATTTACAGATTTTTCTGTATTTTCATGACTATGAAAATTGTAAATTCACACTGAAGGCATCAAAACTATGAATTAACACATATGGAATTATATATTTAACAAAAAAGTGTGTAACAACTGAAAATATGTCTAGTATTCTTGGTTCTTCAAAGTAGCCACCTTTTGCTTTGATGACTGCTTTGCACACTCTTGGCATTCTATTGATGAGCTTCAAGAGGTAGTCACCGGTAATGGTTTTCACTTCACAGGTGTGCCCTGTCAGATTTAATAGTGTGATTTTGCCTTATAAATTGGGGTTGGGACCATCAGTTGTGTTGTGCAGAAGTCTGGTGGATACACAGCTGATAGTTCTACTGAATAGACTGTTAGAATTTGTATTATGGCAAGAAAAAAGCAGCTAAATAAAGAAAAACGAGTGGCCATCATTACTTTAAGAAATGAAGGTCAGCCAGTCCGAAAAATTGAGAAGACTTTGTGCAGCAGGCCTTCATGGTAAAATAGCTGCTAGGAAACCACTGCTAAGGACAGGCAACAAGCAGAAGAGACTTGTTTGGGCTAAAGAACACAAGGAATGGACATTAGACCAGTGGAAATCTGTGCTTTGGTCTTGTGAGTCCAAATTTGAGATCTTTGGTTCCAACCACCGTGTCTTTGTGCGACGCAGAAAAGGTGAACGGATGGACTCTACATGTCTGGTTCCCACCGTGAAGCATGGAGGAGGACGTGTGATGGTGTGGGGGTGCTTTGCTGGTGACACTGTTGGGGATTTATTCAAAATTGAAGGCATACTGAAACAGCATGGCTACCACAGCATCTTGCAGCGGCTTGCTATTCCCTCTGGTTTGCGTTTAGTTGGACCATCATTTTTTTTCAATAGGACAATGACCCCAAACACACCTCCAGGCTGTGTAAGGGCTATTTGACCAAGAAGGAGAGTGATGGGGTGCTACGCCAGATGACCTGGCCTCCACAGTCACCAGACCTGAACCCAATCGAAATGGTTTGGGGTGAGCTGGACCGCAGAGTGAAGGCAAAAGGGCCAACAAGTGCTAAGCATCTCTGGGAACTCCTTCAAGACTGTTGGAAGACCATTTCCGGTGAGTACCTCTTGAAGCTCATCAAGAGAATGCCAAGAGTGTGCAAAGCAGTCATCAAAGTAAAAGGTGGCTACTTTGAAGAACCTAGAATATAAGACATAATTTCAGTTGTTACACAGTTTTTTGTTAAGTATATAATTCCACATGTGTTAATTCATAGTTTTGATGCCTTCAGTGTGAATTTACAATTTTCATAGTCATGAAAATACAAAAAAAACTTTAAATGAGAAAGTGTGTCCAAACTTGGTCTGTACTGTATATATATATATATATATATATATATATATATATATATATATATATGTGCCTCTCACAAAATTATAATATCATCAAAAAGTTAATTTATTTCAGTTCTTTAATACAAAAAGTGTAACTCATATATAGAGTCATTACAAACAGAGTGATGTATTTCAAGTGTTTATTTCTGTTAATGTTGATGATTATGGCTTACAGCCAATGAAACCCAAAAGTCATTATCTCCGTAAATTAGAATACTTTATAACACCAGATTGAAAAATGATTTTAAAATCCGCTATGCTGGCCTACTGAAATGTATGTCAGGTAAATGGACTCAATACTTGGTGGGGGCTCCTTCTGCATCAATTACTGTATCAATGCAGCGTGGCATGGAGGCGATCAGTCTGTGGCACTGCTGAGGTGTTATGGAAGCCCAGGTTGCTTTGATAGCAGCCTTCAGCTCATCTGCATTGTTGGGTCTGGTGTCTCTCATCTTCCTATTGACAATACCCCATAGATTCTCTATGGGGTTAAGGTCAGGCGAGTTTGCTTGCCAATCAAGCACAGTTGTTTTTAAACCAGGTATTGGTACTTTTGGCAGTGTGGACAGGTGCCAAGTCCTGCTGGAGAATGAAATTTCAGTCTCCAAAAAGCTTGTCTGCAGAGGGAAGCATGAAGTGCTCTAAAATTTCCTGGTAGAAGACTGCCCTGACTTTGGTCTTGATAAAACACAGTGGATCTACACCAGCAGATGACATGGCTCCCGAAACCATCACTAATTGTAGAAACTTCACACTAGACCTCAAGCAGCTTGGATTGTGTGCCTCTAATCTTCCTCCAAACTCTGGGACCTTGATTTCCAAACGAAATGCAAAATTTACTTTAATCTGAAAACAACACTTTGGACCACTGAGCAACAGTCCAGTTCTTTTTCACCTTGGCCCAGGTAAGACGCTTCTGGCGTTGTCTATTGGTCATGAGTGGCTTGACACAAGGAATGCAACATTTGTAGCCCATGTCCTGGATACGACTGTGTGTGGTGGCTCTCAAAGCAATGACCGCGTAATCGTCCACTCATTGTGAATCCCCCCCAAATTTTTGAAAGGCCTTTTCTTAACAATCCTTTCAAGGCTGCAGTTATCCCGGTTGCTTGTGCACCTTTTTCTACCACACTTGTTCCTTTCACTCAACTTTCCATTAATATGATTGGATAGAGCACTCTGTGAACAGCCAGCTTTTTTTTTTTTTTAGCAATGACCGTTTGTGGCTTACCCTCATTGTGGAGTGTGTCACTGACTACTTTCTGGACATCTGTCAAGTTAGCAGTCTTCCCCATGATTGTGGAGCCTACTGAAACAGACTAAGGGACTTTTTTAAATGCTTAGGAAGCCTTTGCAGGTGTTTTTTGTTAATTATTCTAATTAACTGAGATAATGACTTTTGGGTTTCATTGGCTGTAAGCCATAATCATCAACATTAACAGAAGTAAACACTCTGTAATGACTCTATATAATATGAGTTTCACTTTTTGTATTGAAGAACTGAAATAAATTAACTTTTTGATGATATTCTAATTTTGTGAGAAGCACCTGTATATATACAGTGGCATGTAAAAATTTGGGCACCCATAGTCAAAATTACTGTTATTGTGAACAGTTAAGCAAGGTGAAGATGAAATGATCTCTAAAAAGGCCTAAAGTTGAAGATGGCAAATAAAATAGATATAGTCATCTTTTACATTTTAAAAATTACAAAAAGGAAAATGAGCTGAAGCAAAACTTTGGGCACTCAGCATGGTTAGTACCTAGTAGCACCTCTTTTGCAAGTATCACAGCTTGTAAACACTTTTTGTTGTCAGCCAAGAGTCTTTCAATTCTTGTTTGAGGGATTTTCATCCAGTCTTCCTTGGAAAATTCTTCCAGTTTTGTGAGATTCCTGGGTCGTCTTGCATGCACTGCTATTTTGAGGTCTAGCCACAGATTTTCAATAATGTTCAGATCAGGGGACTGTGAGGGCCATTGTAAAACCTTCAGCTTGCACCTTTTTAGGTAGTCTATTGTGGATTTTGAATCCATTTTTCCCTCTTCCCATGAAATGCTCCTTGTGCCATTGGTTGCAACACAACCCAAAAACACGATTGATCCACTTAAATGCTTAATGATTGGCGAGATGTTCCTTTCCTGAAATTCTGTGCCCTTTTCTCTCCACACATACCTTTGATCATTGTGACCAAAGAGTTCTATTTAACCTCGTCGGTCAACAGGACTTGAATCAGGCTTGTTTAGGTGTTCTTTTGCATACTTCGATGCTGAAATTTATGGTGAGGATGCAAGAAACATATTCTTTTTTATGACTCTTCCATTGAGGCCATATTTGTGCAGGTGTCTCTGAACAGTAGAACAATGTATGACAACTTCAGAGCTGCTTAATCTTTCTGAAGGTCTTTTGCAGTAAAGCGGGGGGTTCTGATTTGTCTCTTTAGCAATCCTATGACTAGCTCTCACTGAAATTTTGCTTAGTCTTCAAGGCCTTATATTGACGCTTAGCTATCTTTTTATAGCCTTCTCCTGCTTTGTGGACCACCATCATTTTTATTTTCACAGTGCTAGGCAGCTGCTTAGAAGAACCTGTGGCTGCAGTTTTATTGGCAAAAGGTTAGAGGAGGCTGTGTTTTTATAAAGTTGGGAAATTTGCATCACCTGGTCTTTCCAAACAATGATAGTGAACAAGCCGTAATCCTAACAGGCTAATTAAGGTCTGAAACCTTGGTCAAGTTACCTGAGCACACAAATCTCCAAGGGTACCCAAACTTTAGCATCGACCGATTTTCCTTTTTGCAATTTTTAAAATGCAAAAAATGATATATATATATATATATATATAACACAGTACAGACCAAAGTTTGGACACACCTTCTCATTCAATGATTTTTCTGTATTTTCATGACTATGAAAATTGTAGAATCACACTGAAGGCATCAAAACTATGAATTAACACATGTGGAATTATATACTTAACAAAAAAGTGTGAAACAACTGAAAATATGTCTTATATTCTAGGTTCTTCAAAGTAGCCACCTTTTGCTTTGATTACTGCTTTGAACACTCTTGGCATTCTCTTGATGAGCTTTAAGAGGTAGTCACTGGAAATGGTCTTCCAACAGTCTTGAAGGAGTTCCCAGAGATGCTTAGCACTTGTTGGCCCTTTTGCCTTCACTCAGCGGTCCAGCTCACCCCAAACCTTCTCGATTGGGTTCAAGTCTGGTGACTGTGGAGGCCAGGTCATCTGGCGTAGCACCCCATCACTCTCCTTCTTGGTCAAATAGCCCTTACACAGCCTGGAGGTGTGTTTGGGGTCATTGTCCTGTTGAAAAATAAATGATGGTCCAACTAAACACAAACCGGATGGAATAGCATGCAGCTGCAAGATGCTGTGGTAGCCATGCTGGTTCAGTATGCCTTCAATTTTGAATAAAATCCCCAACAGTGTCATCACAAAGCCCCCCACAAACCATCACAGGTTCCTCTATGCTTCACGGTGGGAACCGGCCATGTAGAGTCCATCCGTTCACCTTTTCCCTGCGTCGCACAAAGACACGGTGGTTGGAACAAAGACTCAAATTTGACTCATCAGACGAAAGCACAGATTTCCACTGTCTAATGTCCATTCCTTGTGTTCTAATAGCACAAACAAGTCTCTTCTGCTTTTGCCTGTCCTTAGCAGTGGTTTCTTTTACAGCTATTTTACCTGAAGGCTGGTGCACAAGTCCCTCTTAAAGTTTAGAGATTGTTGACTGCTAAACCTGTGAGCGTTGACCTGTCTATAACTTGAGCTGCTGTTTACCTGCGATTTCAGAGGCTGGTGACTCGGATAAACTTATCCTTAGAAGCAGATGTGACTCTTGGTCTTCCTTTCCTGGGGTGGTCCTCATGTGAGCCAGTTCTTTGTAGAGCTTGATGGTTTTTGCAACTGCACTTGGGGACACTTTCAAAGTTTTCCAAATTTTTCGGACTGACTGACCTTCATTTCTTAAAGTAATGATGGCCACTCGTTTTTCTTTACTTAGCTGCTTTTTTCATGCAATAATACACATTCTAACAGTCTATTCAGTAGGACTATCAGCTGTGTATCCACCAGACTTCTGCACAACACAACTGATGGTCCCAACCCCATTTATAAGGCAAGAATTCACACTTATTAAACCTGACAGGGCACACCTGTGAAGTGAAAACCATTTCCGGTGACTACCTCTTGAAGCTCATCAAGAGAATTCCAAGAGTGTGCAAAGCAGTAATCAAAGCAAAAGGTGGCTACTTTGAAGAACTTAAATATAAGACATATTTTCAGTTGTTTCACACTTTTTTGTTAAGTATATAATTCCACATGTGTTAATTCATAGTTTTGATGCCTTCAGTGTGAATGTACATTTTCATAGTGATGAAAATACAGAAAAATCTTTGAATGAGAAGGTGTGTCCAAACTTTGGTCTGTACTGTATAACTATATATATTTGCCTGAAAAATAAAGGAAATGTGTCATCATTAATGTTAGGCCTTTTAGAGATAATTTAATCTTCAACTCGCTATACAGTGAGTGTATATATATATATATATATGTATATATATATGGCATCCAAATAGACAGAAGTTTATATATTAAATATTTTCGGTCCAATCCTGGACCTTCCTCAGAAAATACTTCCAATGAAATTTAGCTCGTGAAGTGGTATTATCAGAGAGATCCTATTGCCTAGACACAGGATGTGTAGAATATCCTATAATACTGGTCAGATCAAGAGAAGGATGATATGAAGGATAGCGTTTAATCATCAAACGGAAAATAGTTAGAACGGACTCTGACAATACAGTCTATGGTAGAGACCCACCAGAGTCAATGGGCTGGCTGAATCATGTGATATGATAAGGGATTGTCAGAGTCCGTTCTAACTATTTTCTGTTTGATGATTAAACGCTATCCTTCATATCATCCTACTCTTGATCTGACCAGTATTATAGGATATTCTACACATCCTCTGTGTCTAGGCAATAGGATCTCTCTGATAATACCACTAAATTTCATTGGAAGTATTTTCTGAGGAAAGTCCAGGGTTGGACCGAAAACGTTTAATATATAAACTTCTGTCTATTTGGATGCCATAATAAAGAGACTGTTTACTTGCTTCAATCGTAGAGTGCCAAGTTTATTATTATATTATTATATATTTGGTTGGATACCTTACTTGGGCACCGCCATCCTCCTCACCTGAGTGCCGTGTCTTCATTATAATATATATATATAATTTGAGACTGAGAGGTTCTGGGCTGCCTTCAGGTGTCAGCTACTTGGCTTTGCTATCTGTCCCAGATCTCTGCCAGATGTACATTCATCTTATGTGGCTTGTCTCTCTGAGCCTTGTGCCCATGTGCCTTGTATTCCGCTTGTGGATCTTTTTGCTGCCTGACCTTTGACCTCGTTCTGACGATCTGTTTTGCTTGCTCCCTTTGCTCTGATCCGCTTATCCTCCAGGTATTGTGACCTCGGACCATTACCTGACTATGTTTTTGTCTCTTCCATCTGTTTAAGACGAGCCCTCCTGGTTTTTGACCTCGTACTCCTTAACTACAATGACTCTTGGCTAGTCCATGAGAAATAACTCAGCATCACACATACTTGTGGTCACATACAAACTTGTCATACAAATATCTAGCTTTGCTCAATAGAGGACAATTGTTAAAAAGTTGGTAGGTGCCCAGAAATACAGCTCTGGCAAAAATTAAGAGACCACTGCACAGTTTTATAAAAATCAGCTTCTCTACATGTCTGACAGCCATGCCATTCCAGCGTCAGTTGAATTCCAACCAGAGTACACCTCATTCTACTTAATGTGCTTCTGATTAGGTGATCACCTGAAACAAATCTTATTTAACGAAGGAAAGTATAAAAAACACTGCTGTGTTATTCACAATCCTCTTGCAATAGGACAAGCTGGATGGCAAAACAAGTGCTAGTACTATCCCAAAAGTAATAGGAATGAAAAAATAACTTTTAACCATGCCAAAAGAGTTGAAAACACGGATTTTGGTAAAGACTTACCTGTAAAATCCTTTTCAGCGAAGGAAGGAAGAGAGACACAGTATTCATTACTGATGGGTAGGCGGAGCCCCAGATCAGGATGTTACCTCAGATCAAAAGAGTGATGACTGGCTGGCCCCTCCAGCTCGGGCTCCTCCTACTCAGCTCCAGTCGTACCAAAGCTTTTAGGAAAAGAGCCAAGATCACCAGCGGAGCAACATAACCCCTTCTGAAGGAACTTCAGAGAAAAAACACAAGGATACAGGTTATGCATGCAAAGAAAGCCAAAAACCACAGAGTTCCAGGTACTACTCACGGAACCTGACTACTGCGATGAGCTGGCGATGCTGGAACAGAGCCTTAGCGCGCTGACCTCAGCCCAGATAATCGCTATCAGATAAGGGTCGCGCTGCATCTGAAAACATCAACACACTTCTGCCGTGGAGGGTGCTGTGTCTCTCTTCCTTCCTTCGCTGAAAAGGATTTTACAGGTAAGTCTTTACCAAAATCCGTGTTTCAGCTGCAGATGAAGGAAGAGAGCCACAGTATTCATTACTGATGGGACGTCCCAAAGCAGTTCAAAAATAAGGGTGGGAAAAAACCAACAAAAGGCAGAAACCCAACAACCTTAACAACAAAGCGCAACCAGCGCTAAACACAAGTTCATCCAGAACTTTAAACTACAGCTGCCTGCAGGACCCTACGTCCGAGGGCTGCATCAGCGGAAGCACTGACGTCCACTTTATAAAACCTTGTAAACGTGTGGACAGAGCGCCAAGTCGCCGCTCGGCAAAGCTGCACTGCCGAAGCACCTTGATGAAAAGCCCACGATGAAGCCACAGCTCTCGTGGAATGGGCTCGAATCTTAATCGGGCAAGATTCACCCCGAAGACGGTAAGCTTCCAAAATAGCTGACCGGATCCAACGAGCTATAGAACCCTTGGAAGCTCGTTGACCACGCCGACGACCTGCCGGAACCACAAACAGGGAGTCCGTCTTACGAAAACCTTGAGTAATAGATAGATAAAACTTCAAGGCCCGCACTAAATCCAATGTGTGTAAATCTCGCTCTTTCGTATTCTTCGGATCCGGACAGAGTGAAGGCAACACAATATCCTGGTTAACATGAAATTGTGACACCACTTTAGGCAAAAAATCACCCCGAGTGCGAAGTACTACACGATCCGGAAAAAACTCCAGAAAAGGAGGCGAACAAGAAAGAGCTGCCAATTCAGAAACTCTCCTCAAGGAAGTGACTGCAACAAGGAAAGCCACCTTCCAAGAAAGTAAAGAAAGGCTAGCAGAAACCATAGGTTCAAAAGGTTTATGCTGAAGAGCCTCCAAAACAAGGTTGAGCCGCCAAGGAGACACGGGTGCCTTCCGCGGCGGAAACTTACGAGAGATACCTCGGAAAAAGGAGAGCACGTCTCTATTCGAAGCAATGGTTCTCTGGAACAATAAGGACAGAGCAGAAATCTGACCTTTCAGAGTGCTAACTGCCAAACCCTTGTCTAGCCCATGCTGCAGAAAAGCCAACAGGTTGGGAATGGAAAATTTTCTCGGATTCCGAGAAGACCCCAAACACCACGAAAAGAAGGTTTCCCAAATTTTGTGGTAAATCCTAGAAGTAGCCGGACATCTTGCAGCACGAAGGGTAGCAATGACCTCGGCTGAAAAACCTCTACGGGTCAAGATTTCGGTCTCAAGAGCCACGCCGTCAAACGCAGGGACATCAAGTCCGGATGACAAACGGGCCCCTGAGTCAACAAGTCCGATTGAAGAGGGAGTGGAAACGGAGGTGCCGCCAACAGCGACATTATTGTCGAGAACCACACCCTTCTTGGCCAGTCTGGAGCTATCAGAATAGCTGGAATTCTCTCTAGTCTGATCCGACGCAGCACTAGAGGAAGTAAGGATATCGGCGGGAATACATAGATCAGCTCGAACTGATCCCACTGAGCCACTAGAGCATCCACCGCCACCGCCTTCGGGTCCTTGTACCTGGACATGAATGTCGGTAACTTGGCATTGGACCTGGATGCCATCAAATCCACTTGGGGGGTTCCCCAGCGAGAGCACAGTAGTGCAAAGACTTCCGGGTGGAGGCTCCATTCCCCGGGATCCATCCTTCTGCGACTGAGAAAGTCCGCTGTAATATTCTGAACCCCTGGAATGTGAATCGCCGAAATGGCTGGTACATTGGCCTCTGCCCAAATCAGAATTCGGGACACCTCTACCATGAGTCTGGAACTCCTTGTCCCACCTTGGTGATTGATATACGCGACAGCCGTCGCATTGTCTGTCTGCACACGGACTGGCAGACCGCTCAAAGGGACCGTCCAATGTTGGAGGCAAAGGAAAATCGCCCTCAATTCCAGGATGTTGATCGGAAGCACAGACTCTTCCGGTGACCATACCCCCTGAATCCAGAGATTGTTCCAAACACCCCCCCAGCCCGTCAGGCTGGCATCGGTGGTTATGACTGACCACTTCAGAGGGAGGAAAGACTTCCCCAGGGAGAATGCCCCTGGACGTAACCACCATTCTAGAGAATCCCGCACCGCGCGAGAAATGGTGACACTGCAATCCAGCGATTGCGACTGATTCCATCGACTCAAGATGAACCTTTGAAGAGTCCTGGAGTGGAACTGGGCAAAAGGAATTGCCTCCATGGACGCCACCATCAGTCCCAGAAGACGCATACACTTCCGTAGGGACATTGCCGTTGAGGATGTCATAATCTGTACATGTCGAAGAAGACATGACTGTTTGTCTGGTGGTAGGGAAACTACCGACCGAAACGTGTCGAGATGCATTCCCAAAAAGAGAATTGTCCTCGATGGTTCCAGGGACGACTTCTCCCAATTGACCAGCCAACCGAAGTCTTTCAGAAACTGAAGAGACAAATCCCGAGCCGTCAACGCCTCCTCCTCCGAGGAAGCCACGATCAAAAGATCGTCCAGATAAGGGAGAATCGTAATCCCCTGTCTTCGAAGGAGTGCCATGAGGGGCGCCAGAATTTTTGTAAAGACCCTTGGCGCTGAGGCTAAGCCGAACGGCAGAGCCACGAACTGGTAATGATTCTGACCTATGGCAAATCGAAGAAAGCGCTGATGAGCCTTTCCGATGGGAATATGCAAATAGGCGTCGCGAATGTCGATTGACACCAGAAAATCGTTCTGTGACAGAGCTGCCACAACGGAACGAAGCGACTCCATGCGAAATTTCCGGGCATGGACATGCCGGTTTAATCGCTTGAGATCCAGAATCGGGCGAAATTTGTTCTCCTTTTTGGGAACTATAAAAAGGTTGGAATAAAAACCTTTCCCTCGGTCCTCTGACGGAACCGGTATCACTACACCCTTTTGTAGTAGCGATTCGACCTCTCGCTGTAGAGCGACAACAAGCTCGGGTTCCGACGGAACGCGAGATTGACAAAAAACATTTGGGGGTTGAGAAGCAAACTCTATGAAATAGCCTGCCGACACTATCCGCGTTACCCAGGAATCTGGAACGCGAGCCATCCAAGTCTCTTTGAAAAGAAGCAGGCGACCCCCCACTCGAGAATCCTCGAGTGGACCCCTGGCGTCAATCCGACTTTGCGGGTTTCTTGTCAAGTTCCCGCTTGTTCTGGCGGAAACTCTGCTTCCAGGGAGTACGAGTTTTCTGAGAGGATTTCTTTCCTGAGAAAGAAGGACGACCCGATCCCCACGAGGAGTGACTAGATCGTCCTCGGCCCCGAAAGGACCGCCGACCACTATAAACACCAGGCTTACTGGACACCGAGGCCATGGCCCTTCGCTGTGGTAATGCTGATTCCTTCGCCTTAGCCTTGGAAATCAGCTCTGTGAGGTCGGATCCAAAAAGATGGCCACCCTTGTAAGGTAAGGCCAACAACCCTTGTTTGGAAACTGCGTCCCCGGCCCACTGTCTGAGCCATAAAGCTCTTCTGACTGTGACCGCTGAAGCTTGCGCTTTGGCCAGCAGAGATGCCGTATCCAGACCGGCATCAAAGATATAACAGGCTGCCGTTTCTAACCATTCACAAGTTTCCCATATCTCAGATAACGGAGATTCATTTTGCAACTCCGTCTTCAGACGTGCCAACCAGCTTAGAGAAGCTCTAGCAGCACACATGGATCCTAGCACTGCTCGAAATCCATGACCCGCAGCCTCATAGCTTGCTTTTGCCGCCAATTCTGCCTTTCTATCCAAAGGCTCCTGTAAGCTCGCTTTTCCCTTAATAGGGAGTAGAGAGGATTTACTAAGCTGAGACAAAGACACATCCACTTCAGGAGCAGAAGTCCAATTAGCCTTTAACTCCGTAGAGCAAGGATAAAGTGTATCAAAGAAATGCGTTCCATGAAAACGCTTATCTGGACATAGACGTTCCTCCTCTATTACACCATTAAGCTCATCCAGAGCTGGCAATGTTGTGCGCGAAGCACGGGACTCCTGGAACATGCGTGCTGATTTACCAGGACGACTAGTTACCTCCTCCGGTAACTGTAGTATATCTCTCATGGCTTCAATTAATGCCTCCGTACGCTTCGTCATAGAGGAACGCCCCTGCGGCTCGTCCGCATCTGAATCGGATATTTCTCCATCCGAATTTAAAGGGAACTCTGCCCAATATCAGATACATCTGACTCGCTCCGTGTAGAGGCCGGTAACGGCCTGCGTCGCTTCCTCTGAGAGGAATTAGCAGACACATATTGACCTAAAAGGTCAGATAAGTTATTAATCGATCGAGCGATATCATCCAATTTTCCACCGCTGTCGACCGCAGCGCTAGACGCTGTGGAGGTCTGCGTATCTGATTGCCGCAATGGCACTGGGACGTGATCCGCGGCATCTGAACTCTGTTCAGACATGTCTCACCTGTATGAGCAGGTCAAAGCGGTAATACCAACAAAAAACTATGCGGTTTTTTTTTTTTTTTTTTCAAACGCTGAAGGGTTAACGCTCCACCAAGCAGAGTTACCCCAGCGGTATACAGTCAGCAAATTTAGCTGATAGAAATAACCCTTAAAGGGGTTAATATTGCAAACTCACCAAAATATATATATATTTGTGAGCCCCAGCCAATTTTTATGTCTCTGATGAGACTGCAGCTGCAGGATAGCGATCGCTGCGCTGCGGGGTGAGGAATCCGCACTCACCCAGCTGGCCGTGGTGTCTATATGAGGAGAGGAGCGGTCCGAGGAGCCCAGGAGCCTGAGTAATGGCCGCCACAGTGAGGGGGTCGCAGGAGAAAAGCCAGAGCGCGCGTCTTCCTGCTCAAAAGACCGGGATAGATAGGCCACGCCCCCCGCCAGCTCAAATATTGAGCGCGAACTCTCCCCGCTCCTGCTCCCTCTCTGTCCTGCAGCTATCTGCCTGCGGACAAAAAATCACCACATCTTCTTGTAACAGCGCTGTCACAGCAGCGCTGAAGCATACTGACATTACATGTAGTAGCGCTGTCACAGCAGCGCTGAAGCATACTGACATTACATGTAGTAGCGCTGTCACAGCAGCGCTGAAGCATACTGACATTACATGTAGTAGCGCTGTCACAGCAGCGCTGAAGCATACTGACATTACATGTAGTAGCGCTGTCACAGCAGCGCTGAAGCATACTGACATACATGTAGTAACGCTGTCACAGCAGCGCTGAAGCATACTGACATACATGTAGTAACGCTGTCACAGCAGCGCTGAAGCATACTGACATTACATGTAGTAGCGCTGTCTCATTCAGACGCTAAAGCACTCACACATAATTATTATTAAAATTTGTGTGGAGTACTCACCAGCCAAGGCGCCACAGGGACCCTCAGGGGTTTCTGGCGCAGTGCCCATGCTTCCCCCCAGGGCGAAGAACGCAGTGACCGCACGTGTGGTTTGCGTTCCCGCCAGAGAAGCTCTCCTCATCCCCCAGGGCCGGCAAGGATTCTGCAGGGACTTTGAGTAAATACAGATCCGCCAAGGGAGAGGTTGGGGTACAGCAGCGCTGATACCCCTGAGACCTCTAGACCAACTAGTGATCCAAGTCTCCTGTCCGAATATTAAAATAATAAAATCTTCTGAGGAGCTGCATTAGCAGCGACCATCCTCTGGACCTCAAATCTTAGACTGGAGCTGAGTAGGAGGAGCCCGAGCTGGAGGGGCCAGCCAGTCATCACTCTTTTGATCTGAGGTAACATCCTGATCTGGGGCTCCGCCTACCCATCAGTAATGAATACTGTGGCTCTCTTCCTTCATCTGCAGCTGAAAGAAAAGTCTTGAGTGAGGAAAAGAAGGGCTCAATTCTGGCTTTACTAGCAGAGGGATACAGTGAGCATCATGTTGCCTCCATCCTTAAAATTTCTAAGACAGCAGTCCATTACAACAAGGTCAAGCAGCAGACATTGGGGACAACAAAGCTACAGACCGGCACAGGGCGAAAACGACTCTCCACTGACCGGGATGACCATCATCCTATTCGAATGTCACTCAGCAACCGCAGGATAACATCAAGTGACCTACAAAAGGAATGGCAAATGGCAGCTGGGGCGAAGTGCACAGCAAGAACAGTTCGTAACAGGCTCCTAGAGGCAGGGCTCAAGTCATGTAAAGCTAGAAAAAAGCCTTTCATCAATGAGAAGCAAAGGAGATCCAGGGTGAAGTTTGCCAAAGACCATAAGGATTGGACCATAGAGGACTGGAGTAAGGTAATCTTCTCTGATTACTCTAATTTTCAGCTTTGTCCAACACCTGGTCGTCTAGTGGTTAGACGGAGACCTGGAGAGGTGTACAAGCCACAGTGTCTTGCACCCACTGTGAAATTTGGTGGAGGATCGGTGATGATCTGGGGATGCTTCAGCAAGGCTGGAATTGGGCAGGTTAATTTTTGTGAAGGACGTATAAATCAAGCCGCATACAAGGTTATCCTGGAAAAAGGGCAGCATGGTGGCTCAGTGGATAGCACTACAGCCTTGCAGCGCTGGAGTCCTAGGTTTGAATCCCACCAAGGACAACATCTGCAAGGAGTTTGTATGTTCTCCCGTGTTTGCGTGGGTTTCCTCTGGGTTCTCCGGTTTTCTCCCACATTCCAAAAACATACAGATAGGGAATATAGATTGTGAGCCCCTTTGGGGACAGCGACGATAATGTGTGCAAACTGTAAAGCACTGCGGAATATGTTAGCGCTATATAAAAATTATTATTATAAAAACAGTTGATTCCTTCTGCTCAGGCAATGTTCCCGAACTCTGAGGACTGTTTTTTTCCAGCAGGACAATGCGCCATGCCACACAGCTAGGTCAATCAATGTGTGGATGAAGGTCCACCACATCAAATCCCTGTCATGGCCAGCCCAATCTCCAGACCTGAACCCCATTGAAAACCTCTGGAATGTAATCAAGAGGAAGATGCATAGTCACAAGCCATCAAACAAAGAAGAACTGCTTAAATTTGTGTACCAGGAGTGGTAGAAGGTCACCCAAAAGCAAAGCAGTGTGAAAGGACTGGTGGAAAGCATGCCAAAACGCATGAAAGCTGTGATTAAAAATCATGGTTATTCCACAAAATATTGATTTCTAAACTCTTCCTGAGTAAAAACATTAGTATTGTTGTTTCTATATCATTATGAAATTGTTTTCTTAGCATTATTTGAGGTCTGCAAGCACTGCATTTTTTTGTTATTTTGACCATTTCCCATTTTCTGAAAACAAATACAAAATTTATTGCTTGGAACTTTGGAGACATGTCAGTAGTTTATAGAATAAAATATTTTACTCAAAAATATACAGTACCTATAAAGAGAAAAATCAGACAGAACTGTATATAAGTTGCAAACATGCGGTGAAGTCACTGACCACTCAAGCAGGGTATACTGGGGAATTATCACAGTGTGTGCATTGCGTACTGTCATGATTTGGCTTTCTGCAATCACATGGATTGACAGCAGACTTTGCTTTAGATTGTTCATACCTTTAACAAACAATGCCCCACAGCTCCATCACCACAGCGTTGGAGTCCCTGCTTATGCTGCAGCAATCACTTGCTTATAACTCATGTACCCCGCAGCAAATTTCTGTCTATTTTTATATGTATTACACTTATGCAAAAAAATAAATGTTAAAAATCTAGTAAAATGTACGAAAGCAGTTATGATTGTTCGTTATCGTTTAGAGTTTATGAAACAAAATGATATATTCCTAAATAAGGAAGCCTGTAGTAATAATAAATATATAGAGTAATTAGAAATGCGTTAACAATATAATCATAGGCATATTCCTGTAAAATAAATAAGACTTATTGAAAGGAAAGAGAATCTTCCGACCATAGAAGGCACACTATGAGTAATGGCTGTATTTCTCCACACACAGATTGCTTGGAATCTATATTAACATGCCCTTTCTTATCTGAATTTTAGAGCTGACTGCAGATTTTTTCATTCTGCCAGAAATTGTAAGAGCTTGGAAATGGATAAAGAAGAACACCACCACACACAGGAAGAATTCCTTACATATGCTCAAAACAAACAGTTGTAGAAGCCGTCATGTGTTCTTCTTTTTAAAAATATTGTTGCTCCCTATAAATACAGTGCCCCTTTAACCGACTGTCTAGTGTACAGAAAGTTGGCTTTCACTTTGAAATGTTAAAACTGAAAGAATAAAGTCGTTTTCCAACTGACTGGTGGCCTAAATGCCACCAATGGATAACATTTATAGCCGGCGGTGTGCTATTCAGGGCAGCTCGCATAATGATGGGACTGAAGATCTAATAGTACATCTTTTGAAATGACGATGCACCGCCGAGACGTTGATCTTTCATTGCACTAAGATCATATCACCCAATGAATGGACCTTTCTCATTCATCGGGTGATCAGCTAGTCTGTTTACACACTGAAAGATTCATCGCGAACGAGCGTTCTTAGATCGCTCTTTCATAATAATTTCCATGTAATGCAGCCGTTTCAGTGAATAAATTAGCAAATCTTTGAATTTTTATCATTGCATTAAGCTGTGCATTTAGTGATATAGCACTTCATAATGACATCATGACAAAGATAAGCAAATAACACATACATAGTCACAAAGAAAAATATTCAAGAAGAATAACAATCTTCACTAGATCACAATCTATCTCTCAGCTCGTGCACAGACCGTGATGCACTATGCCAAGGTCTCGACTTAAATAGAACTAACGCATTATCTACTATTAATCGTCTATTCTGTCTGTCTGTAACGAAATCCCGCGTCGCGACCAATCAGCGCATTCCTCACGGAGTGTAGCTAAGTTTGTGGAGTGGCAAATTGCTCTGCAACCATCACAACTCAGCTTTCATCTTTTAAACAGCTCTGGGAAATGAGATGCTTAGTGATTGGGTTTTCATGGCAACACAGCAGTTAACCTGTTGTGGTCAGAAGATGTCCTATAAATAGTAATTAATATTTATTATTAATAATATCACTATATAATCGTCAATTCATGATCTGTAACAGAATTCCCGTCGCTATTGGTCGCGCCGACGGACGCGACCATCAGCGACAGGCGCAGTCGGAGCGAATTGGCGCAGGATTGAACACAATGCCCGCTATTCGGGAGTCGCGGTCATCACTGCCGCATGGAGCTCAACGCGACGCAGCGGAGATGACCAGTGCCAGCGTCTCTCCCGCTGACTCGCAGCGAAATCCGCGTGGCCCACGCAAACCAGCAGCAGCCTTCACGAACCCCACCGTCAGCGACTCTATATTTCCAAGCGCCTCCACATATCCCAGCAGCACAGCTCCACGTACACACATCGCTTATATATACCAGAGCAGCTCCACGAACACCACCAGCAGAAGACTATATACCCAGCAGCAGCAGCCCACATATACCAACTCTAGTTACCCGCAGCAGAGCAGCCTATTACCCAGCAGCAGCAGCTCCACATCACACAGCAGAAGCCTCAGTACACCCGCGAAACTCCGTACACCAGCACACCTCAGTACACAAGCGACCTAACACCCAGCACGCTCTATTTCACCCAGCACCCTCTCATATCAAGCAGCGGCTCTATAAACCCTAGAGCTAATAACCCAGAATCTATATCCCTGCTTCTTAATCTTCTATAAACTCATCATTTCTATGAATACCGATGCGTAGATGGGCACCTTAGTAGCATATATCGCTATGATTTGGGCGAGACCGTCATCAAATTGGATCTCGAATTGACATATTGTGATCTATCTACATGATGGTTGTGAGCTGGTTGATATAACCATAGGCCCAAAATGCACAATGTGCTATGATTCTAATTAAAGTGATTGAATTGTTGTTAATTAGTACTGTGTGTGTTTGATTTTTCTTTCATACAATAGGATTAATAATTGATAGTTGTCTAATTGACAGCTATCAATTATTAACCTGCCTTAAGGTCACCTTTCAATACTAAGGTGACATTAAGTGTGATTAACCCATTCGCCACCGCTACAGGGCAATGGGAATAGACGGGCAAAGTGCCAGAAAGGGCGAATCTAATTATAGATTTGCCCTTTCTGGGGTGTCTGGGGGCAGATGTTAGTAGCCAGGGGGGCACAAAAAAAATGTACCCTCCCTAGGCTATTATTATCTGCCCCCACTCGCTTGCTTTGTCTGTCTGGTGGAGAAAATACAGCGGGAGCCCACGCATTTTTTTTCAACGAATTTACACCTTTAATTAACCCCTACATGTCTGAAATTTACCACACATATACTCATGTAATTGTATGTTTCAAACATATATAAAAATACATGAAATTACATGGTTAAATGTGTGGAAACAATGTATCATTTCATGTCGGCTTCTGTGATTTCACTGAAGCCGGCAATTGAATTAGCGGCTATAACAGTATGTAGAAGTGTAAGAACTATAAATATATGTATATAATACATGTCACAATGACATGTATATATATATATATATGTGCTCTATTGTATATATCTATTCTTTCTTTTGGCATTTAAATACTATTCTTTTGGATCCATTATATGTCAGTTTTGCAAGCCTGCGAGAAAATCTCGCAAGTCGGATGAAAATCGGATGTTTACAAGGTACACACACATGCGATTAAATCGCATCTTTGAAGGAAAATCGGATGCCAGAAGGATGTGTGATGTTTTTATTTTGATCCGATTGTCGACCGTCTAAAACGGACCGATTTTTTGTGGTTGTGTGTGACTCCGGCCTTAGATTGTTCAATACCTTTAACAAAAACAAATGCCCCACAGCTCCATCACCACAGCTTTGGAGTCCCTGCTTACTGCCTGCAGCAATCACTTGCCATTCATCACTCATGTATCCACAGCAGCAAATTACTGTCTTCTTTTTATAAATGTATTACACTTCAATGCAAAAAAATAAATGTTAAAACATTTAGTAAAAATGTACAGAAAGCAGTTAATGATTGTTCTGTTTCTTTAGAGTTTATGAAACAAACATGATATATTTCCTAAATAAGTGAAGCCCTGTGTAGTAATAATAATAATAATAATATAGAGTAATATATAAGATGCGTTAACAATAATATATCATAAGGCAATATTCCTTAAAATAAAATATAGACATATTGAAAGTGAAAGAGAATTCTCGACCATGAAGGCACACTATGAGTAATGGCTGTATTTCTCCACACACAGGATTGCTTGGGTAATCTATGATTAAACATGGCCATTTCTTATCTGGAATTTTAGAGCTGACTGCAGATTTTTTTCATTCCTGCCAGAAAATTAGTAAGAGCTTGGAAATGGGAATAAAGAAGAACCACCACCACCCACACAGGAAGGAAGCTTCCCTCTACATATGACTCAAAAAACAAACAGGTTGTAGGAAATGCCCGTCATGTGCTTCTTCTCTTCTTAAAAAAATATTGTTGCTCCCTATAAAATACAGTGCCCCCTTTAACCGACTATCTAGTGCTACCCAGAAAAGATTGGCTTTCACTTCTTGAAATGTTAAAACTGAAAGAATAAAGGTCGTTTATACCAACTGACTGGTGGCGCTAAATGACCACCAATGGATAAACATTTATAGCTCGGCGTGGTGCCTACTTACACGGGCAGCTCGCTGTAATTGATGGGCACTGAATGATCTATAATAGTCTCTTCTGACACATGACGATGCACCGCCGAGAACGTTGATCTTTTCCATTGCACTAAAGATCATATCACCCAATGAATGAGACCTTTGCTCATTCATCGGGTGATCAGCAGTCTGTTTACACACTGAAAGATTATCGCGAAACGAGCTTTCTTAAGATCGCTCTTTCATAATAATTTCTCAGTGTAAATGCAGCCGTATTTCAGTGGAATAATTAGCAAATCAGTTTTGAATTTCTTTTTATCATTGCATTAAGTCTGTGCATTTAGTGTTATAGCACTTCACTCAATGACATCATGACAAAAGGATAAAGCAGCAATAACACTACATAGTCACAAAGGGAAAAAATATTCAAGAAGAATAACCAACTTCAGGCTAGATTCACAGATCTATCTCTCAGGCTCCGAGCACAGACCGTGATGCACTCAGTGGCCAAGGGTCTTCTGACTTAAACTCAGCAGCCTCATACGCCTTATCTACTATATAATCGTCTAATTCTGTCTGTCTGTAACAGAAATCCCGCGTCGCGACCAATCAGCGACATTCTCTCACCCGGTCAGTGTCTGCTAAGGTGTTGTGGAGTGGGAAAACTTGCTCATAGCAACCAATCACAACTCAGCTTTCATCTTTTAAACAGCTCTGGTGAAATGAAAGATGCTTAGTGATTGGTTGCTATGGGCAACACAGGCAGTGTAACCTGTTGTGGTCAAGAAGATGTGCCTATGAAATATATATATTAGATATTTATTATATATATAGATATCTACTATATAATCGTCTAATTCTGTCTGTCTGTAACAGAAATTCCGCGTCGCTGATTGGTCGCGCCCGACCGGACGCGACCAATCAGCGACAGGCGCAGTCCGGATGCGAATTGGCGCAGGATTTGAACCACACATGCCACCGCTATTTTCGGGAGTCGCGGGTCATCTCCTGCCGCATGGAGCTCAACGGCGACGCAGCCGGGAGATGACCAGTGCCAGCCGGTCATCTCCCGGCTGCTCGCAGCGAAAAGTACCCCGACCGGTGGCCTCCACGCAAACCCCAGCAGCAGCCTCCACGAACACCCCACCAGCAGCAGACTCTATATACCCCAGCAGCAGCAGCCTCCACATATACCCCAGCAGCAGCAGCCTCCACGTACACACCAGCAGCCTCTATATATACCCCAGCAGCAGCCTCCACGAACACCCTACCAGCAGCAGACTCTATATACCCCAGCAGCAGCAGCCTCCACATATACCCCAGCAGCCTCTATATATACCCCAGCAGCAGCAGCAGCCTCTATATATACCCCAGCAGCAGCAGCCTCCACATACACACCAGCAGCAGCCTCTATGTACACCCCAGCAGCAGCCTCCACGTACACCCCAGCAGCAGCCTCTATGTACACCAAGCAGCAGCCTCTATGTACACCCCAGCAGCCGCCTCTATGTACACCCCAGCAGCCGCCTCTATATACACCCCAGCAGCCGGCTCTATATACACCCCAGCAGCCTCTATATACACCCCAGCAGCAGCCTCTATATACACCGCATTCTTAAATCTTCATAAATAAACTACATACATATTCTAGAATACCCGATGCGTTAGAATCGGGCCACCATCTAGTAGGCATATATCAGCCTATTGAATTTGGGGCAGGAGACCGTCCATCACAATCGGATCTCGCAAATTGACAAAAGATGTGTGAATCTAGTCTCACATGATGAGTTGATGACTGGTTGGATATAACCACTGAGAGCCCCACAAATTGCTACAATAGTGCTCTAAATGGCCCCATTCTAATGTAAAGGTTGCCGCCCATGTGCACCATTGCTCTGTTAATTAGCTACGAGACTGCCAGCCAAAGCCGAGCACTGTACTCGGCGATCTCAGACAATGACTTGAGCAGTGACTTGAAAGCATGGTCTCCTCTTCATTCTGATGAGACACCTGACAGTTCTACCAATTTTAAAAATGGGCTGCAATCGATTTGACCCCCACCAATTAGCTGGCAATGACCGTTTAATAAAAAATTCAATAATTATTATTAATCCCATATAAATTTATTTGGGAATTCACCATATTCAGAGTAAGACATAGTAATTACAGTAATTATGTCCAGTAGTAGAGGACAACCCAAATAGGGAGATTCTTCACTATGTCTAATCGCGTTGGTAAATTTAGGGAAGCAAAAAGAGGAAATATCGGGTCTCGGCTGAAGAAACTTGAACAAGTCATTGTTCTTTTTTTTCTGTGGAAATGTTGTTCCCTCTTTGAGAATTAGGCACTATTATAACTTTATTAGTGTCTAATCAGCTTACTTTTAAAAATACATGTACATTTTTTTTAAAATAAAAGGCACAATTAAGAAGTGTGCTGGTTTTAGTATTGTACCATACATAAAAAGGACATTTTAGGTTAAGTAAAGCTAATCTATGGTTTTCTGTTTCTGTGTCCAACTGACTTGTCCTATGATATCAGCAGATGAATGACAGAGTACAGATAAAAGATATATCAGAATGTTCTACATCACTTCAGCCAACACGGAAGTACCTTCCATTAAATCTTTGTAACGATGATTGTATAATGATCATAGAATAAGAATGAAATTACTGACAGACTTTACATTAAAGAGAATCTGTCACCACCCGGGATGTTTATGACCTATTAATATGGCAATATAGGTATGAGAAATGTTACACTAGTCAGATAGCAGAGTATAGAAGGTAAACTTTCATAGTAATAATGTGGAGACCCGTTAGGTGTGTCCGCATTTCATCCAGCTTCATCATAGACTTAAGGGTATGCCACACTAAGCGATCACACTAGCGATCACGACAACGACGCAAGCTAACGAGATTGTTGGTGTGATCGCTTTAAGGTCGCTAGCAGCTTCCAAACAGGAGATCTCATCAACGACGCATCAGCGGTCAGCGATCTGTATAACGACTTCGGCGGTCGTTAGGATCTGTCACAGCATGTATTGAGCGCAACCTTTTCCACGCCCCTCAGCACAGATTGGTGGTCACTGTATATGTTTTATAATTATATATGTGAATACTTTTCCGTCCAATTATGACAAGAGCATTCTTAAAGTGATACCTTTATTGGCTAACCAGAAAATTATATGTTCGCAAGCTTTCAGAGCTCAAAGGCATCTTCTTCAGGCAAGATTACATTTGGAATAATAAGAAAGACACATTAGATGCTTACTATAGTAGGAAATTTGTTCAAGACCTGGGAGGTGTGATGCCTTCAAAAGATAAGCAAAGGAAATCGAATTAGCATTTTCTTACAAATGGAGAGCTAGTGGGAATGTGTTTAGCTATCTGGAGTCCTTCTGGTGAAGGTGTGAACTGTGTCTATGTAGTGAACCATAAAACCGGGTGTTAAGTTGAGTCCTAGTGTCAAAGTACTTAACATCCTAATAAGTTTGAATTCCCATATTTTTCTCTCCTGTCATCCTTAAAATGACCTTTTAGTATTAAGACTTTTAAGTCTGTCACACAATGTCCAGTTCCAGAGAAATGTTTTCCCACAGGCGTGCCTGGAGCTATCTATATTGGGGAAACCATGCAAAAACTACAAACAAGGATGAATCTACACAGACATACGATCAGGAATGAAATGGACATGTGCAGTCAGGGACAATCGTTTTAGAACATCTTCCAACCTGCTTGTTTTCCCTCAACTCTACCCCACTTTATTTGATGGCACAACTCTGCTTCATAGAGCCAGAGAAGGGAGAAGATAGATGGTAAGTGGGAAGGTGTATTTACATGATTGGCCCCGCCATGAAGCACCGAGTGACTGTGCTTGGTTTGAGCAGTTATTATTTGCTGACAGAGTCCCTTTAAGGGCACGTGCACACATTGCGGAATCTGCTGCAGATCCGCAGCAGAACTGCAAGTGATGTACAGTACCATTATATTCAATGGAAATAAAAAAACGCAGTGCACATGCTGCGGATTTTTCCGCGCGGATTTAAATCTGCAGCATGTCACTTCTTTTGTGCAGTTCTGCAGCGGTTTGAAACCTGCTCCATTATTGGAATCTGCAGGTCTCTAAACGCAGGGGAAATCCGCGGCAAATCCGCAGCACTTCCGCACTAAATCCGCAGGTCATTTTACCTGCGGATTTAGCAAAATCTGCACGGAAAATTACACAGCAGATTCTGCAACGTCTGCACATACCCTAAGAGTGGGATAATTTATGTAGGGAAGAGAGATTTCTTGTTTCTACATCATGCAGAAAAAAAAAGTGCTGTCTAATATGGTGACCACAATATATTAAGAGGATACAAACTGATGAGAGGAGGCGTGCTTCTTTAAGTCAGAAAAAAAATTATAAAAAAATGTGGTCAGTCACAATTTTCTGAAACTTGCAACTTTTGTATTTTTTTTTAATCGACTTGTATGAAGCATTGGTATTTTTTTTTTTTTTTGCATCTTGGTGACAATTTGATTGATACCATTTGGGGGTAAATACGGAGTTTTGACAGCCTTTTATTTTTTTGCTTCAATTGCAGCAATCGAAATATGACAATTGTTGGGTTCTTCCAGTTTCACTGTATGGTAAAAATGATTAAATATTTTAATACATTGGGCAGTTAGGCATGCTGAAATTCCAAATGTGTTTTCCAAATGTGTTTAGGGAAAAGCAAATTGTTAACTATTCCATTTTAAAAAAAATAAAAATAATAGTTCTCTTAGGTAACTTGGACCTGCAATCTCTTGATTACCTGTGCAATAACACTACAAAAGCATTGTGAAATACATGAGCTTCTATATGAAGCCCACCCACAGGCTGGCATTCATAGAGAGCTCACATGACAGACAGGGGGGCTACAGAAGATTCCCCAGAGATTTATCACTACACCACTGCAAATGTATGATAACAAACTAAATGGAATAGCAACTGCTGTATTAAAGAGATATTTTACAAAGTAGGTAAAGGAAACATCTGATCCGAGTTTTATATAAAAGGCACAATGTTTGGCAATGAAATATTACAATCTGCCAAGTACAAACAAGTCGTCATATGACATGTCCCCTGTTTCTGCTGTCATAAACCCTGACTAATGTGCGTGCTTTTGAGAAATGAACTTATTTCAACACACATTTCTGGACTACTCATGTAAAAAGAAAGAAAAAAAAAAGCTATTTAATTTATGGCAGCAAAATTAAAACAAGAGACAAGATTGTATAACAAATATACGGTAGATGAAAAACATTTTTTTTTCATTTCATCACCCTGTTAGGCCCCATTCAGACATCTGTGATTTTTCACATATGCAAAAAACGATGGCATAACCGCAGGGAATGCACTTTCAGGAAAACGGCTGCCGCCTTTTGCCTGTAGCAGATTCGCCTAGGAAAGATGTTACGGATCTGCAAGTGCTCTAAGGTCATGTGCACATACCTTGATTTTTTTTAAGTGTTTTTTGAGCAGAATTCTTTTCTGAAATCTCAGCAGGGAATATGTGCACACAGCGTCATTTACATGCCGAATGAAAAAGTCAAGTTTACCCAGGCGAAACCAGTACAGGAAAATGTTGGTGGTTGTGCTCCTGAAGAAGCTTTGCCTTCGTTCTCGCACCGGATCTGCCGTCGGCGGCCTTCGCTCTTTAGTCTCAGTATAGCGAGCGGGCGACTTCCCAGAGTGATCATGTTACTTCCTTTAGAGTTTCAGTACCCTGAACCAGTTAAAAGACGTGACAGAAGACCGAACATACAGTGCCTTGCGAAAGTATTCAGCCCCCTGAAACTTTTCAGTCTTTTCCCACATATCATGCTTTAAACATAAAGATACCAAATGTACATTTTTGGTGAAGAATCAACAACAAGTGGGACACAATTTTGAAGTTGAATGAAATTTATTGGTTATTTTAAATTTTTGTGGAAATACAAAAACTGAAAAGTGGGGCGTGCAATATTATTCGGCCCCTTTAACTTAATACTTTGTTGCGCCACCTTTTGCTGAGATTACAGCTGCAAGTCGCTTGGGGTATGTCTCTATCAGTTTTGTACATCGAGAGACTGAAATTCTTGCCCATTCTTCCTTGGCAAACAGCTCGAGCTCAGTGAGGTTGGATGGAGATCGTTTGTGAACAGCAGTTTTCAGCTCTTTCCACAGATTCTCGATTGGATTCAGGTCTGGACTTTGACTTGGCCATTCTAACACCTGGATACGTTTATTTGTGAACCATTCCATTGTAGATTTTGCTTTATGTTTGGGATCATTGTCTTGTTGGAAGACAAATCTCCATCACAGTCTCAGGTCTTTTGCAGACTCCAACAGGTTTTCTTCAAGAATGGTCCTGTATTTGGCTCCATCCATCTTCCCATCAATTTTAACTTTCTTCCCTGTCCCTGCTGAAGAAAAGCAGGCCCAAACCCTGATGCTGCCACCACCATGTTTGACAGTGGGGATGGTGTGTTCAGGGTGATGAGCTGTGTTGCCTTTACGCCAAACATATCGTTTGGCATTGTTGCCAAAAAGTTCGATTTTGGTTTTATCTGATCAGAGCACCTTCTTCCACATGCTTGGTGTGTCTCCCAGGTGGCTTGTTTCAAACTTTAACCCCTTCACCCCCAAGGGTGGTTTGCACGTTAATGACCGGGACAATTTTTACAATTCTGACCACTGTCTCTTTATGAGGTTATAACTCTGGAACGCTTCAACGGATCTTCGCGATTCTGAGATTGTTTTCTCGTGACATATTGTACTTCATGTTAGTGGTAAAATTTCTTCCATATAACTTGCGTTTATTTTTGAAAAAAACGCAAATATGGCGAAAATTTTGAAAATTTAGCAATTTTCAAACTTTGAATTTTTATTCCCTTAAAACAGAGAAATATGTAACACAAAATAGTTAAGAAATAACATTTCCCACATGTCTACTTTACATCAGCACAATTTTGGAATCAAAATTTTTTTTTGTTAGGAAGTTATAAGGGTTAAAAGTTGACCAGCGATTTCTCATTTTTACAACAAAATTTACAAAGCCATTTTTTTTAGGGACCACCTCTCATTTGAAGTCACTTTGAGGGGTCTATATAGCAGAAAATACCCAAAAGTGACACCATTCTAAAAACTGCACCCCTCAAGGTACTCAAAACCACATTCAAGAAGTTTATTAACCCTTCAGGTGCTTCACAGGAACTAAAGCAACGTGGAAGGAAAAAATGAATATTTAACTTTTTAGCCACAAAAATGATCTTTTACAAACTTTTTTTTTATTTTCACAAGGGTAAAAGGAGAAAATGGACAGATAAGGTTGTTATGCAATTTCTCCTGAGTACGCCAATACCCCATATGTGGGGGAAAACCACTGTTTGGGCACACGGCAGAGCTCGTAAGGGAAGTAGCGCTGTTAGACTTTTTCAAACTAAAATTGGCTGGAGTTGAGATTGGACGCCATGTCGCGCTTGGAGAACCTCTGATGCGCCTAAACAGTGGAAACCCCCACAAGTGACACCATTTTGGAAACTAGACCCCCTAAGGTACTTATCTAGATCTGTTGTGAGCACTTTGAACCCCAAGTGTTTCACAAAAGTTTATAATGCCTGGGTGTGAAAAAAAAAAAAAAAATTCCACAAAAATGATTTTTTAGTCCTAAATTTTTGAATTTTACCAAGGAAATTGGACCCCAAAAGTTGTTGTCCAATTTGTCCTGAGTACGCTGATACCCCATATGTGGGGGTGGAAAACTGTTTGGGCGCACGGCAGGGCTTGGAAAGGAAGTAGTAACGTTTTGGAATGCAGACGTTGATGGGGGTCATGTTCCGTTTGCAGTGCCCCAGAGGAGCCTAAACAGTGGAAATCCCCACAAGTGACCCCATTTTGGAAACTAGACCCCCTAAGGAACTTATCTAGATCTTTGGTGAGCACTTTGAACCCCCAAGTGCTTCACACAAGTTTATAATGCCCGGGCATGAAAATAAAAAATCCTATTTTTTTCCCACAAAAATTATCTTTTAGTCACTAATTTTTTATTTTCCCAAGGGTATCAGGAGAAATTGGACCACATAAGTTGTTGTCCAATTTGTCCTGAGTACGCTGATGCCCCATATGTGGGGGGGAACCACTGTTTGGGCGCACGGCAGAGCTCGGAAGGGAAGGAGCACCATTTGACTTTTTCCAACCAAAATTGGCTGGAATTGAGATTGGATGCCATGTTGCATTTGGAGAGCCCCTGATGTGCCTAAACAGTGGAAACCCCCCACAAATGACCCCATTTGGGAAACTAGACCCCCTAAGGAACTTATCTAGATCTTTGGTGAGCAATTTGAACCCTCAAGTGCTTCACACAAGTTTATAACGTAGAGCCGTAAAATTTAAAAATCATATTTTTTCCACAAAAATGATCTTTTCACCCGAATTTTTATTTTTCCAAGGGTAACAAGACTCCAAAAGTTATTGTGCAATTTGTCCTGAGTACACTGATACCCCATATGTGGGGGTATACCACTGTTTGGGTGCACGGCAGAGTTTGGAAGGGAAGGAGCGCCGTCTCACTTTTTCAACGCAGAATTGGCTGGACGCCATGTCGTGTTTGGAGAGCTCCTGATCTGCCTAAACAGTGGAAACCCCCACAAATGACACCATTTTGGAAACTAGACCCCTCAAGGAACTTATCTAGATGTGTGGTGAGAACTTTGAACCCCCAGGTGTTTCACTAAAGTTTATAACGTACAGCCTTAAAATAAAAAATCCTTTTTTTTTTTTACAAAAATGATTTTTTCGCCCCCAATATTTTATTTTCACAAGGGTAACAGAAGAAACTGGAACCCAAAAGTTGTTGTCCAATTTGTCCTGAGTACGCTGATACCCAATATGTAGGAGAAAACTACTGTATGGGTGCACGTCAGGGCTCGGAAGGGAAGTAGTGACGTTTTGGATTGCAGACTTTGATGGAATGGTCTGGGGGCGTCATGTCGCATTTGGAGAGCCCCTGATGCGCCTAAACAGTGGAAACCCCCACAAGTGACCCCATTTTGGAAAATAGACCCCACAAGGAACTTACCTAGATGTGTGGTGAGCACTTTGAACCCGAAGTGCTTCACAGAAGTTTATAACGCACAGCCGTAAAAATAAAAAATCCTTTTTTTTTTTTACAAAAATGATTTTTTCGCCCCCAATATTTTATTTTCACAAGGGTAACAGGAGAAATTGGACCCCAAAAGTTGTTGTCCAATTTGTCTTGAGTACGCTGATACCCAATATGTGGGAGAAAACTACTGTATGGGCGCATGTCAGGGCTCGGAAAGGGAAGTAGTGACGTTTTGGATTGCAGACTTTGATGGAATGGTCTGGGGGCGTCATGTCGCATTTGGAGAGCCCTGATGCGCCTAAACAGTGGAAATCCCCAACAAGTGACCCCATTTTGGAAAATAGACCCCACAAGGAACTTATTTAGATGTGTGGTGAGCGCTATGAAGCCCCAAGTGCTTCACAGAAGTTTATAATGTACAGCCGTAAAAACAAAAAAATCTTATTTTTTTTACAAAAATGATATTTTCGCCCCCAGTTTTTTATTTTCCCAAGGGTAACAGAAGAAATAGGACAAATTTCACAATAACTCTTGGGGTCCAGAGTACGCTGATACCCCATATGTGGGGATAAACTACTGTTTGGACGCATGGCAGAGCTCAGAAGTGAAGGAACACCGTTTGACTTTTTCAAAGCAGAATTGGCTGGAATGGAGATCAGACGCCATGTCACATTTGGAGAGCCCCTGATGTGCCTAAACAGCGGAAACCCCCAATTCTAACTCCAACCCTAACCCCAACACACCCCTAACCCTAGTCCCAACCCTAATCCCAACCCTAACCTAATCCAAACTCTAACCCTAATCCTAACTTTAGCGCCAACCCTAACCCTAACTTTAGCCGAAACCCTAACCCTAACCCTAATGGGAAAATGGAAATAAATACATTTTTTTTATTTTATTATTTTTCCCTAACTAAGGGGGTGATAAAGGGGGGTTTGATTTATTATTTATAGCGGTTTTTATGATTGGCAGCTGTCACGCTAAAAGACGCTTTTTATTGCAAAAAGTAGTTTTTTGCATCGCCACATTTTGAGAGCTATAATTTTTGCATATTTTGGCCCACAATGTCATGTGAGGTCTTAATTTTTGCGGGACGAGGTGACGCTTTTATTGGTACCATTTTTGAGCACGTGACATTTTTTGATCGCTTTTTATTTCAATTTTTGGGAGGTTAGAATGAACAAAAATCAGCAATTCATGAATTTCTTTTGGGTGAGGCGTTTTTATTGTTCCGCGTGTGGTAAAATCGATAAAGCAGTTTTATTCTTCGGGTCAGTACGATTATGGCGATACCTCATTTATATAATTTTTTTATGTTTTGGCGCTTTTATAGAATAAAAACAATTTTATATAAAAAATAATTATTTTTGCATCGCTTTATTCTGCGAGCTATAACTTTTTTATTTTTTCGCTGATGATGCTGTGTGACGGCTCGTTTTTTGCGGGACAAGATGACGTTTTCAGCGGTACCATGTTTATTTATATTGGTCTTTTTGATCGCGTGTTATTCCACTTTTTGTTCAGCGTATGATGATAAAGCACTGATTTTTTGCTTCGTTTTTATTTTTTATTTTTTAAGGGGTTCACAAAAGGGGTTAACTAGTGGGACAGTTTTATAGGGGGGGTCGTTACGGACGCGGCGATACCATATATGTGTACTTTTATTGTTTTATTTTTTTTATTTACAATAAGTAATGAATTTATTGGGGAATATTTTTTTATTTTTTTTTTTATTTTGGATTTTTTTTTACACATGTTTATTTTTACTTTTTTACTTTGTCCCAGGGTGGGACATCACTGTATTTCATCAGATCGCTGGTGTGACAGTGTGCACAGCACTCTGTCACACCAGCGATGTGACAGGCAGTGCAGGACGCTTCCTCATGCCTGCTCTCGGCAGGCACTGAGGAAGCCGCCTCCCTCCAGGACCCCAGCGCCATCTTGGATCCGGGTCCTGGGAGGGAGGAAGCCCTCAGAGCAGCGCGATCACATCGCGCTGGTCTGAGGGTCTCAGGGGGGCGCGCAGGGAGCCCCCACCCTGCGCGATCCTCCCCTGTGCCCCCAGTACACCGCGATCATGTTTGATCGCGGTGTGCAAGGGGTTAATGTGCCGGGAGCGGTCCGTGACCGCTCCTGACACACAGTCACGGGTGTCAGCTGTGATAATCAGCTGACACCCGGCGGCGATTAGCTGCGCTCCCTCAGGGAGCGCAGCTAATCGCCTATGACGTACTATCCCGTCCATGGTCAGAATGGCACGGGTTTTATGGACGGGATAGTACGTCTAATGTCAGAGAGGGGTTAAACAACACTTTTTATAGATATCTTTGAGAAATGACTTTCTTCTTGCCACTCTTCCATAAAGGCCAGATTTGTGAAGTGTACGACTGATTGTTGTCCTATGGACAGACTGTCCCACCTCTGCTGTAGATCTCTGCAGTTCATCCAGAGTGATCATGGGCCTCTTGGCTGCATCTCTGATCAGTCTTCTCCTTGTTTGAGATGAAAGTTTAGAGGGACGGCCGGGTCTTGGTAGATTTGCAGTGGTATGAGACCCCTTCCATTTCAATATGATCGCTTGCACAGTGCTCCTTGGGATGTTTAAAGTTTTGGAAATCATTTTGTATCCAAATCCGGCTTTAAACTTCACAACAGTAAAAGTTCCAGGGGGCCGAATATTTTCGCAAGGCATTGTATGCACAGAAATGTAGCTTTCACATTGTTGTGTATCATGTTCAGTTTATGAGGCGCTTTTGGGCACTTTTTCCAAAGGGAATCTGCCTAAAATATACATGAGTGTGCACATACCTTAAACATTGCAAAGAATGTTTCAGGGGAAAAAAAATAATCCAAATCTCTACAAATCCACGCAAGATAAGTAAAAGAAAAACTCCAAAAACTCCTCAAACAATTAGTATTTTAAAGAGTTTTTCAAGCAAAAACTGTACAGAAACCCACAAAAACTCAGCAAACAAAAATCAGTATGATCACACCCTAAGGATATATTAACACTTAGGTTTTTTTCAGAATTTTTTAAAAGAAACTCTCCAATCAAAACTTGTAGTCTTTGAACTCCTCATGGCTTTTGGAGAGTTCCGAATCCTAATCCAAAAACTCTTGAAAATAATTCAATGTGAACATGAACTTGAAGTGTATTTACACCGAGTCTTTTTGTTGAGGTTTTGGACCAGAAACTATGAGTTTTAGAGGAGGATTTTGGAGTTTCTGCTCCAAGAGAAAAAGACTCAAGGGCCGATGCATCCAACTGTTTATGGCAGAAAACTGTTGTAAAACACTTTTAATAGTTACAACATTTTTGCACAATGCAGACAAGCAGCTCTGCCAAAATGGTTGGTACTGGGGAGGAACCTGGATGGGATGCAGCATGGCTATGCCCACCCATCAAATTTATGGAGAGTGAGGGTGTTTCATACATCAGAAATGTTACTCTAGTCCCTGAATGGAGTACAATTTCTGGTGAGGCAAGCACCACTGGTAAGATGTGTGAATACATTAAGTGGCACATGACTGTTAAAGAATTCACTGCATCTTATTCCTGCACGTCCCTCATTAAGACTGCCATGCAAAACGCCAGTCTTAATAAAACGCGGTCTTAGTGTGAACACACCTGTTATTTATTTTTTTAATTTTAGAATGGAAAAAATGGGAGTGATTTTAGGTTTAGATTTTTTTTTATTGTTTTACATTTTCCTATTTTTTATGTACTTTTTTAGCCCACCTTTAATTGCTTGTACAATATATTGCAATAATTTAGCATAGCTGTATATTGTCATGAAAATCATAGAAGTACAAAGATGGCAGTGACAAGTCCACAGATTCAACTCCATCAGCATCCCATAATTGCATCATGGGGGAAGATAGGTACATGGTTAACTTAAGTGACACCCACTGAAATGACGCTGTCAGGATATCGTACTGGCATCTAAATGGATAAACAGCAATGATTGGGTTCACGGGAGTCCATCAGTAGGGTCAACCCGTTTTTATGGGCATGTAGGTCATAGAAAGATGAATAAAATGATACCTTGAAATCTGTGATTCAAAGTCTTATTGCAGAGAAATCCACATTATTCTTTTTATTAAATATGTAAATGAGCTGTTAAGATCTATTGGCTGGACACAGATCTTCCTGAGAATCTGCCTCCAGAGCTTATTTTAAATTAAAGGGGGAGTTACCAGCAGGGCTGTGGAGTCAGTAAGCCAAACCTCCGGGTCCTCAATTTCCCTAACGTCCGACTCCCCAGCATGGCCTCAATACTGAGCATGTACATAAAGCGCAGCACAGATTCATCTCAACTAAAAGCCAAGATCCTTAGAGAAGGAACAGAACAGTCATTTTAAAGGACATTTCATAACTTTCACAAATTCTGATGAAAACATTTACAGTACATACTGCATTGTACTATTGGACCCAGTTTATTATGTATTTTAGGAGTCGAAGTCAGTTAGTTCATTGTATACCGACTCCATCAGAATGGACACCGACTGCGTCTCCACGACTCCAACTGTACAGCCCTGGTTACCAGTGTGAGGCATGTAGATCAGGAGACTGTCAGTCATTACATGTCTCACGCTATGTCCCTTAAAGCAAGCTCTGAAGGCAGATTCTCAGGGAGATCTATGTACTGCCCATAGATCTTAACAGCTCAATTACATATTAAGAAAAATGTGTATTTCTCGGGATTAAGACAAGGAATCGCAGATATCAAGGTATCATTTTATTCAGCTTCCTATGACCTACATGCCCATATAGATAGCTTTGAGGCTTGATCCTACTGACAGATTCCCTTTAAAAGCAGCTGAGCCCATGTTATACACACGCACCTGATGATCAAATGTCAAGAACAAGAAACTGTTACGAGTTATTTACTACAGTGAATAAGCATATTTAGTACATAATGACACATCTAAAAAAACAACTTTTTGTTCCAATTAGTCATCACTTTCAAGATTCATGACTTTCTGGAACGGAAACATCAATAGTCTTAATCATGTCCTGCTCACGCTCCAAGAGAGTGAGTGCACACTGCACACATAAAAAAACACATAAAAATAGGACCTGCAAACTGATCATACAAATAACAATAACAGATTTGCTGTATCTGGTCTGACATGGATCCGTAGAAATGGAATTTGTGTGATTAGTGGGAACAATGCCTAACAGTAAGGGCTCATGCCGACATCTGTGGATCTCAGGTCCAAACAAGTAACCTCAATGCACGGACTGGCTACAGGTAACCCTACCCGCATGTGACAGCCTGATAGAAATATATGAAGCTGTCATGCTCTAGCTGGGAGACCTGTGGCCAATCATTGCACTGCAGTCAGTGCTTGGACATGAGATCCACAAACGTCTACATAAGCCCTAAGTGTGGAGAAAATTTGGCAAATTCTCAACAAGTTGACTTGTTCCCTATTGTGATGTTAATTTTTCTGATGCAAATCCTCAAGAAATTTCTCAGCATTTCTGTCCCATGGGAATTTGCCCATAGTTTGCAGCTACCTTGACTTTGTACATTGCCAAGTATGTTAATTTACAGAATGAACATGTAGTACAACCCCAATTCCAAAAAAGTTGGGATGTTGTGCAAAGTGTGAAGAAAACAAGAATTTATCAATTAATCAAATCTTTTAACACCATATTTTATTCACAACAGAACAAAGAACACAGATCAGAAGTTCGAATTTAGAAATGTTTCCATTTTATTTGAAAAAAACATTACTAAGAAACTGATGGCAGCAACAGATCTAAAAAAAAAAGTTGGGTCTGGGCCATGTCTACTATTGTGTAGCATCCTTGCCTCTTTTTACAGCTGTCTGTAAACGTCTGGGAAGTGAGAAGAATAATTGCTGGAGTGTTGGGAGAGGAATGTGGTCCTATTCTCCTGACGAAACTGCGTGCGGCGGTGAAACGCGCGTCGAGGTGTTCTCCAGCAGGCCTATTTACCCCATACCTTATGTCTACAGGTAATTTTTGATGGTTTCATTTATGCAGAATGTGGTCTAAACTCCTCTATATGATATAATATAGATGATATGTAGATCTGTTTTTAGTAGCGTATTGTCTGCTTCTTAGTCATCTATCTCTTGTCCCAAATAAGTATAGTCCTCTGGTATATGATTGTCTTAGATGATTTGTATAATTACTTTTCTTGTAATTGCTCCTTCGTTGTTTCGCTATTGGTGTATGTGGTCCTATTCTTGTCTGATGTAGGATTATAGCTGCTCCTCAGTTCTGGGTCGTCTTTGCTGGAATTTTAGTTTTATAATGTGCTAAATGTTTTTATTGGTGAAATCAGAGGTATATCTAGGTGAGGGAGGCAGGTAGGACATTAGCCAGGCACGTAGCCGGCAGAGCGGCTCCCTCAGGCCGCCTGATGGGGCGGTCCAAGGTGTCTTCCTGGTGGTTGCATTTTACCACCCACCCAGACTGAGAGTCGTCTGTTCTATGAGCCAGCTGTGAAGCTGACAGCCAGCTTAGAAAGTGCAGTGTGCCAGCTCCCAGTGATCAATTGTACTTGCGTCTTTCAGATGAGAGTACAATGGAAGCCCTGCTGCTGACGTCACTCACAGACGCACGAACAACATTGGTGGTAAGTGTTCCAGTGACACCGAAGATTTAATGTAACGGGAGTGAGGAGATATTTGAGGGCACAGTTTAGGGAGCAAGGAAGGGATGGGTGCAGACACAATGAGGAGCAGGAGAAATCTGAGGACAGTAATAGGAGAAAGGGTGGAGACGGGGGGCATTTATGAGGAAACAGCATGAGGGGGGATGGGTGCAAACACAGTATGATGAGTGGGGAAATTGGGGCGGACACAGTATGAGGAGCGACGGGGAAATGTATGAGGAAACAGTATGACGGGGAATAGGTGCAAACACAGTATAGTAAGGGGATTTGTGCAGACACGGGAGGATGGGTGCGGACACAGTACGAGGAGAAAAAGGGGGCTGTATATGGACTCTGTATGGAAATCAAGGAGGGCTGTATGCGGACTCTGTATGGAAAGCAAGGAAAGGGATAGGCACAGACACAGTATGGTGAGTGGGGGGATGGGTGCAGACACATAATGGTGAGTGGGGGATGGGTGTGAACACAGTATGAGAGAGGCGGGAATGTATGCAGACACTGTATGAGAAGCGAGAGGAAGAATGTATGCGGATGCAGTATGGGGAGCGAGGGTGATGGAATGGGTGCGGACACAGTATGATGAGTTAGGGATGTGTGAGGAGGCAGTATGGAGAGCAAGGGGTAAATATAAGAGGAAACAGTATTGTTAGCAGGAGGGATGTGAGGGAAGACAGTATAAGGAATGAGGGGGAAATGTGTGAGGAGACTATTGAGGAGAATAGTGTGAGGAGACAGTGTAGGGGAGAAAAGTATGAGAAGTATACAATAGAGGCTGAGTAGGGTGGGGGGGACAGCGTAAGGGCACAGCCAGGAAAGGACAGTATGCCAAGGAGGGAGAATATGATGAGGAGTCACAGTAAAGAGACTGGGCCCTATAGGAGGGACATGGTGTGAAAAGGGTGCTCAGTATGGAAAGGAGAGATCAATGTGGAGAGCATGTACCATAAGAGCGACAGTATGGGGGTCATATTTTGTGCAGGGAACACAATGCGGAGCAATTATTTATTCAGCTCTGCATAGGGCAGATATTTTTATTCAGTACAATTATAATGACACAGCTAATTTTAAGGGCATCGTGTCGGGATGTGCTGCACAAGACTGGAAAAGATGGAAGTCTGCTGAGAGGAGCTGTAGCTATGGAAAGTCAAAGCATCTGGGCAAGATGAAGAAAAGAAAGAACGACTGTAATCAATTATAAGGTCCCTGAATGTAAATGTTTTTTGTGATGCTAATTCTCATCAGTACTGTGGTTCCTGTATGGTCCAAAGCCTGATGATGGCTGGTAACAACTCCTGGCATCTCCTTACCATTGTTAAGGACATACTGGAAGTTGTAGGTTCATGTGATACAAATGTATATGGGGCTGACCTTACATTGCAATTGATGGACCATGTACTGATGGTGGTTACGTGATACATAGCCATCTTAACACCTTCACCGGAATTGGGTTATTCCGTTTTTCATTTTTTGCTCCCCTTGTTCCCAGAGCCATAACTTTTTAATTTTCCATCAATATGGCAATATTTAGGGCTTGTTTTTTGTGGGAAGAGATGTACTTTTGAACAACACCATTGATTTTACCAAATAATGTACAAGAAAACAAGAAAAAAACCTTTCCCATTTTAGGTTAATTAGGATTACCATAATTATTAATATTTTGCCAAATGTCAGAATAATGAGAAAATGTTTTAAGGCACTTTTATTACTTACTGCAAAGTCAAAAGTTCACATTCATTTCATTAGTATTTGGTACCACTGCCCTTAAACTGAATGACTTGGGTCAAACGTTTGGGATAT
>JARQOD010000001.1:818628981-818673762 GCA_033576555.1 Oophaga sylvatica | reverse complement strand
GGAGTTTCTGCTCCAAGAAAAAGACTCAAGGGCCGATGCATCCAACTGTTTATGGCAGAAAACTGTTGTAAAACACTTTTAATAGTTACAACATTTTTGCACAATGCAGACAAGCAGCTCTGCCAAAATGGTTGGTACTGGGGAGGAACCTGGATGGGATGCAGCATGGCTATGCCCACCCATCAAATTTATGGAGAGTGAGGGTGTTTCATACATCAGAAATGTTACTCTAGTCCCTGAATGGAGTACAATTTCTGGTGAGGCAAGCACCACTGGTAAGATGTGTGAATACATTAAGTGGCACATGACTGTTAAAGAATTCACTGCATCTTATTCCTGCACGTCCCTCATTAAGACTGCCATGCAAAACGCCAGTCTTAATAAAACGCGGTCTTAGTGTGAACACACCTGTTATTTATTTTTTTAATTTTAGAATGGAAAAAATGGGAGTGATTTTAGGTTTAGATTTTTTTTTATTGTTTTACATTTTCCTATTTTTTATGTACTTTTTTAGCCCACCTTTAATTGCTTGTACAATATATTGCAATAATTTAGCATAGCTGTATATTGTCATGAAAATCATAGAAGTACAAAGATGGCAGTGACAAGTCCACAGATTCAACTCCATCAGCATCCCATAATTGCATCATGGGGGAAGATAGGTACATGGTTAACTTAAGTGACACCCACTGAAATGACGCTGTCAGGATATCGTACTGGCATCTAAATGGATAAACAGCAATGATTGGGTTCACGGGAGTCCATCAGTAGGGTCAACCCGTTTTTATGGGCATGTAGGTCATAGAAAGATGAATAAAATGATACCTTGAAATCTGTGATTCAAAGTCTTATTGCAGAGAAATCCACATTATTCTTTTTATTAAATATGTAAATGAGCTGTTAAGATCTATTGGCTGGACACAGATCTTCCTGAGAATCTGCCTCCAGAGCTTATTTTAAATTAAAGGGGGAGTTACCAGCAGGGCTGTGGAGTCAGTAAGCCAAACCTCCGGGTCCTCAATTTCCCTAACGTCCGACTCCCCAGCATGGCCTCAATACTGAGCATGTACATAAAGCGCAGCACAGATTCATCTCAACTAAAAGCCAAGATCCTTAGAGAAGGAACAGAACAGTCATTTTAAAGGACATTTCATAACTTTCACAAATTCTGATGAAAACATTTACAGTACATACTGCATTGTACTATTGGACCCAGTTTATTATGTATTTTAGGAGTCGAAGTCAGTTAGTTCATTGTATACCGACTCCATCAGAATGGACACCGACTGCGTCTCCACGACTCCAACTGTACAGCCCTGGTTACCAGTGTGAGGCATGTAGATCAGGAGACTGTCAGTCATTACATGTCTCACGCTATGTCCCCTTAAAGCAAGCTCTGAAGGCAGATTCTCAGGGAGATCTATGTACTGCCCATAGATCTTAACAGCTCAATTACATATTAAGAAAAATGTGTATTTCTCGGGATTAAGACAAGGAATCGCAGATATCAAGGTATCATTTTATTCAGCTTCCTATGACCTACATGCCCATATAGATAGCTTTGAGGCTTGATCCTACTGACAGATTCCCTTTAAAAGCAGCTGAGCCCATGTTATACACACGCACCTGATGATCAAATGTCAAGAACAAGAAACTGTTACGAGTTATTTACTACAGTGAATAAGCATATTTAGTACATAATGACACATCTAAAAAAACAACTTTTTGTTCCAATTAGTCATCACTTTCAAGATTCATGACTTTCTGGAACGGAAACATCAATAGTCTTAATCATGTCCTGCTCACGCTCCAAGAGAGTGAGTGCACACTGCACACATAAAAAACACACATAAAAATAGGACCTGCAAACTGATCATACAAATAACAATAACAGATTTGCTGTATCTGGTCTGACATGGATCCGTAGAAATGGAATTTGTGTGATTAGTGGGAACAATGCCTAACAGTAAGGGCTCATGCCGACATCTGTGGATCTCAGGTCCAAACAAGTAACCTCAATGCACGGACTGGCTACAGGTAACCCTACCCGCATGTGACAGCCTGATAGAAATATATGAAGCTGTCATGCTCTAGCTGGGAGACCTGTGGCCAATCATTGCACTGCAGTCAGTGCTTGGACATGAGATCCACAAACGTCTACATAAGCCCTAAGTGTGGAGAAAATTTGGCAAATTCTCAACAAGTTGACTTGTTCCCTATTGTGATGTTAATTTTTCTGATGCAAATCCTCAAGAAATTTCTCAGCATTTCTGTCCCATGGGAATTTGCCCATAGTTTGCAGCTACCTTGACTTTGTACATTGCCAAGTATGTTAATTTACAGAATGAACATGTAGTACAACCCCAATTCCAAAAAAGTTGGGATGTTGTGCAAAGTGTGAAGAAAACAAGAATTTATCAATTAATCAAATCTTTTAACACCATATTTTATTCACAACAGAACAAAGAACACAGATCAGAAGTTCGAATTTAGAAATGTTTCCATTTTATTTGAAAAAAACATTACTAAGAAACTGATGGCAGCAACAGATCTAAAAAAAAAAGTTGGGTCTGGGCCATGTCTACTATTGTGTAGCATCCTTGCCTCTTTTTACAGCTGTCTGTAAACGTCTGGGAAGTGAGAAGAATAATTGCTGGAGTGTTGGGAGAGGAATGTGGTCCTATTCTCCTGACGAAACTGCGTGCGGCGGTGAAACGCGCGTCGAGGTGTTCTCCAGCAGGCCTATTTACCCATACCTTATGTCTACAGGTAATTTTTGATGGTTTCATTTATGCAGAATGTGGTCTAAACTCCTCTATATGATATAATATAGATGATATGTAGATCTGTTTTTAGTAGCGTATTGTCTGCTTCTTAGTCATCTATCTCTTGTCCCAAATAAGTATAGTCCTCTGGTATATGATTGTCTTAGATGATTTGTATAATTACTTTTCTTGTAATTGCTCCTTCGTTGTTTCGCTATTGGTGTATGTGGTCCTATTCTTGTCTGATGTAGGATTATAGCTGCTCCTCAGTTCTGGGTCGTCTTTGCTGGAATTTTAGTTTTATAATGTGCTAAATGTTTTTATTGGTGAAATCAGAGGTATATCTAGGTGAGGGAGGCAGGTAGGACATTAGCCAGGCACGTAGCCGGCAGAGCGGCTCCCTCAGGCCGCCTGATGGGGCGGTCCAAGGTGTCTTCCTGGTGGTTGCATTTTACCACCCACCCAGACTGAGAGTCGTCTGTTCTATGAGCCAGCTGTGAAGCTGACAGCCAGCTTAGAAAGTGCAGTGTGCCAGCTCCCAGTGATCAATTGTACTTGCGTCTTTCAGATGAGAGTACAAT
Source organism: Oophaga sylvatica (assembly GCA_033576555.1). Classification (NCBI taxonomy): domain Eukaryota; kingdom Metazoa; phylum Chordata; class Amphibia; order Anura; family Dendrobatidae; genus Oophaga; species Oophaga sylvatica. Next base: position 818,670,416 of record JARQOD010000001.1, on the reverse strand, counting down.
GGAAGCCCTGCTGCTGACGTCACTCACAGACGCACGAACAACATTGGTGGTAAGTGTTCCAGTGACACCGAAGATTTAATGTAACGGGAGTGAGGAGATATTTGAGGGCACAGTTTAGGGAGCAAGGAAGGGATGGGTGCAGACACAATGAGGAGCAGGAGAAATCTGAGGACAGTAATAGGAGAAAGGGTGGAGACGGGGGGCATTTATGAGGAAACAGCATGAGGGGGGATGGGTGCAAACACAGTATGATGAGTGGGGAAATTGGGGCGGACACAGTATGAGGAGCGACGGGGAAATGTATGAGGAAACAGTATGACGGGGAATAGGTGCAAACACAGTATAGTAAGGGGATTTGTGCAGACACGGGAGGATGGGTGCGGACACAGTACGAGGAGAAAAAGGGGGCTGTATATGGACTCTGTATGGAAATCAAGGAGGGCTGTATGCGGACTCTGTATGGAAAGCAAGGAAAGGGATAGGCACAGACACAGTATGGTGAGTGGGGGATGGGTGCAGACACATAATGGTGAGTGGGGGATGGGTGTGAACACAGTATGAGAGAGGCGGGAATGTATGCAGACACTGTATGAGAAGCGAGAGGAAGAATGTATGCGGATGCAGTATGGGGAGCGAGGGTGATGGAATGGGTGCGGACACAGTATGATGAGTTAGGGATGTGTGAGGAGGCAGTATGGAGAGCAAGGGGTAAATATAAGAGGAAACAGTATTGTTAGCAGGAGGGATGTGAGGGAAGACAGTATAAGGAATGAGGGGGAAATGTGTGAGGAGACTATTGAGGAGAATAGTGTGAGGAGACAGTGTAGGGGAGAAAGTATGAGAAGTATACAATAGAGGCTGAGTAGGGTGGGGGGGACAGCGTAAGGGCACAGCCAGGAAAGGACAGTATGCCAAGGAGGGAGAATATGATGAGGAGTCACAGTAAAGAGACTGGGCCCTATAGGAGGGACATGGTGTGAAAAGGGTGCTCAGTATGGAAAGGAGAGATCAATGTGGAGAGCATGTACCATAAGAGCGACAGTATGGGGGTCATATTTTGTGCAGGGAACACAATGCGGAGCAATTATTTATTCAGCTCTGCATAGGGCAGATATTTTTATTCAGTACAATTATAATGACACAGCTAATTTTAAGGGCATCGTGTCGGGATGTGCTGCACAAGACTGGAAAAGATGGAAGTCTGCTGAGAGGAGCTGTAGCTATGGAAAGTCAAAGCATCTGGGCAAGATGAAGAAAAGAAAGAACGACTGTAATCAATTATAAGGTCCCTGAATGTAAATGTTTTTTGTGATGCTAATTCTCATCAGTACTGTGGTTCCTGTATGGTCCAAAGCCTGATGATGGCTGGTAACAACTCCTGGCATCTCCTTACCATTGTTAAGGACATACTGGAAGTTGTAGGTTCATGTGATACAAATGTATATGGGGCTGACCTTACATTGCAATTGATGGACCATGTACTGATGGTGGTTACGTGATACATAGCCATCTTAACACCTTCACCGGAATTGGGTTATTCCGTTTTTCATTTTTTGCTCCCCTTGTTCCCAGAGCCATAACTTTTTTAATTTTCCATCAATATGGCAATATTTAGGGCTTGTTTTTTGTGGGAAGAGATGTACTTTTGAACAACACCATTGATTTTACCAAATAATGTACAAGAAAACAAGAAAAAAACCTTTCCCATTTTAGGTTAATTAGGATTACCATAATTATTAATATTTTGCCAAATGTCAGAATAATGAGAAAATGTTTTAAGGCACTTTTATTACTTACTGCAAAGTCAAAAGTTCACATTCATTTCATTAGTATTTGGTACCACTGCCCTTAAACTGAATGACTTGGGTCAAACGTTTGGGATATCCTTCCCCAAGCTCCTCACAATAGTTGGTCGGAATTTGGGCCCTTTCCTTCTGAACCAGGTTTGCAGGTCGCCTTGGTCGTACCTGCCTTTTGAGCTTTGCCCATATATTTTCAATAGGATTCAGATCAGGGATTTGTGATGGCTATTCCAAAACAATGAGTTTGTTATCCTTAAGCCACTTTGTTACCATTTTGGCAGTATGCTTTGGGTCATTGTCCATTTGGAAGACCCCTTTCCGCCCAAGCTTTAACTTCTTGGCTGATGTCTTGAGATGGTGCATCAGTATTGCAACATAATCTTCTTTTCTCATGATGATCCCATCTATTTTGTGAAGTGCACCAGTCCCTCCTGCAGCAAATCAACCGGACAACATGATGCTGCCTCTCCCGTGTTTCACTGTTGGGATGGTGTTCTTAGGCTTCCAAGCTTCTCCCTTTTTCCACCAAACGTAACAATGGTCATTATGCCCAAAATGTTCAATTTTAGTTTCATCAGACCACAGGACATATCACCAAAAATTAAGGTCTTTGTTCCTGTGTGCATTTGCAAACATTAATCTTTCTTTTGGCGTAATGGCACGTTCATCTCTGGGACACAGAACCAGTCTCCTTCCTGAGCGGTATGATGGCTGGACATTCCTATCTTGTTTGTACTTGTGTATAATTGTTTGTACAGATGAACGAGGCACCTTCAGGTATCATGAAATTGTGCCCAAGGATGAGCCAGACTTATGCAAGTCCACAATAATTCTCTTCCTGATATATAGGCTGATTTCATTAGACTTTCTCATAATGCTACACAAAGAAGCAGTGTGTTTCAGGTGTGCATTAAAATACATCCACAGGTGTGTCTCTAATTACCGGTAACTCGGATGTTGCAAAAAAAAAAAAAAACCTATCAGAAGCTTCCAAACACATGGCATCATCATATGGGCAGTCCAGAACTGTTTAAAGGCATAGTAATCTTAGTGAATGTAAACTTTTGACTTTGCAGTAAGTAATAAAAATGCCTTAAACATTTACATTCCATCTCTCTCATTATTCTTGCATTTGGCAAATATTAATAATTATGGTAATCCTAACTGACCTAAAACGGGAAAGGTTCATTCTGATTTAATGTCAGATAGTGAGAAAAACATGCATGTGTCTTTTTATATAGTGTATGTAATCTTCTAGTTTCAACTGTATGTGCTTGAGGGGGACCCAAACTGAATTCTTGCCTCAAGTGCCAGAAAACCTAGATACACCTCTGGCGAAAGGTCTGGACTTCACGGTCCTAGTTTTCTTTACATTTTGCACAGCATACCAACCTTTTTGGAACTGGGGTTGTATATTGCCCAATAAACTTTTATTTCACACAAACCTAAAAAATATATGGTGCAGTGAATGTGGCTTAAAAATCATGTATGTACATCCAAGCACACATACCAAGCTTTTATTAAACATAACATTAGCATCAAAGCATTTCTTTTTATCTGTCTCCTGAGAAATAAATTCCAAGAAAGCTTTTGGTTCCCATTAGTAAACCAAAGTCTGATCTTGTTCTTGCCCTGTTTCCTCATCACATTTCCACATCAAGAATTTATTTTCCACATCACATCACTGATATAACAACACTAATGCGATTGTTAGCTAGCATTGCGTATTGTACATATGTAAGGATATCGGGCTCTGAGCATTCTCGTGTGAGTCTCTCGCATGAACACCTGGCACTGCCGCCGGCACTCGGACCGGAGCGTGCGGCTGCATGTATTTGTATGCAGCCGCACACTCCGGTCCGAGTGTCAGCGACAGTGCCAGGTGTTCATGCGAGAGACTCACACGACAATCGTGCGAGTCTCTTGCATGTGACTATGAGTCCTTAGAGTGTGGACCGAGTGTCATCCATTTTTCTCTTACCTGGAGATACAAAAAAAAATTCTCCACCACTATTCTGACAGTCTGTGAAAATCAGACTGCACTCAGATGTCATCTGAGTGCGGTCCGATTTATTTAGGGACCCATTGACTTGTATTGTAGATTTTGATCCGACCCTCGAATCAAAACTTGACTCGTCTCAGAGATTTTTCGTGGATCTTTTGGTACGCGATTAATCATGGTTATGTGAGTGGCCCCATAGACTTTCACAGGTATGAGTACTGTCCATAAAAATCATAGATCACAATTGTACACTAAAATAGGAAGTGTGAATGAGCCCTTACAGCTAAGAAGCCAGGTCAGTGGCTTTAACCAAGATAATTATTCATCAATGGGTAAACTAGCATTGGAGTGAGAAGAGGTACAAGTCACACTACTATCCGACCTGCTATTCCAGAAATATCCAAGCTTAGAAAGATCACTTATCAATGTCCCAACAACTAAATTAAATGAGAAAACCCAGCTTTCCTTAACTTTTTATCTCACGCAGCCTAGGAATCTGGGTAAGATGGTGGTGGTCAACCCCGTGTAGGCTGTAACCACAAGAACTTATGGCCATTCATCTCAGACCCTCAGTGTCACTGTGTCATTCACTACACTGTCCCTCCAATGTATGGGTGTCTAATAAAGACATATTTGTCTATCTTCACTCAACTTTCTGTACTTTGTGAGGTGGCTATCACACATTTCGGCCAAGGTATGTATTTTTACATGAAAAAAAGTTGTAGTTTTCCAGCGATCGCAGTAAACAAAACAAAACAAAACGCATCAAGGCTGCAGCATGTTAACCCCTTAACGACCAAGCCATTTTGTAGGTTAAAGACCAGGCCAATTTTTACATTTCTGACCACTGTCTCTTTATGAGGTTATAACTCTGGAACGCTTCTACGGATCTTGGCGATTCTGAGATTGTTTTCTCGTGACATATTGTACTTCATGATAGTGGTAAAATTTCTTCAATATAACTTGCGTTTATTTGTGAAAAAAACGGAAATATGGCAAAAATTTAGAAAATTTTGCAATTTTCAAACTTTTAATTTTTATGCCATTAAATCAGAGAGATATGTCACAAAAATTAGTTAATAAATAACATTTCCCACATGTCTACTTTACATCAGCACAATTTTGGAACCAAAATTTTTTTTTGTTAGGAAGTTATAAGTGTTAAAAGTTGACCAGCAATTTCTCATTTTTCCAACAAAATTTACAAAAACATTTTTTTAGGGGCCACCTCACATTTGAAGTGAATTTGAGGGGTCAATATGACAGAAAATACCCAAAAGTGACACCATTCTAAAAACTGCACCCCTCAACGTGTTCAAAGCCACATTCAAGAAGTTTATTAACCCTTTAGGTACTTCACAAGAATTGAAGCAATGTGGAAGGAAAAAATGAACATTTAACTTTTTTTCCCAAAATTTTTCTTTCGACACAAATTTTTTAAATTTTGTCAAGGGTATCAGGAGAAAATGAACCACAATATTTGTTGTACAATTTCTCCAGAGTACACCGATACCCCATGTGTGGGGGTAAACCACTATTTGGGCGCATGGCAGAGCTCGGAAGGGAATCAGCGCCATTTGACTTTTTTTGCTGGAATTGAGATTGGACGCCATGTCGCATTTGGAGAGTCCCTGTGTGCCTAAACAGTGGAAACCCCCCACAAGTGACCCCATTTTGGAAACTGGACCCCCAAGGAACTTATCTAAATGTGTTGTGAGAGCTTTTAACCCCAAGGGCTTCACAGAAGGTTATAACGTAGAGCCGTAAAATTAAAAAATCATATTTTTTCCACAAAAATGATCTTTTCATCCCAATTTTTATTTTCCAAAGGATAAAAGGACCCCAAAAGTTATTGTGCAATTAGTCCTGAGTACGCTGATACCCCATATGTGGGGGTAAACCACTATTTGGGCGCATGGCAGAGCTCGGAAGAGAAGCAGCGCCATTTGACTTTTTTGGCTGGAATTGAGATTGGACGCCATGTCGCATTTGGAGAGTCCCTGTGTGCCTAAACAGTGGAAACCCCCCACAAGTGACCCCATTTTGGAAACTAGACCCCCCAAGGAACTTATCTAAATGTGCTGTGAGAGCTTTTAACCCCCAAGGGCTTCACAGAAGGTTATAAAGTAGAGCAGTAAAATTAAAAAATCATATTTTTTCCACAAAAATTATCTTTTCATCCCAATTTTTATTTTCCAAAGGATTAAAGGACCCCAAAAGTTATTGTGCAATTAGTCCTGAGTACGCTGATACCCCATATGTGGGGGTAAACCACTATTTGGGCGCATGGCAGAGCTCGGAAGGGAAGCAGCGCCATTTGACTTTTTTGGCTGGAATTGAGATTGGACGCCATGTCGTATTTGGAGAGCCCCTGTGTGCCTAAACAGTGGAAACCCCCCACAAGTGACCCCATTTTGGAAACTAGACCCCCAAGGAACTTATCTAGATGTGTGGTGAAAGCTTTGAACCCCCAAGGGCTTCACAGAAGGTTATAACGTAGAGCAGTAAAATTAAAAAATCATATCTTTTCCACAAAAATGATCTTTCCACCCCCAATTGTTATTTTCCAAAGGGTAACAGGACCCCAAATGTTATTGTGCAATTTGTCCTGAGTACGCTGATACCCCATATGTGGGGGTAAACCACTATTTTGATGCATGGCAGAGCTCGAAAGGGAAGGAGCGCCTTTTTCAAATGCAGACTTTGATGCAATGGTCTGCGGGTGTCATGTCACGTTTGGAGAGCCCCTGATGTGCCTAAACAGTAGAAACCCCCTACAAGTGACTCCATTTTGGAAATTAGACCCCCAAGGAACTTATCTAGATGTGTGGTGAGCACTTTGAACCCCCAAGTGCTTCACAGAAGTTTATAACGTAGAGCCGTGAAAATAAAAAAATCATATTTTTTCCACAAAAATAATCTTTTTGCCCCCAAATTTTTATTTTTCTAAGGGTAACAGGAGAAATAGGACCCCAAAAGCTATTGTGCAATTTGTCCTGAGTACGCTGATATCCCATATGTGGGGGGAACCACTATTTTGACGCATGCCAGAGATCGGAAGGGAAGGAGCACCGTTTTTAAATGCAGACTTTGATGGAATGGTCTGCGGGTGTCATGTTGCGCTTGGAGAGCCCCTGATGTGCCTAAACAGTAGAAACCCCCCCACAATGACCCCATTTTGCAAACTAGACCCTCCAAGGAACTTATCTAGATGTGTGGTCAGCACTTTGAACCCCCAAGGGCTTCACAGAAGTTTATAACGAAGAGCCGTGAAAATAAAAAAATCATATTTTTTTCCACATAAATGACCTTTTTGCCCCCAAATTTTTATTTTTCTAAGGGTAACAGGAGAAATAGGACCCCAAAAGCTATTGTGCATTTTGTCCTGCGTACGCTGATACCCCATATGTGGGGGGGGAACCACTGTGATCGCCTTACTGCGATCTTTGGGAGGCACAATGAACAAATCCACAAAAGGTGAAGAATTGGTTTTCTTTTTGCGCCATTCCTCGTGCGGTATTAGTGATTAGGCGACTTTATTCCTCGGATCGGTGCGATTACAGCGATACAAGTTTTACATCCTTTTTTCATGTTTAGCTTCTGTCACACACTAAAAGATGCTTTTTTTTGGAATAATTTTTTGTAAGAAATTTTTGCATCGCCGTATTTTGAGAGCTATAATTTTTCCATATTTCGGCCAACAGAGTTATCTGTGGGCTTATTTTTTGCGGGACGAGCTGACGTTTTTATTGGTACCATATTCGGGCACATATCGTTTTTTGATCGCTTCCTATTCCGATTTTTGTGGAAGCAGAATGAACAAAAACCAGCAATTCAGGAATTGTTTTTTTTTTTTTTTTTTCCTCCTCCATTCCGTGTGTGGTAAAATTGATAAAGCAGCCTTATTCTTCGGGTCACTACGATTACAGCGATACCTCATTTATATATTTTTTTTATGTTTTGGCGTTTTTTACACAATAAAAAATTTTATAGAAAAAATAATTATTTTTGCATCAGTTTATTCCGCGAGCTATAACTTTTTAATTTTTTTCGCTGATGATGCTGTATAGCGGCTTGTTTTTTTGCGGGACAAGATGACGTTTTCAGCGGTACCATGATTATTTATATCTGACTTTTTGATCGCGTGTTATTGCACTTTTTCCAAGCGGTATGATGATGCCGCTTGGAAAAAGTATAATTTACTACTTTTTTGTGTTTTTTTTTTTTTACGGCTTTCACTGAAGGGGTTAACTAGGGTTACGCTTTTATAGATGGGATTTTTACGGACGTGGCGATACCAAACATGTGTATTTTTTTTGTTTTTTGTTTTTTTTTTTACATAAAAATGTGTATTTTTTAGGGGATTTTTTTTAAATTATTTTTTAATATTTTTTTTACAATTTTTTTAAAAAATTATTTTTTTTAACTTGTCCCTTTATGGGACTTTCACTTTTTTTACTTTTTATTGCAGTTACAATGCATTGCAATGCTCCAGCATTGCAATGCATTGTACCTATGGGGAAATCTGCTGTGAGCATGATCACAGCAGCTTTCCGTAGCTAGATGACCCGGAGGTTGTCATGACAACCCCGGGTCATCAAGGCAGAGATCGGGCCCTGCAAATACATTGCAGGGCGCCGATCTGAGGCAGAGGGAGCTCCCGACCCTCTGCCTCCCCCCCTGAGCGCTGCGATCGCGATCGATCGCAGCAGTCAGGGGGTTAACAGCCAGGGGCGGTGGGGGCTCCGCTCCTGGCTGTCAGTGCAGGAAGCCTGGCCACTGCATCGCTGGCTCCTGCACTGATCGCGCTGGAGAAGCTGAAATTTCAGCTTCTCCTGCGCGATCGCTGCTGTGTTTGGTCAGTCAGATTGACTGACCAAGCACAGCGCTGTAGGTGCGGGGACCAACGGCAAAGGTCCCCGCACCGCTTGCCGTGCCTGTCAGCTGTCTGTGACAGCTGTCGGCACTGATCTACCACTGCGTGTTTACACGCAGTGGTAGATCAAAGGCATGACGTGCACAGTCCGTCCTGGTGCCGGAACTGACATCCGGCCATGACGGACTGTGCACGTCATTGGACATTAAGGGGTTAACATAGCCTGATGGTTAGGACAACTATTACATGTCCTAAGTGGCCTGGCTCATGACAGATGCTATAAGGCCGACGTCACACTAGAGAGGAATACGGACGAGTGAGAGGCGTTAAAACAACGCATTACACTTGGACCAATGTTTCTCTATGGGGCAGCTCCCATCATCCATATATTTCTCGCCCGTATTTTACGGGCCGAGACAATCGCAGCATGCTGCAATTGTCAGCGTATTACACCCGTAGTACGCCAATGCAAGTCTATGTGGGCGAGAAAACTATGGATTACACACGGACCACACGTGTGACTTGCGAGAAATACGCACCGGTGTCCTTTACAACAGCCGGCAATTCAGTGCGGTATACTGTAAAATCACACTGACAGGTTTAATAAAGAATGGAAAGAATAGATATATACACAGAGAATACATATATATATGTGACACACATATATATATATATATATTATTAGTTCATACACTTCTACATAGCAGAATAGCCGCTAATTCAATTGCCTGCTTCTGTAAAATCCTTACAGAACCTGACATGAAATGACACATGGTTTACATACAGTAAACCATTTCATTTCATATAGTTTGATATATGGTTTTCAGTAATAATTAGATGAGTGTATGTGTGCAAAATTTCATACATGTAGGTGTTAATTTAATATGTAAATTAGTTGTAAAAAAATGTGTGAGCTCCAGCGGTATTTTCTCCACCAGACAGGGAAAGCCAGTGACTAAGAACAGATATTAATAGCCTAGGGAGGGACCATTGTTTTTGTGTTCCCCCCCGGCTACTAACATCTGCACCCAGCCACCCCAGAAAAGGCACATCTATTATTAGATGCGCCTTTTCTGGCACTTAGCCCGTCTATTCCCATTGCCTTTAGCGGTGGCTAATGGGTTAATAATGGGTTAATGCCACCTTGCTATTGAAAGGTGACATTAATCCTGGTTAATAATGGAGAGTTGTCAATTAGACAACTCTCCATTATTAATCCTATTGTAGGAAATGGTTAAAAAAAACACACACACACATTAAAAATTATTTTAATGAAATAATGACATAGTTTTTGACCACATTTTATTGCACTGGTATCCTTCTGAATCCATTGTTCTCCTGTGATAAAAGTAAAATAAAAAAGCAACAATATCCTTACCTCTCCGGCGTTCAGTCAGGTCCCCCGCTGCAATCCATCTGAAGGGGTTAACAGGTTTACAGGAGGGACCGGTGCTAATGCTACCAGCCCTGCTGTAATGAATGAGTTCATCTCTGCACAGCCTCCCCGGCTGACAGGAGATGAACTGATTAGCGTGGGAAGCTTAATTGATTTTTTTGCCACACTATCGAGTTCACTTCAGGTCAGCTGGGGACTCCGCATAGTATCAGTGACGTCAGCGGGAATCCTTAAGTGATCTCAATAGCGTGGGAAAAAATCAATTAAGCTTCCCACACTAATCAGTTCATCTCTTGTGAGCCGGGGAGGCTGCGCAGAGATGAACTCATTCATTCCGCGGGGGTTTACAGCAGGGCTGGTAGCATTAGCACCGGTCCCTCCTGTAAACCTGTTAACCCCTTCAGATGGATTGCAGCGTGGGACTTGATTGAACGCCGGAGAGGTATGGATATTGTTGCTTTTTTATTTTATTTTTATTACAGGAGAACAAGGGATTCAGATGGATTAGCAGAATAATAAATTTTGGTCAAAAACTATGTGTCATTATTTCATTAAAATAATTTTTAATTAATGTGTGTGTGTTTTTTTAACCATTTCCTACAATAGGATTAATAATGGAGAGTTGTCTAATTGACAACTCTCCATTATTAACCAGGATTAATGTCACCTTTCAATAGCAAGGTGGCATTAACCCATTATAAACCCATTAGCCACCGCTAAAGGCAATGGGAATAGATGGGCTAAGTGCCAGAAAAGGCGCATCTAATAATAGATGTGCCTTTTCTGGGGTGGCTGGGGGCAGATGTTAGTAGCCAGGGGGGCACAAAAACAATGGTCCCTCCCTAGGCTATTAATATCTGTTCTTAGTCACTGGCTTTCCCTGTCTGGCGGAGAAAATACCGCGGGAGCCCACGCATTTTTTTTCAACTAATTTACATATTAAATTAACACCTACACGTCCAAAATTTTGCACACATACACTCATCTAATTATTATTGAAAACCATATATCAAACTACATGAAATGGTTTACTGTATGTAAACCATGTGTCATTTCATGTCGGGTTCTGTAAGGATTTTACAGAAGCCGGCAATTGAATTAGCGGCTATTCTGCTATGTAGAAGTGTATGAACTATAAATATATATATATATATATATATATATAATGTGTTACAATGACATGTGTACTGTATGTATTCTATGTGTATATATCTACTCTTTCTTTTGTGATGTAAAACCTGTCATTGGGGTCCATTATATGTCGGTTTTGCAAGCTGACGACAAAATCTCGCCATACGGATGACATATCGATGCTTATATGCGCAAAATACGCAGCCACACCTTGACAACAGATTACATACGGATCACTCTTCAGGGAACTTTTCTGCGTATTACGGCCGTACAATACAATACGTTGTGTCTGACGCCGGCCTTACTCTTATAACCATGCTCTTATAAGGATACGTTATATTCTGTAATTTCATGAAAGATTTTAAAGGTCAAGTTAAAGGCTCGCTCACAATGGTGCGTAACATGGCCGAGGGCTATCTGATGTTTTATCGGATAGCATTCTGCCCAATGTTATAAATAAGGGCTGTGGAGTCGGAGCCCATTTTGGTGGAGTCAGAGTTGGAGTCGGTATAAAATGGTCCGACTCCTAAAATATATAATAAATTGGGTACAGTAGTTCAAAGCAGTTTGTGGGGAATATTTTTTTCATAAGAATTTGGGAAAGTTATGAAATATCCTATATATGTCTGTCCTATTCCTGATATAAGGTCTAGACTTTTAGCTGAGATGAATCTGTGCTGCAGTTTATGTTCATGATAAGTAGTGAAGCTCCTCCTCTACAGATAAGGGGAAAAAATAACAAACACACAGGGAAGGAAAGCCTGCATTCATCTCAGAACTTCTGGAGTGAACAGGAAAGCAGGATTAAAGAAGGTAGGTACTTCTTAAAGCATATCTAAACTTTCAATAAACTGTGCATAAATCAATAGTCCAGTATACGTTTTCTCTGTATGTTTGAAGTTGTATTTTGTTTTTCCTCTTAGCTCTTGTTTGGAGAAATTAGCTGCTCTGATGACTTATATACACTATACATAGAGAATATAAGGGGAAACAATGTTTTCTAACATCTCAAATTCGGAAATACAGTAACAGGATCGATGAGGACATATATATTTGTGTGTGTGTGTGTTCTGGAATGTGATTCAGCACAAGCATGCTCCCTCCCTCCTCCCCTTCATAGACTGTGAAGAAATACCATGTGAAGCATTTAGTGAGTTGTACCCTGCTGAGACAAGCCACACATTGAAAGTTCAGAGTAAAGCTATTTAACAACACATTTTACAAACTTTATACTTATCATCTGTGCTATTGATTTATGCAAATATTGTTTTATTTCTATCCCAAATTATACAGTGCATGATTCCTTATTATTGCAAGAATTACAATATATTTTATTTTTTTACAGGACAAAATTATTTTGAGAGCGAATTTACATAATTACAAAATGTCTAAGAAGCATCTTATGAAGTCAGATGTATTTGAGCATTTCACAGTGACTCAAGATAATAAACATTTTGTGTGTCAGTGTATATAAGTGACGCAGATGAAAACAAATGCTGTGATGCCAAAATCAGTGCATACTCAGGCAGTGGTAAAAATGCTCCTTCAAGAGCTTCTAATCTAAAAAGACATTTACAACGCTGCCACCCAGAAATTTACAAAGCTGTGACTGAAAAAGATCACAGCAGCACCAAGAAACCAGAGACCAGCACTTCCCGCCAGGCAAAGGAGGAGGAAAGAGCGTCTCAAAGGTCAGTTACAAGATATTTTGTAAGTGACAAAGTTACTGTAACAATGACAGCAGATGTGTTTAAACGACAGATCATCCAGCTTGTTGTGAAGGACAGTGTACCATTATCATTATTTGTACGACCAGCTTTTACAGCTATTAATGGAGAAATGGCTCGCAAACTTCATGTTTCTCTGGAAAAGGATGCCTGCACACGTCACAGAGTGAACTATTTTGCTATCAATGTTCGATATGTTTGTGACAAAAAAAAAAATTGTTACTAAGACACTGGTAGTAAAAGATACTAAAGCTCAACACAGCAGCCAGTATCTCCAGACCTTAGTGGAAAAAGTTCTGCAAGATCATGAACTCAAAAAAGAACAGGTTCTTGCTATTGTAACTGATAATGCTTCAAACATGATAAGTACAATTAAACTGATGAATGAGAATAATGAAGGTGAACAGCAGCTAGAAGAACATTTCACATTCAGTATGTTGGAGATGGAAGGTCACAGTCTTGTTCCCATAACGAAGGAACAAACAGATATTACTACAGAAGAACAGCAAAATGATTCTTTAGAATTAGATGATCTTGTTGAAGCTGCTTCACACCTCTTTCCTATTCATCATCAATTGTGGATCAAGCCACTCGATGGGGTAGCACCTATTTAATGATTGAGCGATTGCTTGAGCTGAAACCCTTCCTTGTAGATATGGCCAACCCTCAGGTAACAGTACATGAAGGTCAATGGACACAGGTGGCTGAATTGAAGGAATTGCTTAATCATCCATTTACAGTGACTAAAAAGTTACAAGCTGAGGATTTAACTCCTGGCATTTTTATAAAGGAGTGGAAGAACTTGTTGTTTTGCCAGTCCCAAAGAGGAGGTTTAATCGCAGATGGCATTGCTGCTTCAATGAAACGGAGAGAGACACTGTTATTAGAAAATAAAATTCTTCTGGCAGCTGTTTATGTGGACCCGAGTCATTGTATATTGCTGGATGATCAACAGCTTACTAAAGGAAAAGAAGCTTTCATTGAGGTAGCAGTTAGGATGAGTGGGCTACAGGACGGCCAAGAGCAAGAGGACTCAGCTCCTGCCAGTGCTGCTGCTGCCATTTCTTCATCCTCATCAGATGTGGAGTTTGATTTCGACAAGTATTTGGACGACCTGGAGCAGGCAAAGCGTTGCTGCAGGGAAAAAGATTCCACTCCCATAGAAAACAGATTGACTATATTTCAGCAAAATTTTTCACTTACTCTCAAAGGGGAAGAGTTCAATCGTTCATCAAAACTGACTGTGCACGAGGCAATTCCTTTATACCCTGAAATTGTTAGAGATGTTGCCCATGTGGTTACTGCTTTGCCACCAACCCAAGTTAGTGTAGAAAGGTTGTTCTCTAGCCTTAAAATAATTAGGTCAGATTTGAGGTCATCTTTTACAGGAGGATCTGATGGAGGAAATACTATTTCTCAGAACAAATTCATAGACTGCACAAATGCTATTCAGTACGTTTTTGTTGAAAACTGATTTTTCCACTTACTGCATAGTGTATAATAAATTGTAAATATGCAAAAAAAATTTTTTTGGAAAGTTGTATTCCAATAAATATATTTTATATTCTATCTAAATGGCTTGATTATTGTATCATTATAAAGATTAAAAGTCTGATGTTACCATTTTACTACAGTAAATTTATCACTTAAACTTAGGCTAAGTTCACACGTTGCGGAATTGCCGCGGAAATCTCCGCGGCAATCCCGCACTTCTCCCGCGGGAAATACGCATTTTTTTTGTATGCGTATTCCCGCCAGAAACTAGCGTTTTGCAAGCGTAATTAGCTTGCAGAATGCTAGCGTTTTCCTAGCGATCTGTAGCATCGCTTGGAAAACTGATTGACAGGTTGGTCACACGAGTCAAACATAGTGTTTGACTCGTGTGACCAACTTTTTACTATTGATGCCGCCTATGTCGCATCAATAGTAAAAAGATCTAATGTAAAAATAATCAAAAAAATAATAAATCGTGATATTCTCACCTTCCGGCGGCCCCCGCAGCCTTCCCGCCTTCAGCGACGCTCCCGGCAACTCCCGGTCCCAAGGATGCATTGCGACAAATCACCCCGATGACGTAGCATCACGCGAGACCGCTACTCCATCTGGGTGATTCTCGCAAAGGACTCTTGGGACCGGGAGTTGCCGGGAGCGTCGCTGAAGGCGGGAAGGCTGCGGGGGCCGCCGGAAGGTGAGAATGTCATTATTTATTATTTTAATTGTTGTTTTACCAGGGATATGGTACCCAGGGCCTGGAGGAGAGTCTCCTCTCCTCCAGACCCTGGGTACCACCGCACATGAACCGCTTACATTCCGCAAAATTAATGAACATGTTGCTATTTTTTCCGCGAAGCGTTTTTTTCGCGGAAAAAAACGCAACATGTGGCCAAAACATGCGGAATCAATTAACATGTATAGGATGCTTAATGCTTGCGTTTTTTTCGCGTTTTTACCGCAGAAAATCGCGGAAAAAACGCAACATGTGGCCAAAACATGCGGAATCAATTAACATGTATAGGATGCTTAATGCTTGCGGGTTTTTTTGCGTTTTTACCGCGGAAAAAACGCGAAAAAAACGCAAATATTCCTGAACGTGTGCACTTAGCCTTAAACATGAGCCATGTATGAGGGAGTCGGAGTCGTGAAGTCAGAGTCGGAGTTGGTGTTATGGGAATTGAGGAGTCGGAGTCGAAGGTTTGGCTTACCGACTCCACAGCCCTGCCTCGTACTATTGGACAGTGCAGATCTGCCATTATTACAAACGCAGGGTGCTGAAAGTGATAATTGGATCACACTCACCCATTCAAGTCTATGGGTGCGTGTAAAGCATAGGACTGCACTCGAATGCCATCCGAGTGCCGTCCGATGTAAACGCATAGACAATGAAGATGGAGAAATTAATTTCTCCATCTTCTCCACACCTGTGATACAATTCTTTCAAGTGATACAATCGGATCACACTGAGATGACAGTTGGATACAAGTCTGACAGAGTTTGATCGGACTGTCATTAGCATAATTGGCAGGATTCTCTCGTATGGGAGAACATACGCTCATGTAACCCCAGCTTAAAACTGAGAATTCAGATTTTCCACAAATATGCCTCAAATTCAGAATCTGAACAAAGTGCATGTTCAGACACCCTAAGGGTATGTTCACATAGAGGTTTTGAATGGGGATATTCCTGGCTGAAAAATCCACATCTAAAAACTGCTTCTGAAAAAATAGGTGGGGCCTGATTAATTAAGATTCATTAAGATTACTCTTAATAAAAGGACAGCTGAAGTGAGAAGTGACTAATTCATTAAGAAGACACAATGAATGAGACGGAACGTACAACAGCCGGGCACCTATGCCAAAAATGTTAGTCCTATCAGGGACTGGAGTACATTTCTGGCGTCATTTACACCACCAGAGTGGTGTAAATTTTGATGAATTTGTCAGGTTAGCCTCACTACTTTGGTGAAGCCGCAGCATTCAGTTGTAAACACCTTGATGAATCAGGCCAATATTTTTTTTACATTGTGTTGATGCAGTCTTTGATGATTTTTTTTTGGTTTGGTTTTTGATGCATCATTTTCACATGAGATGTAGCAATATGATTTTTTTTTGGCACATTTCCGCTTAAAAGCCTAACCAAAAATAAACAAATCAAAAACAATGAACAGCAACAAAAATGCATGTTTGGTGACAATTTACACCTGAAAAATATATCAAAGAATTGACAAATTAAAAAAAGAAAACACACTTAAAGTGAAAGGGAAGCTTGTAAGTTCTGAACCACCAAAATATGCGTAAAAAACTGTATGAACCCATAAGGCCATCACTTGCTCTATTAAATGTTAAAAGGAATCTGTCACCACATTTGACCTATAAACTATTATTATCGGCATACAGGTTATAGACTGCTGAAACCAGTCCTACCTGTGTGTTTCAGATCAGATGCCTGATTGATGAGAAATCAACTTTGAGTACTTTATGTATATGACCTCTTCCAGGCTATGGAGCAGATGTTGCCTGGAAGATAACTCTGCCTCCAGAGATTATTTTACATGAAGGGGAGTTACCAGTGTGATGGCCGCTCTCCTGATCTCACTACAGAGCTGTGTGATTATACCTGACACATCTGCAGGTTCTTCTCAGCTTCATCTTCCTGCTTACAGGTAGACAGGGCTGCAATATTGTTGCAATACAGCAGAGCTCAGAGAGAAACAAAAATGTGTTTGCTAGAAGACAAATTTCACTTCTGTTCTGTGTTAGTTACTTGTCTCACACTGATAACTCTTCCTTCATGTAAAATAATCTCTGGAGGCAGAGTTATCTTCCAGGCAGCGTCCATCCCAGAGCCTGGAAGAGGTTATTTACATAAAATGATAAAAGATGATATCTCAACAGTAAGGAATCTGATATGAGACACACTGGTAGAACTTTTTCCAGCAGATTCCTTTTAACAGCTTTAGCAAAGTCAGTGATGCTACTGTTGAATGGAATATATTCGGAGTGCATACACAAGTTTCCTGGAGTTGCTAGTGAAAAGTGAGCGGAATGCTACAGCATGCAGAACTCTAAATTTTCAGGTGCACGATAAAGAACATTAAGAAGGTCACCAGGAACTTTAAGAGATTGAGAGTAAGGCTGGGATCACACTTGCGAGTTTGATGCGAAAAACGCGAGTCTCTCACATCAATAACCGGCACTGCCGCCGGCACTCGGACCGGAGTGTGTGGCTGCATAGAAATACATGTAGCCACACACTCAGGTCCCGAGTGCCAGGTATTGATGCGAGGAACTTGCACGAGTTTCTCGCATCACACTTGCAAATGTGACCCCAGCCTAAAACTAAATGTTAGAAATATATTTTACTGCAATATAAACATATATGATGGACACCTGATAGTTCCTCAGGAAAAAGAGAAAAGGTCACAATGACACGTTTGGTGGCAGCTTATTCGCCTCTTTCCAAAGATATAAACACATACTAGGCTAAGGTGGAGTCGGGGAAATTAACTGACATGTGTATGGTCACCTTTACCCCTAAAGCTACATTCTCACTATGAGCTCTTGGCGAGTTTTTGATGTTGCAGAATTTCTGCACAATTTCTGCACTTATTAACCCCTTAACCCCCCCAAGGTGGTTTGCACGTTAATGACCAGGCCAATTTTTACAATTCTGACCACTGTCCCTTTATAAGGTAATAACTCTCGAACGCTTCAAAGGATCTTGGCGATTCTGAGATTGTTTTCTCATGACATATTGTACTTAATGATAGTGGTTAAATTTCTTCGATATAACTTGCGTTTTTTTATTAAAAAAATGGAAATATGGCGAAAATTTGAAAATTTTGCAATTTTCAAATTTTGAATTTTTATGCCCTTAAAACAGAGAAATATGTCACACAAAATAGTTACTAAATAACATTTCCCACATGTCTACTTTACATCAGCACAACTTTGGAAACAATTTTTTTTTGTTAGGAAGTTATAAGGGTTAAAAGTTGACCAGAGAGTTCTCATTTTTACAACACCATTTTTTTTAGGGACCACATCACATTTGAAGTCACTATGAGGGGTCTATATGATAGAAAATACCCAAAAGTGACACCATTCTAAAAACCGCACCCCTCAAGGTGCTCAAAACCACATTCAAGAAGTTTATTAACCCTTCAGGTACTTCACAGGTATTTTTGGAATATTTAAAAAAAAAATGAACATTTAACTTTTTTTGCACAAAATATTTACTTCAGATCCAATTTTTTTTATTTTACCAAATGTAACAGGAGAAATTGGACAGCAAAAGTTGTTGTGCAATTTGTCCTGAGTATGCTGATATGTGGGGGTGAACCACTGTTTGGGCGCACGACAGCTCGGAAGGGAAGGAGCGGCGTTTGACTTTTCAATGCAAAATAGGCAGAAATTGAGATAGGACGCCATGTTGCGTTTGAAGAGCCCCTGATGTGCCTAAACAGTGGAAACCCCCCATATGTGACACTATTTTGGGTGTGAAAATAAAAAAAATCATATTTTTTCCACAAACATGATCTTTTAGATCCCAATTTTTTATTTTATCAAGGGTAACAGGAGAAATTGGACCCCAAAAGTTGTTGTAAAATTTGTCCTGAGTACGCTGTTACCCCATATGTGGGAGAAAACTACTGTATGGGCCATGAGCGTACCCACCGTGGGGCGGGGGGGCAGCTGCCCCCCTAGAAGCAGTGGCCTGGTCACCTGTTTTTCCTGCCGCCGGCCCTTTAAATCTTCGGGCACGGCGGGTGCCCTGTACATAGGGGCAGTAGCGTAGCTACCGGGGGCAGAGCTCTGAGGGGGCCCACCCGGAGCTACGCTACTGTAACGGCGTGCACAGCACGCCGATGCAGTTACATTCTGTGGCAAAGCAGGGAGAATCGCTCTCCCTGCTCTGCCGCCCGGTCGCTATGGGGCCTGAACAGGCGGTGGGGGGCCCTGTGCCAGCAGTGGGCCCCCAGCCCGTCATCGGAGGGTCAGCTGTATCGGCATCTAGCCTATACAGCCAACCGCATTGAGGGAGAAGGAGCGAGCGCTCCTTCTCTCCCATAATCCCCCTCTCAGCTTCTTAAAGCGGGCGCACTGACGTCACAGCCCGGCGCCCACTGTCAGGAGAAAAGAGGGAGAGCAGTGAGCAGCGCAGGAGCCGGGAGCAAGAGAGGTGAGTACTGGATTTATTTTTGTAATGGGGTACATTATACTACAGAGGCTCCATAATGGGGTGCATTATACTACAGAGGCTCCATATGGGGGTGCATTATATTACAGAGGCTCCATATGGGGGTGCATTATACTACAGAGGCTCCATATGGGGGTGCATTATATTACAGAGGCTGTATATGGGGGTGCATTATACTACAAAGGCTGCCTATGGGGGTGCATTATATTACAGAGGCTCCATGTGGGGGTGCATTATACTTCAGAGGCTCCATATGGGGGTACATTATATTACAGAGGCTCCATATGGGGGTGCATTATACTACAGAGGCTGCCTATGGGGGCAGGCATTATAATACACAGGCTGTCTATGGGAGGCTGCATTATAATAGAGGCTGTCTATGGGGGTGCATTATAATACAAAGGCTGCCTATGGGGGTGCATTATACTACAGAGGCTCCCTATGGGGGTGCATGATACTACAGAGGCTGCCTATGGGGGGCTGCATTATAATACACAGGCTGTCTATGGGGGGCTGCATTATAATACAGAGGCTGTCTATGGGGGGCTGCATTATAATACAGAGGCTGTCTATGGGGGGCTGCATCATAATACAACGGCTGCCTATGGGGGGCTGCATTATAATACAAAGGCTACCTATGGGGTTCTGTTATAATACAGAGGCTGCCTATGGGGGTTCATTATAATACAAAGGCTGCCTATGGGGGTTCATTATAATACAAAGGCTGCTTATGGGGGGCTGCATTATAATATAGAGGCTGCCTATGGGGGTGCATTATAATATATAGACTGCCTACGGGGGGCTGCATTATTATAGAGGCTGCATTATAATATAGAGGCTGCATTATAATATAGAGGGTGCCTATAGGGGTGCATTATAATATAGAAGCTGCCTATGGGAGTGCATTATAATACAGAGGCTGTCTATGGGAGTGGATTATAATATAGAGGCTGCCTACGGGGGTGCATTATAATATAGAGGCTGTCTATGGGGGTGCTATAGAGGCTGCCTATGGGGGTGCATTATAATATAAAGGCTGTCTATGGGGGTGCATTATAATATAGAGGCTGCCTGTGGGGGTGCATTATGCAATATTGAGGACTATCTGGTGTATTATGCTATCATGGATGCTATCTAGGGGCCATCATACAGTGTTGGAGCCATTAAATAGTTTGGGGATATTAAGGGGTCAGTATATATCCAGTGAGGGGCATTATATGGTGTATAGGGGAGCTGTACAGGGGGGAGACTTGGGACATTATTAAATGTAAAGTGGGCACTTATTGTTATAGGGGAACTCGGGTTACTGTGACTGTCAAAGGTCACACGGGGCATTATTACTTCTACTGGACAAAATCTGGGCTCTGTTTTCTAGGGCACTTGCACCCGGCATTACTATAATCTAGAGAGTTGCTTTAGAATTTAGAGGGCTCAGAGAACCACACAATAGGTGCAGTAATAGGGACACATATAGCAGCAGCGGCTCAGTATTGGGGTATCAGGTGCAGTAATAGGGACACATGGCAGCAGCGGCTCAGTACTGGGGTATCAGGTGCAGTAATAGGGACACATACGGCAGCATAGGCTCAGTATTGGGGTATCAGGTGCAGTAATAGGGACACATACAGCAGCATTGGCTCAGTATTGGGGTATCAGGCACAGTAATAGGAACACATACGCAGCAGGGCTCAGCATTGGGGTATCAGGAGCAGTAATAGGGACACATATGGCAGAGCGGCTCAGTATTGGGGTATCAGCAGGATGAGGAGTTTGTGCAGGTTGAGAATAGTCCAATCGGTGACCGTGACAGTGCTGAAAATATGAGAAGTGAAAGGTGTCTTTGTTGTATTCTCTGTAGTCGAGTCCTGGCTGGAGGAGTCGTTATGTCGGTCTGGGCCAGATGGAAAAGACATGAAAAGTGAACAATTCCATCAGAAAGAACGTCAGCGGTAAGTCACTATCTGTAACTCTGCTGCAATCTATTATATGTTCTGTAGGACTGGCATTATTTACAACTGACCATATGGCGGTGAATCGGTGTAATCAATAATGGTCTTTTTATATATAGATCATTTTTGGCAACAGCGTTGTCATTTGCTGAGGTTCTCTGGTTAGGAGCCCACTCAGAAGTTTCACCCCCCAAACCAAAACCCTAGCTACGCGTCTGCATAGGGGGTTAATAAGAATGCCTGACGTTGAACGTCAGGACGTTCTTTGCGGGCAGAGAGAGAGAGCGCTCTGCTCTCCCCGTCTCCCGCCACTGGCTGCAGCGCGCCAGTTGAACCTGAACGTATCAGGTCAGTGACTTTCTCTCAACTCAGGCATCTGGACGAGCGCAGAGTGTCAGGAGTCAGGACAGGTGCTGAGCTGGGGCCTTGGGCTGGCTCATGTATACAGGGCCTGGGGCTGGCTGATGTATACAAGGGCTGGGGGCTGGCTGATGTTTACAGGGGCTGGGTGTTGGCTGATGTATACAGGGGCAGGGGGCTGGCTGATGTATACAGGGGCTGGGGGCTGGCTGATGTATACAGGGGCTGGGGGCTGGCTGATGTATACAGCGGCTGGTGCTGGCTGGGCTGATGTGTATACAGGGGCTTGGGCTGGCTGGGCTGATGTGTATACAGGGGCTGGGGCAGGCTGGGCTGATGTGTATACAGGGGCTGGGGCTGGCGTATACAGGGGCTGGAGGCTGGCTGATGTATATAGGGGCCTCTGGCTGGCTGGGCTGATGTGTATACAGGGGCTGGGGCTGGCTGGGTTGATGTATATGCTGGGGCTGGCTGAGCTGATGTATATACAGGTGGTGCTGGGCTCAGTGGGCTGGTGATGATATATACAGGTGGTGCTGGGCTCGGGCTGGTGATGCTGTATATACAGGTGCTGGGCTTAGTGGGCTGGTGATGATATATACAGTCATGGCCAAAAGTTTTGAGAATGACACAAATATTAATTTTTACAAAGTCTACTGCTTCACTTTTTCTAATGGCAATTTGCATATACTCCAGAATGTTATAAAGAGTGATCAGCTTAACAGCAATTACTTGCAAAGTCAATATTTGGCTAGAAAATGAACTTTATCCCCCAAAACACATTTCAACATCATTGCAGCCCTGCCTTAAAAGGACCAGCTAACCTCTTTTCAGTGATTGCTCCATTAACACAGGTGTGGGTGTTGATGATGACATGACTGGAGATCAATCTGTCATGATTAAGTAAGAATGACACCACTGGACACTTTAAAAGGAGGCTGGTGCTTGGCATCATTGTTTCTCTTCTGTATTAACCATGGTTATCTCTAAAGAAACACGTGCAGTCATTATTGCAATGCACAAAAATGGCCTAACAGGGAAGAGTATCGCAGCTAGAAAGATTGCACCTCAGTCAACAATCTATCGCATCATCAAGAACTTCAAGGAGAGAGGTTCCATTGTTGCCAAAAAGGCTCCAGGGCGCCCAAGAAAGACCAGCAAGCGCCAGGACCGTCTCTTAAAAGTGTTTCAGCTGCGGGATCGGGCTACCAGCAGTGCAGAGCTTGCTCAGGAATGGCAGCAGGCAGGTGTGAGTGCATCTGCACGCACTGTGAGGCGGAGACTCTTGGAGCAAGGCCTGGTCTCAAGGAGGGCAGCAAAGAAGCCACTTCTCTCCAGAAAAAACATCATGGACAGACTGATATTCTGCAAAAGGTACAGGCAGTGGACTGCTGAGAACTGGGGTAAAGTTATTTTTCTCTGATGAATCCCCTTTTCGATTGTTTGGGACATCAGGAAAACGCCTCATTCGGAGAAGACAAGGTGAGCGCTACCACCAGTCTTGTCTCATGCCAACTGTTAAGCATCCTGAAACCATTCATGTGTGGGGTTGCTTCTCAGCCAAGGGAATCGGCTCTCTCACAGTCTTGCCTAAAAACACAGCCATGAATAAAGAATGGTACCAGAATGTCCTCCAAGAGCAACTTCTCCCAACCCTCCAAGAGCAGGTTGGCAATCAACAATGCCTTTTCCAGCATGATGGAGCACCTTGCCATAAAGCAAAGGTGATAACTAAATGGCTCAGGGAACAAAACATAGAGATTTTGGGTCCATGGCCTGGAAACTCCCCAGATCTTAATCCCATTGAGAACTTGTGGTCAATCATCAAGAGACGGGTGGACAAACAAAAACCTAAAAATTCTGACAAAATGAAAGCATTGATTGTGCAAGAATGGACTGCTATCAGTCAGGATTTGGTCCAGAAGTTGATTGAGAGCATGCCAGGGAGAATTGCAGAAGTCCTGAAAAAGAAGGGTCAACACTGCAAATATTGACTTGCTGCATTAACTCATTCTAACTGTCAATATAAGTTTTTGTTACTCATATGTTTGCAATTATATTTCTGTCTGTGATAAAAACATCTGTCAAACACACACATAAAAACCAGAGGGCAGCAGATCATGTGAAAATATAATATTTGTGTCATTCTCAAAACTTTTGGCCATGACTGTATACAGGTATGGAGCAGTTTCATTCATCTTTTTCGTTCTAAAATTTTACAACCTGAACGACCATGGCTTGCCCCCCCTTAGTTTTGATCCTGGGTACGCCCATGGTATGGGCACACGTTGGGGCTCGGAAGGGAAGTAGTGACGTTTTGGAATGCAGACTTTGATGGAATGTTCTGTGGGCGTCATGTCGCTTTTGGAGAGCCCCTGTTGTGCCTAAACAGTGGAAACCCCCACAAGTGACCCTATTTTGCAAACTAGACCCCACAAGGAACTTATCTAGATGTGTGGGGAGAACTTTGAACCCCCAAGTGCTTCACAGAAGTTTATAACGTAGAGCCATAAAAATGAAAAATCATTTTTTTTCCACAAAAATGAAATTTTCGCCCTCAATTTTTTATTTTCCCAAGGGTAACAGAAGAAATTGAACCCCAAGAGTTATTGTGTAATTTGTCCAGAGACGGTGATACCCCATATGTGGGGGTAAACCATTGTTCGGGCGCATGGCAGAGCTCGGAAGGGAAGGAGCACCGTTTGACTTTTTCAACGCAGAATAGGCTGGATTTGAGCTCAGACGCCATTTCACGTTTGGAGAGCCCCGATGTGCCTAAACAATGGAAACCCCCCAATTCTAACTCCAACCCTAACCCCAACACACCCCTAACCCTAATCCCAACCCTAATCCTAACCCTAAGGGAAAATGGAAATAAGTACATTTTTTTTAATTTTATTATTTTTCCCTAACTAAGGGGGGTGATAAAGGGGGTTTGATTTACTATTTATAGCGGGTTTTTATATCGGGTTTTTATGATTGGCAGCTGTCACATGCTAAAAAGACGCTTTTTATTGCAAAAAATAGTTTTTGTATCACCACATTTTGAGAGCTATAATTTTTCCATATTTTGGCGCACAGAGTCATGTGAGGTCTTATTTTTGAGGGACGAGTTGACGCTTTTATTGGTACCATTTTGGGCACATGACATTTTTTGATCGCTTTTATTACGATTTTTGGGAGGCAGAATGAACAAAAATCAGCAATTCATGAATTTCTTTTTTTTTGGGGGGGGGGCGTTTATACCGTTCCGCGTGTGTTAAAATTGATAGAGCAGTTTTATTCTTCGGGTTAGTACGATTACAGCGATACCTCATTTGTATCTTTTTTTATGTTTTGGCGCTTTTATACAATAAAAACTATTTTATATAAAAAATAATTATTTTTGCATCGCTTTATTCTGCGAGCTATAACTTTTTTACTTTTTCGCTGATGTTGTTTGCGGGACAAGACGTTTTCAGTGGTACTATGTTTATTTATATCCGTCTTTTTGATCACTTGTTATTCCACTTTTTGTTTGGTGGTATGATGATAAAGCATTGTTTTCTTGCCTTGTTTTTTTTTTTTTTTTAAGGGGTTCACTAAAGGGGTTAACTAGTGGGACAGTTTTATAGGGCGGGTCGTTACGGACGCAGTGATACTAAATATGTGTACTTTTATTGTTTTTTATTTACATAATAATAATGTGTTTATTAGGGAAATACATATATATTTTTTTTATTTACCGTATATACTCATGTATAAGCCGAGATTTTCAGCACCTTTTTTCATGCTGAAAATGCCCCCTCGGCTTATACACGAGTCATAGGGCAGAAACCAGCGAGGGGAGGGGATTCCGCGGCAGGAGCCGGTGGCTGGGACATCATACTCACCCTCCCCGTGCCATCGCTGAATGTCCCTGCAATCCTGCGTTCTCCCCGGCTTCTGCAGCTCTCCAGCGCTGAGCGGTGACGTAATACCGCTCATTAAGGTCATGTGATATGGACGCGACGCCACTCCCATAGGCGTGGCGTCCATATTCATGGCCTTAATGAGCGGTATTACGTCACCGCTCAGCGCTGGAGAGCTGCAGGAAGCCGGGGAGAACGCAGGATTGCAGGGACGTTCAGCGATGGCACGGGGAGGGGTGAGTATGATGGAGGAGAGGACAAGGAGCACGGAGCAGGACTGGGGGGGAGAACGGTGGACGGGGGAAGCATGGGGAGGACAGGGGAGAACGGAGGGGGGAAGCATGGAGGAGGAAGGGGGGGAGAACGGAGGACGGGGGAAGCATGGAGGAGGACAATGAGCACGGAGCAGGACGGGAAGGATGGAGGGCACAGAGGAGCAGGACGGGGGGAGAGGATGGAGGGCACAGAGGAGCACGGAGCAGGACGGGGGGGCACAGGAGGACGGAGAAGGAATGGGGGAGCACAGCGGAGGACGGAGCAGGAGGGGGGGAGTACAGAGGAGAATGGGGGAGCACAGAGCTGGATGGAGGAGCAAGGAGCAGGACGGGGGCAGCACAGAGCAGGAGGGCAGTTTATACACCCGGCTTATACACGAGTCAATAAGTTTTCCCAGTTTTTTGTGGCAAAATTAGGGGGGTCGGCTTATACACGGGTCGGCTTATACACGAGTATATACGGTATTTAGGGATTTTTAAAAATATTTTTACACATGTTTATTTTTTTTACATTTTTACATTGTCCCAGGGTGGGACATCACTGTATAATATCAGATCGCTGGTCTGACAGTTTGCAGATCACTGTCAGATCAGCGATCTGACAGGCAGTGCAGGAGCCTTTCTCAGGCCTGCTCTCAGCAGACACTGACAAGCCGCCTCACTCCAGGACCCGGTGGCCATCTTAGATCCGGAGGCCTGCAGGGAGGTGCCCCTCGGAACAGCGCGATCACGCGTTGTTCTGAGGGTCTCAGAGATGCTTCCCTATGCCACCGGGGGTTAAAGTGTCGGGACTGGTCCATGACAGCTCCTGGCACTTAGTGCTGGGTGTCAGCTCTGAGAATCAGCTGACACCCGGCCACGATCGCAAATGAGGTACTATCCCGTCCAGGGTCAATAAGGTCCAATAAGGTCCAAGTCACATGGACGGAAAGTACGTCTGGGGTCCGAAAGGGGTTAACTAACATAGGTTACTTGCATTTTTTTCGAACATACTTAGAGTAAAAATACTCACCAAAAACTCATAGTCTAAAGAGTGGTCTTTTAAAAGTTTTACCTATCTTTAGAGGACCTGATTTGCATTCCATTAAATAATGCACATATGTTTAAAGATAAAATATTCACAAATATTCATCTATAGCTTGATTAGTGCCCATCATACCATAGCTACATGATTTCTGTGCCAGATAAATGGTTCCAATGCTTTCCTCGTCAGGTTTGGATTATGTGCAACAACCAAAAAAACCCACCAAACTCATAAGACTTAGGGTATGCAGCCTATTAATATGTTACATTTTGTGCCTAGATTTGTCTACTTGGATTTGTGGCTTTTCTCAAATTACTGTATATACTCATGTATAAACCGACCCGTGTATAAGCCGACCCCCCTAATTTTGCCACAAAAAACTGGGAAAACTTATTGACTCGCGTATAAGCCTAGGGTGAAAAATAATTATGCCCCCATATGATGCTCCACAGATTAGGCCCACATAAACTGCCCAAATTATGCCCCGTATGATCCACAGATTATGCCCCCATAAACTCCACAGATTAGCCCCCATATGCTCCACAGATTATGCCCCATATGCTCCAGATTATGCCCCCTTATGCTGCACAGATTATGCCCAATATGCTCCACAGATTATGCCCCCATATGCTAAACAGATTATGCCCAATATGCCTCCAGATTAAGCCCCCATATGCTCCACATATTATGCCCCCATATGCTCCAGATTATGCCCCCATATGCTCCAGATTATGCCCAATATGCTCCACAGATTATGCCCCCATATGCTCCAGATTATGCCCCCATATGCTCCACAGATTATGCCCCCATATGCTCCAGATTATGCCCCCATATGCTCCACAAATTATGCCCCATATGCTAAACAGATTATGCCCCCATATGCTCCAGATTATGCCCCCATATGCTCCAGATTATGCCCCCATATGCTCCAGATTATGCCCAATATGCTCCACAGATTATGCCCCCATATGCTCCAGATTATGCCCCCATATGCTGCAGAGATTATGCCCCCATATGCTAAACAGATTATGCCCCCATATGCTTCAGATTATGCCCCCATATGCTCCAGATTATGCCCCCATATGCTCCAGATTATGCCCAATATGCTCCACAGATTATGCCCAATATGCTCCACAGATTATGCCCCCATACGCTCCACAGATTATGCCCCCATATGCTCCACAGATTATGCCCCCATATGCTGCACAGATTATGCCCCATGTGCTCCAGATTATGCCCCCGTATGATCCACAGATTATGCTCCATAGTATACGTCCCTTATGCTGCTGCTCCCAAAAAAAAAAAGACATACTCACCTCTCGTCGCTGGGGGCCAGGTGCCGGTGTCCTGAGCAGGCGGTGACACCGGCGCGCTATGGGGGACAGGTGCCGGTGTCACCGCTAGCTCAGGACCCCGGCACCTGAGATATTTACCGGTCCTCTCTCCACCGCTGCGCACTGCTCCCTCTTCCGGGTCCTCGGCAGTGAATGATCAGGCATTAGTGAGCGCAGCGCCCTCTGCCTGAATATTCCCAGCCAGAGGAGTCGGACGAGGAAGTCGGAGCAGCGTGCAGCGGTGGAAAGAGGACAGGTAAATATCGCTATACTCACCCCTCCGCCGGCGCGTCTCTACAGCCTCTCCTCTTCTCCCGCGGTCTCCGCAGCTCTTCAGTCCTACAGCGATCACGTGCTACCGCTTATTAAAGTCATGAATATGTGCATATTCATGACTTTAATGAGCGGTACCATGTGACCACTGCAGGAAGGAGCTGGAGATCGTGGGAGAAGCAGGGGGGCTGCAGAGATGCGCCGGCGGAGGGGTGAGTATGATCCGACACCCCTGCTCCCCCGCCGACCCCCGTATAAGCCGAGAGGGGGACTTTCAGCCCTAAAAAATGGGCTGAAAATCTCGGCTTATACACGAGTATATACGGTATGTAACCAAATTCAGAGTCATTTAGATACTTTATATTAATTCTAAAACTTGTTGCGCACATTTAAAATTAGCAGCGGATTTCTATAGCAAACTTCAGGCATCACTAAATAAAATTCTCTCAACAGGTTTTTATTTTTTTTGTTGTATTAGGCTACGTTCCCACGATGAGCTTTTAATGAGTTTTTGTTGCAGATTCTCTGCACCGTTTCTGCATCTATTAGGTTACTTGTGTTTTTTCATTATTTTTCTGTGTGCGTATTTTTACATGCATTGCGGTTTTTGTCTCTTTTGGGTACATCATGCTGTAAACAAAGCTGCTTTGTTTTTGATACTTCCTGGTATTTGGCTTTGACAAAACGTTATTGATGCAGTCATGTGTGGATTACATGTGTTTTTTATGCATTTCTATTGCTGAATAGCACTAAAAATGCATGCACATTTTTTATCTGCAGCTTTTCACCCACTAATGCAATTCTATAGGAAAAATCTGCACATAAAACCCAGTACACCACAGGTCAGTTTAATTTGAGAAAAAAAAAGTACATCCGGCATGAGATTTCAATAAATCCCATTCACTTTGCTGGAACTATAAAACCACCTTCAGTATTTGGTCAGTATTTTACTTCAGTATTTGGAAGTTAAAACCAGGAGTGGGACAATCAGAGGAAAAGTAGAACAGAAACACATTTATTTTCTTATTTTTAACCCACTCTTGGTTTTAGCTTGCAAACACTGATGTAAAATACTGACCAAATACTGAACATGGCCTAAGACGCTGCGTTTTTGACACAGTGAAAATAAGAAATGTCAAAAACTCATTGCGGACTCACAGCTTTAGGCCTCTTTCACACATCAGTATCTCCAGTACGTGTGGTTACAGTTTTCACATGTACCGGAGACACTGACACACGTAGAACATTGAAATCCTAGTTGCTCTGCACACGTCCGTGGGTTTCCACGGACCGTGCGTCCGTGTGACCCACACAAAGGCATGTCCATTTTTTTACAGGCAGTACGTGCCGCGAAACGTCCCGCACACGTGCACACGGATGACACACTGGGATGTCATCTGTATGACACATCCCGGTGCCTGAGAAGCAGCGATTCAGTAAGAGCTGTTCCACGGCGCCGGGTGCTGAAGACGGCTCTCATCATTCTCCCCTGCTCTAACAAGGATCAGAGCGAGCAGGGGAGAATGATGAGTTATATTCAAGTGACCATTACTCTCATCAGCCTACACCTGCTGCCGCTAATAACAGTGACAGCAGGAGCGGCTGATGGGAGTATTCATCACACACTGCCTGAGCTATAAAGGAAAAAACCTGTGTGGGTTCCCCCATATTTTACATAACCAGCCAGGCAAAACTCATAGCTGGGGGAAGCAACCCTCAGCTGTCATCTTCAGCAAGGCTAGTTAGCAAGAAAAGAGGGGTCCCCACGCTGTTTTTTTTAATTATTTAAATAAATAATTTTAAAAAATGGTGTGGGGTTCCCCCCATTTTTGACAACCAGGCTTGCTAAAGCAGAGAGCTGGGGGCTGATATTCTCAGGCTGGTAAGGGGCCATGGATATTGGCACTCCCGCCAGCCTAAAAATTGCAGCAAGTAGATGCCCAGAAAAGGCGCATCTATTAAATGCGCCAATTCTGGCACTTTGCCCGGCTCTTTATTTTTGATGTTGCCCTCAGCTGTCAGTTTTAGCAAGGCTGGTTGTCAAAAATGGGGGGGACCCCACACCATTTTTTTAAAAAAAATAAAAAAACAGCGTGGGGACCCCTATATTCTTGATAACCAGCCTTGCTGAAGCTGACAGCTGAGTTTCGCCTGGCTGGTTATAGAAACTAGAGGGGAATACACCCAGGTTTTCTCATTTATTTATAGCGTAGGCAGTGGGTGAGGAATACTCCCATCAGCCGCTCCTGCTGTCACTGTTATTAGTGGCAGCAGGTGTAGGCTGATGGGAGTAATAGTCCAATCAGCCGCCGCCTGCTGTCATTGTTCTCACTTGAATACAGCTCTCATCATTCTCCCCTGCTCACACTGACAGCCGGCAGACCAGGGGAGAATGATGGGACCCGTCTTCAGCACCTGGCACCGGGGAACAGCGTTTACTGTACTGCTTCTTCCCTGGCGCCCGTCCGTGTGGTACTGATGCGGCACACGGTTGCCACACGTGTGCCGCAAGTGTAACATACACGGACATATCCGGTACCGTTTTTTCCGGTATCGGAAATATCGGGACGTCTAAAACTGGCCTTAGGGCTTATTTTTTTGCAAAGAGTTTTACTTGACAGTGGAATCATTTTAGTGTACATGTAACTCAACAAACTTTTATTAACTCTTAATGAAGATGAAGGAATATAAACAAAACAGCAATTCCACCACTGTTTTTAATGCATTGAAAATTTTTCGCTATTCACCATGTGTTATCTTTATTCTGTAGGTCAGTATAAATATGGCGATACCAAAGTACAGTGTCAGACTGTGGTGCCAAGGGCCCACCAGTAACCAACTCCAAGGCCCCACTTTTCAGCTGCATGCAAATGTGACATTGTCCTCAATCACAAATTTATATACAATGAACTGGGTAGATTGTTACATGAATAAGATGCTTCCTTTGTCTATAGATAGAGAATAATGTTTATTGCACCAAGTACTGCTCACATAACAGAATGGTGACCTACTCTTGCACAGGGACCCACCAGATGATTCTCCTGTTGTCCTGTGGGCAGTCCGAGCCTGCCAAAATATGTACCACAATTTTATTTATGTTTCATTATTCTGAACAATAAATACACAATTGGAAAAAAATTCACGTGGGCGTTTGGGTTGTCATATTCTGAGAGCCATACGTTTCACAACTCAGTGAAGCTATATGAAGGGCTTATTTTTTGCGTGACAAACAGTAGTTTTCACTGCTCCCACTTTGTTGCACATGGAACGTTTTCATCACAGTCTTTGAGAGGCAAAATGATGAAAAAAAATGAATTATGAATTACCGTATTTTGCAGATTTTAAGACGCACTCCAAATTTTAGGGATGAAAATAGGAAAAAAATGGGCTTTCACAAAATGTCTGGAGTCCTCAGCTGCTGATATCTGCGCCTTCACTGCCTCTGGCAGCATGTTCCTGAAGTCCACCACATTAAAAAGGATGGAAAGCTGGGGCCCACAGCAGCCTCGCACTGCAGAACATCCCCTCCTCCCAGTCCAGGCCCAAAGCATCGCCCTACTCCTGCCACTGCCAGATGCCTGCAGCAGCAGCCCTGCCTCCTGGGACCTCGTTCCACGGAAAAATTTAAATTTTTTTTTTTTTTTTTACAAATTTCAGGATTTTTTTCACCACTTAAATAAAAAAACTACGGTATATATGTTTGGTATCTACGTCCTCGTACTGAGCTGGAGAATCATATTGCCAGGTCAGATTTGCCGTATAATGAATATGGTAAGTGAAAAAACCCTAAAAGACAATTGTGGATTTGCACTTTTTTGCCAATTTCAACACACTTGGAACTTTTTTGTCTATTTTGCAGTACATCAGTTCATAAAATGAATAGTGTTATTCAAAAGTACAACCTGTCTCGCAAAAAATAACCCCTCATATGGCTATGTGGATGGAAAAATAAAAAAGTTATGGCTCTTGGAAGACGGGGAGGAAAAAACATAAAATAAAAATAGCCCTTCCAGGAATGGGTTAAACACAGTTTACCGTTAACTATGATTGTTGTGTTATCTTTATTCTGTGGGTTGAAACAATGACAATACCATATTTATATAGGTTTTATATATTTTGCCACTTTTGCATTACTTTAAAAAAAAATCTGATACCCAGAACCTTTTAGCAGACAAAATTGTGTAAGGTGAAATGAAGCACTGATACATTGATGATCAAGCATCTTCCGGGCATCATTTTGGTGACATGATTAGGGGTGCGTAGACACCTGAAACGCGTCGCTGCCACGTCTCTCGTAAGCTGTACTGCTGATTCTGTATGTTGTTGAAGGATTTTGTGTGAATAAAACATTCACTGTTCGTGGAGCTAGACTTCCTTCATTTCGAGTTTCTCACGCCTTGACACAATGTTTCCATGCTCCAGACCCTCCCAGGATGAAAATCACGGTGAGATATATTTCTCTTAAAGTTGTGTAGGGCTTGTTTTCTTGGGCGACAAGCTGTAGGTTTTACTAGTACCAGGGCTGAGGAATGTAGTCAACATGAAGGCCATGGCCTCTTACTGCCATATCAACCATCACATATCACACTGGTAACGTCCCCTATCATTTATAATAACCTCTGGAGGTAGATTCTCATACAGATCAGCATCCGGCCCATAGTCCTGAACAGCTCATTTCCATATAAGAAAAATGTGGAGTTAAACATCAAGACATCATTTTATTCAGCTTTCTAGGACATAAATGCCCATATAAACGGCCTAGGACGTACATGCCCATATAGACGGCCTAAGACGTACATGCCCATATAGACGGCCTAGGACGTACATGCCCATATAGACGGCCTAAGACGTACATGCCCATATAGACGGCCTAGGTCCTAGGACTTACATGCCCATATAGACTGCCAAGGACGTACATGCCCATATGGACGGCCTAAGAAGTTGATGCCCATATAGACGGCCTATGACGTACATGCCCATATAGACGGCCTAGGACGTACATGCCCATATAGACGACTAAGGATGTACATGCCCATATAGACGGCCTAAGAAGTTGATGCCCATATAGACGGCCTATGACGTACATGCCCATATAGACGGCCAAGGACATACATGCCCATATAGACGGCCTAAGAAGTTGATGTCCATATAGACAGCCTATGACGTACATGCCCATATAGACGACCAAGGATGTACATGCCCATATAGACGGCCCAGGACGTACATGCCCATATAGACTGCCCAGGATGTACATGCCCATATAGATGGCCCAGGACGTACATGCCCATATAGACGGCCCAGGACGTAAATGCCCATATAGACGGACTAGGACGTACATGCCCATATAGACGGACTAGGACGTACATGCCCATATAGACAGCCTAGAATGTACATGCCCATATAGACGGCCTAAGACATACATGCTCATATAGACGCCTTAGGATGGTTGATCCTACTGACAGATTCCCTTTAATTTTTAGGACATATTCTAATGTTATTGTATTTCTCTATTTAGCTCTGTTCTGCAGATCAGCGTTCTTTTAATGTGGGCCACTCCTAAGCTGAATTGCTAGCTTCCAGTCTTGTCCTGCACAATGCCATTCATTCTTTCCCTTTCTGGGTACTGAATGTGTGGCTCATCATCATTACCGTCATAGAGCGGGGGGGGCAGCCTATCCTGAGAGCAGTGAACCAGGCATGCACAGAAGAGCTTTGCTACAGCCCATGTCTTACAGACTCAGGTAGATTGGCCAGAGATTAACACCGCGCATGGAGGAGGAGGAGCAGGACTACTAAAAGGGAACTGGGAGGCGCAGTGGGAAATGTAGAAATAAGTGCCAGGAAGCGCAAAAATCAGAAGTCGCTTATGAAGCCGTTGTATGGCGCTTCATAGCCTTTAGAAAAACATTCTTATTCTTGGCCAACGCCTTTTAAGGCTGCACATGTAATGTAAATTCAAGGGAATGTCAATAAAATAATGGTGATGATGTGCCGACTCTTTTCTAATAAGAGACCATTACAAAGTACCATTTTCAGCATTAAATTTTAATATCTATTTTTGTTAGTGATCAATATTGTCCCTTTCATTATTTAACGTTCACAGACGTTCACAGTGATCCTAGATTCATGTTAGAAGTCTTCACATACTTTATTTTAGCTCACATCAGCTCAAAAGATTCTCTATGTCATCCGCCACAAGAACATTTTGGGTGTGCATCAATTATTTTCACATCCTTATTTTTGGCCCGTTCTGAGCATACTCTCAAACAGAAATATGTATCTGTAAAATCTGCAGCGTTTTAATGTGAGTGAACCAAGTTCCTGAAACGTGGGATAATGTTCGTTGATACATAACAACTTTTTTTCAATGAGAGAAGCTTTGCTGAAGAAATAGGAGACTATCACAGAGCCACTGAGGGAACACTCTGGGCCAAGACTGAGCACTCACATTTACCTATCGCAGGGCCGGAAAACACACAGCAGGGGATTCAAAGAAGTCAAAAGAAAGAAACCTGACTCCTAAAATTACCGACCTAACAAAAACAATCAGCCAGAGGTAATCTTTAATGCAACAGTTATTGTAGAGCGTGGAAAAAAAAAAACAGTGACTTACAAATTACTACCTAAAATACACCCTAATAGGTATTACTATGGGACCTTCCCAGATGCATTTATTGCTCTTGTAAAGGTTAAACCGCATTTACCGCAACTCTACGGCACAATTCACACGTCAGTTTTGCTTCCCATTGGAGGTATATAGTGGTAGCCATAATAATTTTGAGACATACACAAATGCTGTTTTTCACAGAGTTTGCATCTTCAGCGACTCAATATTTACAGTATTGGACCTAATTTTTTAAGGCTATGTGCACACGTTGCGGATTCTTAGCGATTTTGCAGCAGTTTTTCACGGCAGAAACGCTTACACAACGCAACTCATTATATCCTATGGGATTCCGCAATGCTGTGAAAATGCTGCTCTTTTTCCGCAGCGGAATCGCATTGCGGAAGAATCCGCAGCATGCTCATTTTTTTTGCGGAATCGCGACGATTCCGCCGCCATAGGAATGCATTGAACCGCTTACTTTCCGCATGTGGCTATGCCCACCACGCACAAAGTAAGCGGTTCAAGTGCGGATGGTACACAGGGTCTGGAGGAGAGGAGACTCTCCTCCAGGCCCTGGGTACCATATCCATGTTAAAATAATAATTAAAATAAAAAATAGTGATATTCTCACCTTCCGGCGGCCCCCGCAGCTTTCCTGCTCCTCAGCGACGCTCCCGGCCAATTCCGCTTCCCAGTAATGCATTGCGAGAATCACCCCAGATAACGTAGCGGTCTCGCGTGATGCTATGTCATCGGGGTCATTGTCGCAATGCATCCCTGGGAACGGGATTGGCCGGGAGCGTCGCTAAGAGGCGGGAAGGCTGCGGGGGCCGTCAGAAGGTGAGAATATCACGATTTTTTATTTTTTATTATTTTTAACATTAGATCTTTTTACTATTGATGTGGCATAGGCGGCATCAATAGTAAAAAGTTGGTCACACGTGTCAACCACTTGTTTGACTCGTGTAACCAACCTGTCAATCAGTTTTCCAAGCGATGCTACAGATCGCTTGGAAAACACTAGCATTCTGCAAGCTAATTACGCTTGCAAAATGCTAGTTTTTAGCGGGAATATGCATACCTATAATATGTGTATTTCCCGCGGCAGGGAGGTGTGGGATTGCCGCGGAAATTTCCACGGCAAATCCGCAACGTGTGCACATAGGCTAAGACTTCTGCAATTCGCCCTGGTAATGCTTTACTGTAGGCATGATTCAGGACTCATGGTAGCGCTCACCTTTTCTTCTCCACGCATTCATTCTTCCAGATGTTGCAAAACCTGTCTGAAGGGGGCTTCTTCAGGGAAAATTACTTTGCAGAAAGTATAGGGATTGCATTACAGAGAACCAGGGTCAAGTTATACTCTCTGAATAATTATCTGGAGAAGAAAGGGTGAGCACTACTGTGAGTCCTGTGTTATGCAAACAGTAAAGCATCCATGTAAGGCTATGTTCACATTACGTTTTACCAGCCCGTTCAACACAGCGTTGACGGGCTGGTAACGGTATAGCATAACGCTAACATCGCGTTATGCTATACCCGCTAGCGCAGATGAATCAGCAGATGATTCATCTGTGCTAGCGGTGACGGAGCCCAGACGCTGCAGCCCGCGTCGAAGGCTCCATCACTGAATGACGGCACGTCGCGAACGCATGCTGCTGTACGGCATGCGTCGCGACGCTCCTGACAATGGGGATGAATGGCAGCGTTAACGGACTGCGTTACACCACGTTATATCGCGGTGTAACGCAGTCCGTCTAACGGACTGCAAGAACGTAATGTGAACCCAGCCTAAGAGGTATCTTTTCATTCAAGAGAGTGGGCTTACTCACAATTTTGCCGAAGATCACGGCCATCAATAAAGAAGAGTATCTGAACATCGTCCAAGACCAACTTTTCCCAATGATCCAGGAGCAATTTAGTCATGAACAATGCTTTTTCCAGCATGATGGAACACCATGTCACAAGGCAAAAATGATAACTAGGAGGCTCGTTAAACAAAACATTGAAAATTTGGGTCTATGGCCACGAAACTGTCCAGATCTCAATCCCACATGTGAACCAATCCTCAAAAAGCGGGTGGACAAACTAAACTAAGAAATTTTTGATAAACTTCAAGAACTGATTAGGAAAGGATAGGTTATCATGAGTCAGGATTTGGCCCAGATCCTGATATCCGGCTGCCAGGGAGAATTCTAGAAGTCTAGGAGTCAACACTGTAAATATTGAGTCTATTGAGTTTTTAAAAAGTTATGAAATGCTGATAATTCTACTTCAATAACCAAAGAAACATCTAAGATCAAAAAACACTGAAGCAGCAAACTGGGCAAAACCCAAATTTGAATGAGTCTCAAAACATTTACCCATGTTTGTATGTTGGGAGAATTTCCCAATGTATACCTCTGAAAGAAAACTAAGACATTTGTTACTGTATGGGAGACATGAAAAAAATACATTTTGAACGGTGTTTCTATATATAAAATAGCACAGCATGTTATGCTTTGCTAAATATTAAATAAGGCATTACACAACTGGGTCTGTGTAAGGCGACAGAACACGGATAGTAAAAAAAAAAAATAAATCTGTGAAGAGAGCCTTAAACACACATTAATTTTACGTTAGTAGGCTATGTGCACATGATGCGTTTTTGATGCGTCTTTTTCCAGTGTTTTCTTCCAGGCGGAAAAGGTCCAAAAACGCAACAGAATCCTTATGCAAGGTAATGCAATGGCAATCCTGAAGTGTTGTGCACATAATCAGTAAATTTCCGTGCGTATTTGAAGTGCGTTTTTTTCTGCAGCATGACAATTCTTTTTGCGTTTCTGCAGTGTTTCCGCACCCATTTGAAATGAGTCAGTCAAATTCGCAGCAAAAACGCAGGTATAAAAATGTTAGCGGATTTGCTGAGTTTTAGTTTTCCGTTTTACTGTCTTTCTATGGTGTTTCCCACGCTGTCATCTGTGTGACAGCGTGGGAAACACCAGCGCGGTGGTTCTTATTGGCGGTAACGCTACCGCCAGTAAGACCATCGGTCAGGGCACTGCGGGATCATGCTGGCAGATGTTAGTGTGACCCCGCAACTGTGACAGTCACCCAAGGTAACGCTACCACCGGTACTGTCTGTCTCAGCACTGCAGGATCATGCTGTCCGATGTCAGCGTGACCCCACAGCTGTGACAGTCACCGCGGTAATGTTACCGCAGACAGTCGGTCAGAGCGCTGCGGGATCATGCTGGCAGATGTCACCCGCGGTAACGCTACCGCCAGTACTGCGGTATCATGCAGTCCGATATCAGCGTGATACCTCAGCAGACTGTGACCCGCAGCAGTGACCTGTGGCAAAAAGCTGGCGTGGGCCGATGACACTACTGCTCCCATCGGGCTACGTCTGCTGTCACTGATAACAGTGATAGCAGGAGCCGCTGATGGGAGGTGTAGCATTTGCCAGCGTCTGTGCTCACAGGTAAACAAAAAAAGAGTAAAATTACATACATAATCACATAAAAATAAAAAACACAATATACTTACCTTAACACCAAATCCCTGTTGACCGTGTCTCCTAGAAATAATGTAAAATAATAAACCAACATATACTCACCTGTCCACCGTAGTCCATGTAATCCGAATGTCCCAAGGCGATCTCACGTGTAGAACAGTCACATCGGGAGACGTGATCACTCTACCTGGCCACCGGCGATGCACTGACAGGAGGTAATCGCTCCCGCAGTGTATCACTGAGCTGCCGTGAGAAATCACCAGAGTTCATCAGCTCTGGTGCTTTTGCTTACGACACTGCTGCATGAGAACTTTCCCACGCAGCAGTGATGCCATAAGGGAGATCACCGATCTGATGAACTCCGGTGAACTCTCTCACAGCAGCTCAGTGATACACTGCGTGAGCGATTACCTTCTGTCAGTGTTTCGCTGGCTGTTTTTGAGAGCAGTCACATCACTGATGTGACTGCTCTCAAAGTGATCAGGATCGTTGTGGGACATTATGGATTATCTTCTCAGCGGACAGGTGAGGAATATTTGTGGTTTATCATTTTATTTTTGTTGCAGGAGACATTGGCTTCGGTAGATTAGGCATTCGGTGAGTATGGTTTAATTAAGATTCATTAAAGGAATCTGTGTCATTATTTCAAATAAAGGACTTTATTCTGGGTGTCTGTATTTTTATACAATATCACTATGGGGTTAGTAATGGATAGGTGTCTTATAGACGCCTCTTCATTACTAACCTGTGGGCTTGATGTCACCTGACAATATAAGGGTGACATCAACCCCACAAATATGAACCCCACTAGCCACCGCTACAGGGAAAGTGGGAAGAGCAAGGCTAAGCGCCAGATTTGGCACATGTTATAGATGTGCCTTTTCTGGGGCGGCTGAGAACTGATGTTTTAGTCTGGGAGGGGCCAATATCCATGGCCCCTACCTAGTCTATTAATATCAGTCCGCAGATGTCTGCATAGCCTTTGCTGGTTATTAATTATAGGGGTACCCCACATCATTTTTTTGGGGGGCCCCCATTTTAATGACCAGTAAAGGCTAAGTCTACAGCTGTGAGCTGACATTAATAGCCTGGAAAGCTCCATGGGTATTAACCCCTTCCCAGGCTATAAACATCTGCCCCCAGCCGTCGGCTTTCTCTCTGCTGGTTATTAAAATTACACGGGAGCCCATGCCATTTTTTTCTTTAAAATTAACAGTTGCTGTTTGGCTACAGCCTATGTACGTTCGTTCTGTTAATGCTCCTACATAGGCTGGTGACAATATGTGTATAGGTTTGTGTGTGTTTGTGTTTACTTATCGGTTTAGTAATGAGGGTCTCAACTGACACCTTTTCATTACTAAAGGCACTGTCACACTTAACGATCGCACTAGCGATCACGACAACGTCACGACCTGGCGAGATCGCTAGTGCGATCGCTATGTGGTCGCTAGTTAGCTTCCAAACACAAAGATCTCATGAGAGATCAGCGATCTGTATAAAGACCTCTGCGGTCGTTGGGAAAACCTAGTCCCACCTGCGACGCTGGTAAAGTCGTTCATAAAGGGTGTCACACTCAGCGATTCAGGCTCACCAGCGGGACACCAACGACCAAAAAACGGCTCAGAACGTTCATAAGCGATCAACAACATCTCAGCAGGGGCCACATCGCTGCTACATGTCACACACAGCTGCGTCGCTAACGAGATCCCTGCTGCGTCATAAAATCGGTGACTCTTTAGCGATCTCGTTAGCGATCTCACTTAGTGTGACAGTACCTTAAGCCTAGAGCTACGTGTCAATGACAGCTGCTGCCCTAATCCCATTACCCTGACGCCATACTGCATCAGCATGAAAAAGGTGGTGTTGAGCCAAGAAATTACATCACAAAACTATATTTTTTAAATATCCTTATTTAGCTCAAAAAAGCCTTCATTGCTGTACAAAAACACATATAAATATGCACTAAAAACGCATACAAAAACGCACCAAATCGCGGCAAAAACGTTTTTGCAGCAGCGTTTTTTCTGCCAAGAGATGCAGAAACCTTGCAGTAATTTCTGCAAGCAAATACTCAAGGTGAGCACATAGCCGTAGAGTACAAGGTGGCTGCAAGCAACACACGGCCTCCCAGGAGCACGATTTATAGGGCTGAGTGAGTTTTAAGAGAACAGAGTGTTTACTACACACATTTGCTTAATTTCTTAATGTTCTTAATTCTCTTAATGTGTCAACCAGTTGTGTTGCTCATTTTCCTTACTGACAATAAATGTCAGAAATGTAAATAATTGACTGCAGCAGCTCAGTACAGAAGTCTTATAATAATGCACATAACAAAGGGCTAAGGGCTCTTTCTACTGTTACATGGATTGAAGTAGTTTCCAAAATAAGAAATGTGTTACAGCTAAGCGATTAGTAGGCTGGCCATGCGGTCGCTGCAATGCAAGTGTTTTTTTCCGTGTCATACCCAGAATGGAAAACAATGTGGTTTCAGAAGAAATGAGTGCGCATACACAGAAATATGTGAAAAAAATATTCTGTAAAGTCAGAAAACACTGCCATGAGCATTAGAAAGTTGTAGTTGTTCCACCACCTTCGAA
>JARQOD010000001.1:818525091-818628881 GCA_033576555.1 Oophaga sylvatica | reverse complement strand
AATTCTTTTTGCGTTTCTGCAGTGTTTCCGCACCCATTTGAAATGAGTCAGTCAAATTCGCAGCAAAAACGCAGGTATAAAAATGTTAGCGGATTTGCTGAGTTTTAGTTTTCCGTTTTACTGTCTTTCTATGGTGTTTCCCACGCTGTCATCTGTGTGACAGCGTGGGAAACACCAGCGCGGTGGTTCTTATTGGCGGTAACGCTACCGCCAGTAAGACCATCGGTCAGGGCACTGCGGGATCATGCTGGCAGATGTTAGTGTGACCCCGCAACTGTGACAGTCACCCAAGGTAACGCTACCACCGGTACTGTCTGTCTCAGCACTGCAGGATCATGCTGTCCGATGTCAGCGTGACCCCACAGCTGTGACAGTCACCGCGGTAATGTTACCGCAGACAGTCGGTCAGAGCGCTGCGGGATCATGCTGGCAGATGTCACCCGCGGTAACGCTACCGCCAGTACTGCGGTATCATGCAGTCCGATATCAGCGTGATACCTCAGCAGACTGTGACCCGCAGCAGTGACCTGTGGCAAAAAGCTGGCGTGGGCCGATGACACTACTGCTCCCATCGGGCTACGTCTGCTGTCACTGATAACAGTGATAGCAGGAGCCGCTGATGGGAGGTGTAGCATTTGCCAGCGTCTGTGCTCACAGGTAAACAAAAAAGAGTAAAATTACATACATAATCACATAAAAATAAAAAACACAATATACTTACCTTAACACCAAATCCCTGTTGACCGTGTCTCCTAGAAATAATGTAAAATAATAAACCAACATATACTCACCTGTCCACCGTAGTCCATGTAATCCGAATGTCCCAAGGCGATCTCACGTGTAGAACAGTCACATCGGGAGACGTGATCACTCTACCTGGCCACCGGCGATGCACTGACAGGAGGTAATCGCTCCCGCAGTGTATCACTGAGCTGCCGTGAGAAATCACCGAGTTCATCAGCTCTGGTGCTTTTGCTTACGACACTGCTGCATGAGAACTTTCCCACGCAGCAGTGATGCCATAAGGGAGATCACCGATCTGATGAACTCCGGTGAACTCTCTCACA
The DNA here is from genome assembly GCA_033576555.1 of Oophaga sylvatica. Classification (NCBI taxonomy): domain Eukaryota; kingdom Metazoa; phylum Chordata; class Amphibia; order Anura; family Dendrobatidae; genus Oophaga; species Oophaga sylvatica. Next base: position 818,627,814 of record JARQOD010000001.1, on the reverse strand, counting down.
GCAGCTCAGTGATACACTGCGTGAGCGATTACCTTCTGTCAGTGTTTCGCTGGCTGTTTTTGAGAGCAGTCACATCACTGATGTGACTGCTCTCAAAGTGATCAGGATCGTTGTGGGACATTATGGATTATCTTCTCAGCGGACAGGTGAGGAATATTTGTGGTTTATCATTTTATTTTTGTTGCAGGAGACATTGGCTTCGGTAGATTAGGCATTCGGTGAGTATGGTTTAATTAAGATTCATTAAAGGAATCTGTGTCATTATTTCAAATAAAGGACTTTATTCTGGGTGTCTGTATTTTTATACAATATCACTATGGGGTTAGTAATGGATAGGTGTCTTATAGACGCCTCTTCATTACTAACCTGTGGGCTTGATGTCACCTGACAATATAAGGGTGACATCAACCCCACAAATATGAACCCCACTAGCCACCGCTACAGGGAAAGTGGGAAGAGCAAGGCTAAGCGCCAGATTTGGCACATGTTATAGATGTGCCTTTTCTGGGGCGGCTGAGAACTGATGTTTTAGTCTGGGAGGGGCCAATATCCATGGCCCCTACCTAGTCTATTAATATCAGTCCGCAGATGTCTGCATAGCCTTTGCTGGTTATTAATTATAGGGGTACCCCACATCATTTTTTTGGGGGGGCCCCCATTTTAATGACCAGTAAAGGCTAAGTCTACAGCTGTGAGCTGACATTAATAGCCTGGAAAGCTCCATGGGTATTAACCCCTTCCCAGGCTATAAACATCTGCCCCCAGCCGTCGGCTTTCTCTCTGCTGGTTATTAAAATTACACGGGAGCCCATGCCATTTTTTTCTTTAAAATTAACAGTTGCTGTTTGGCTACAGCCTATGTACGTTCGTTCTGTTAATGCTCCTACATAGGCTGGTGACAATATGTGTATAGGTTTGTGTGTGTTTGTGTTTACTTATCGGTTTAGTAATGAGGGTCTCAACTGACACCTTTTCATTACTAAAGGCACTGTCACACTTAACGATCGCACTAGCGATCACGACAACGTCACGACCTGGCGAGATCGCTAGTGCGATCGCTATGTGGTCGCTAGTTAGCTTCCAAACACAAAGATCTCATCAGAGATCAGCGATCTGTATAAAGACCTCTGCGGTCGTTGGGAAAACCTAGTCCCACCTGCGACGCTGGTAAAGTCGTTCATAAAGGGTGTCACACTCAGCGATTCAGGCTCACCAGCGGGACACCAACGACCAAAAAAACGGCTCAGAACGTTCATAAGCGATCAACAACATCTCAGCAGGGGCCACATCGCTGCTACATGTCACACACAGCTGCGTCGCTAACGAGATCCCTGCTGCGTCATAAAATCGGTGACTCTTTAGCGATCTCGTTAGCGATCTCACTTAGTGTGACAGTACCTTAAGCCTAGAGCTACGTGTCAATGACAGCTGCTGCCCTAATCCCATTACCCTGACGCCATACTGCATCAGCATGAAAAAGGTGGTGTTGAGCCAAGAAATTACATCACAAAACTATATTTTTTAAATATCCTTATTTAGCTCAAAAAAGCCTTCATTGCTGTACAAAAACACATATAAATATGCACTAAAAACGCATACAAAAACGCACCAAATCGCGGCAAAAACGTTTTTGCAGCAGCGTTTTTTCTGCCAAGAGATGCAGAAACCTTGCAGTAATTTCTGCAAGCAAATACTCAAGGTGAGCACATAGCCGTAGAGTACAAGGTGGCTGCAAGCAACACACGGCCTCCCAGGAGCACGATTTATAGGGCTGAGTGAGTTTTAAGAGAACAGAGTGTTTACTACACACATTTGCTTAATTTCTTAATGTTCTTAATTCTCTTAATGTGTCAACCAGTTGTGTTGCTCATTTTCCTTACTGACAATAAATGTCAGAAATGTAAATAATTGACTGCAGCAGCTCAGTACAGAAGTCTTATAATAATGCACATAACAAAGGGCTAAGGGCTCTTTCTACTGTTACATGGATTGAAGTAGTTTCCAAAATAAGAAATGTGTTACAGCTAAGCGATTAGTAGGCTGGCCATGCGGTCGCTGCAATGCAAGTGTTTTTTTCCGTGTCATACCCAGAATGGAAAACAATGTGGTTTCAGAAGAAATGAGTGCGCATACACAGAAATATGTGAAAAAAATATTCTGTAAAGTCAGAAAACACTGCCATGAGCATTAGAAAGTTGTAGTTGTTCCACCACCTTCGAAGAATGATGAATCAAATCATTAGTTAAAAGAAAAAGTGTTTTCTCCCACATCATATTTGCTTTGACTTCAGAAGAAGGAAAACATCAAACCAAGGGTTCATTCACACCTTTGCATCTTCGGCCCAAGCGCTGACCGTGGGGCAGTGCAGATGAGCGATTTTTTTCACTGACGGAATCTGTGTGTTAAAAAAAATTTCGGCACGCACTAGCTTCTCCCGTAAATTGGATGAGACTCATGCATTCAATTCTATGGGTGCGTAAAAAAATCGGATGACACACAGAGACACTGTATAGTGTCTACCTTTATGGATACATTGTAATTCTGTAACATAGGTAACGGTGAATGGTCTTGTAAATGATTACAAGCTGCTGATGTAAAAAATGGATTGAATACACATGACAAGTGAGAAAAATAATCGTCCCATTTTTCTGGATGAAACTTTGAATGATTTGTTATACGCTGGTGTGAACCTACCGTTCAACTAATAATGGACCCCAAATGCACAGGCTTACCCATTGTTATTTTGCTACTGGAAATATCAAATATCCATCAAAGGAAAAAATATTAAAGGATCTCTGTGATTAGAAAAATAAATAACAAATGAAAGTGTCATTATAAATAAATTCCTAAATAGTTTTAATTAGCATCTCACAATGGTTTTGTCTAGGGAGGTAATCACTATAGAATATAAATGGTGGCCGTCTTATTACAGTGACGGTAACCCATCCTAGGATGTTAATAGACAATGAAAAGAGAAGCGTTCCTAGTGCAGATCAACCAACGGATGGTTCGGAAGGTGTGAGCTAATTTACCCACCTAGTCCCGATGTGCAACCCAGGCACAACACTGTATCATTTAGGTGGTTCCTCCGTAGGCTGCAGTTACGCCCACTGGTTCCTGGAACCGTGAGCATCGGGACTGAATATTATAGATAAGAATCGCATAATCGGATATAATCAATTCAAAGGAGGTGAAGGATAAAAGTTTTATTGGAACTACGCGTTTCGGAGTCATTCAGAGTCACCTTCGGATTCGGAGTCACCTTCAACAGGTGCCTGTGAGCATGGGCAGTAGAAGTTCCGTCCCCTACTCTCATGTGTCGGTAGTAGTGCTCACAATGGAAATGAAAAGAAAACACCTGAAGAATCAACTTGAGAAAAAGGCAGATGGAAAAAAAAGGAGAAGAAAGTGGGGGGGATCAGGAATAGGAGACATTAGACAGTTGTCTAATTATCTAATTACTATTGAGACAATGCAATGAGTGCAAGATAAGTCTCAGTGGACATAGCGTGGAGAACCACACAATGCACCATAGGTGAACAAAGTCTGAAAATTAGGCGAACCCCTAAATAGGACCCACAGCTGCCGGTTATGAAGAAAGTTTTCATTACGCCCAAAACTCTCTGCCGATAACCCCAGCCTATGAAATAAATATGACAGTTTCAGTTGCCATTTTGATTGATGTGTGGTGGCCAGAGTAAGACAAGACAGACTGCAGTTAGGCAGAATCATAGCAAACCATTTTGATAGAACCTAGCAGTATACAGGGAATTACTAAAGCCCCGATACAAATGAACTAACTGAACCGGTCGATATTGATAGGCTTGGACAACAGTCTATAGGGCCCTAGACATTTGACCGTTGGCGGAGTTAAAAATCCGGCATGTCTGATTTCGGACTGCCAATCCTTTTGACCTCCTAGAGACAAGACATGTCTTGCAGCAGCTCTCTTATAGAGAACACAGGTGCGCTAGGTGAAATGAGTGCTACTGTGTATGGGAGATACAAAGTAAACAGTGGATCTGAAAATTTCAGTTATTCAAAAACCAGGAAACTGATAGAATATGGTGAGAGAGAGGATCACCGACTGATTTCCATCTAAGAAACTATTCCCCAACGCAGGGGGTTTAGGTGTCGGTTAATGAGGATGCCCATGGGTCATTTTGCTCTTTTTTTTGTAACAGTGCTGGATTAAGTGAATTTATTTCAGAGGAGTGGGAGTGTTATCTGCTCCAATGCTTCCTATTAACACAAAAGGACCAATTAATATAGGAGTATAAGCATTGAGGCCTGTTGATAGAGCATCATATCCAGAAGGCTGCCTAAACCTTAGGTGCATCTTCTAAAGGGTATGCCACACTAAGCGAGATCGCAAGCGAGATCGCTAACGAGATCGCTACTGCGTCACCATTTATGACGCAGTAGTGATCTCGTTAGCGACTTAGCTGTGTGTGACATGTAGCAGCGATGTGGCCCCTGCTGAGATGTCGCTGATTGCTTATGAACGTTCTGAGCCGTTTTTTGGTTATTGGTGTCCCGCTGGTGAGCCTGAATCGCTGAGTGTGACACCCTTTATGAACAACTTCACCAGCATCGCCGGTGGGACTAGGTTTTCCCAACGACCGCAGAGGTCGTTACACAGATCGCTGATGAGTTGTGTTTGGAATCACAGATCGCTGATGAGTTGTGTTTGGAATCTAACTAGCGATCACATAGTAATCGCACTAGCGATCTCGCCAGGTTAAGTCATTGTCGTGATCGCTAGTGCGATCGCTAAGTGTGGCAGTGCCTTAAGTTATTATTATTATTATTTATTTATATAGCGCCATTAATTCCATGGTGCTGTACATGAGAAGGGGTTACATACAAAGTTATAGATATAGTTTACAGTAAACAAATTTACAATGACAGACTGGTACAGAGGGAGAGGACCCTGTCCTTGCGGACTTACATTCTATGGGATAATAGGGAAGAAACAGAAGGTCGGGGTGCGGCAGCTCTGGTGATGGTGGCGGCGAGGCGGCAGTTCGGGTGGTGGCGGTGAGGCGGAAGCTCGGGTGGTGGTGGCGAGGCGGAATGGTTATTGCAGGCTGTAGGCTTTCCTGAAGAGATGGGTTTTCAGGTTCCGTCTGAAGGATCCAAGGGTGGTGGATAATCGTACATGTTGAGGCATGGAATTCCAGAGGATGGGGGATATTCGGGAGAAATCTTGGAGGCCTTGTGACCTATAGTCTGATAAATGTGGGGAATAAAAGCTACATCATTTTAGGTGATGAAACAGGAGGACACAGGGTTTTTTTTAAACCAAATGAACATGGTAAATATGGAGATGCATAAAAATACTTTGTAAAGATCGATTTCTCTTTCTGCCGTATCCTAGACTTTTAAAAAGTAACACTGTAGTGGGCACCAGCTGTGTATTAATGGAATGCTAGCCAAAAAGAGGTGTAAATAAATGCAATTCACAAAAATGAAGGCCATGTTGGACTACAAGAACGTAAGTATAATAATGTGGCCATTTTTTATTAGAAAAACATATTTAGAGATTGGGAGAACTTTGGGGTAATATTGTATATGTTTTTTGGGGCTATTTCTTAGAGTAGTTTAATCTATGGTCATCTATCATAGTTATTTTGGAATAGAACAAGACATGCCTTGTACTTGTGGCCATTTTGGAGTAGAACAAAGTATGGCTATTGACTTTGTACATTTTCGAGTGGTACCATGCATGAATACTGACAATGGCCATTTTGGAACAGAACAATATGTGTTTGATGGTTGTAATCATTTTAGAGTGGGACCACATGTACTTCATGATCATGGCAATTTTAAAGTGGTATGACATATTTTCACAATTTTTTTATCAGGTGTCCCAGGACCAGGGGCTCCTTCCCTGTCCCTAACGCTTGGGGCACCCTAGCTCGCACTGTTTCCTGGATTACTTCTGAAGGTGAAGACGCCGGAGCCACAAACCTTGCCTTAGTTCCTTTTCCCACCCAGGGAAGAAGGGAGTAATGCTGTGCCATAATACACCAACCAGACTAACAAGGTAATACAAACAGGGGTAACGGAAAATACCAAACATACAAATATACTTACACATACAACAGAGGAATGCACCGCGGAGTGGAGGATGGGGTTAAACCAAAGTAGAAGAAATGGAATTATCACACACTCAAAACCTAGCAACAGTCACAGATAAACCCATCAACTGCCTTCTCCAATAATAACCACTAACAACCTCCAGCAAGGCAGCATACGCTTTCTCTGACAATGAGTGCTAGCCAGGGGCCAGATTATATAAGAGATGGGAGTGGCTAACAGTGCACAGCTGAGAGCCTTAACACAGGAAAGCTTCCAGGAGCTCTCAACTGAGAAGATTAACCCATGCACTGGTAAAAGAAACATCCACCATTTAATATGAAAGTGAAGTGATTCTAATCAGTGCAGGAGTAGGAGAAATCAGACACTTCGATCTTCTGGCTCCTCTCTGTCGCGGTAATCTCGTGACACATATGCTCACTAATTGAGGCCAATTTGAAATAGTGATTTATGCCTGCTGATAGTGGACTTAAATGCTAGCCAAAAGTGGAATGCTAGCCAAAAGATGTGTAAATAAATGCAATTCATAAAAATGAAGGCCATGTTGGACTACAAGAATGTAAATCTAATAATGTGGCCTATTTTGATTAGAAAAACATATTTAGAAATTCAGAGCACTTTTGGGTAATATTGTATATGTTTATTTTTTGGGGCTATTTCTTTGAGTGATTTAATCTATGGTCATCTATCATAGTAATTTTGGAATAGAACAAGACATGCCTTGTACTTGTGGCCATTTTGGAGTAGAACAATGTATGGATATTGACTTTGCCCATTTTCGAGTGGTACCATGCATGCTTACTAACAGTGGCCATTTTGGAATATAACAATATGTGTTTGATTGTTGCAATCATTTTAGAGTGTGACCACATGTACTTCATGATCGTGGCAATTTTAAAGTGGTATGACATATTGTCACGACTTTGTTGTCAGGTGTCCCGGGACCAGGGCTCCTTCCCTGTCCCTAACGCAAGGGGCGCCCTAGCTCGCACTATTCCCTGGATTACTTCTGATGATGAAGACACCAGGGCCACGTACCTTGCCTTAGCTTCTGAATTTACCCTCAGTCTGTTCCTTTCCTCCACGCAGGGAAGAAGGGAGCAGTGCTGTACCATAATACACCAACCAGACTAACAAGGTAATACGAACAGGGGTAACGAAAAATACCAAACATACAAATATACTGAAACAAACAACAGAGGAATGCACCGCGGAGTGGAGGATGGGGTTAAACCAAAGTAGGAGAATTAATGGAATTATCACACACTCAAAACCTAGCAACAGTCACAGATAAACCCACAAATTGCCTTCTCCAATAATAACAACCTCCAGCAAGGCAGCATAAGCTATCTCTGACAATGAGTGCTAGCCAGGGCCCAGATTATATAAGAGATGGCAGTGGCTAACAGTGCACAGCTGAGAGCCTTAACACAGGAAAGCTTCCAGGAGCTCTCAACTGAGCAGATTAACCCATGCACTGTTAAAAGAAACTAGTACCATTTAATATGAAAGTAAAGTGCAGTAGTAGGAGAAATCAGAAGTTGTGGTCTGCTGGCTCCTCTCTGTCACGGTAAACCCGTGACACATATGCTCACTAATTGAGGCCATTTTGAAATAGTGATTTATGCCTGCTGATAGTGGACATTTTGATATAGACTCATACCTGATTGGAGGTCATGGCAATTTTGGAGTGGACTAACACGTACCTTATAATTGCAGCCATTTTGGAACAGAACAATACTTCATAATTACGACCATTTTGGAGGGCTACGACATGTACCCAGTAACTGTGGCCATTTTTGATCAATACCATCTAGGTCTGTTATGTCATCACGATGTGTCCAGCACATGTGCACCTTGGTATTTCTCAATGCCGAGTCCATCTTTGCCCATCATTCTGAATATCCGTTAATTTAACCAATTATCCTTTTTTAACTGTCCAGTATATAAAACATTTGGCTAAAGACTGAACTTTACTCCTGAGAAAGCCACCATCTGTGACAATACGTGTGGGGTCCACATTCCTGTATGATGCTTTTCCTATGAATGAATTTACATGGGTGACTAAGCGCATGGCACTTTATTGCACATAATTATTGCTTACTTTTTTATATATTTTTTATGCTGCATTATTCATTGTACATTTATATGCACCTTTATTCTTTACTGAATACTATTTGACATCACTTTCGAGGTAGTGTCCATTCTTACTTACCTTGGATATCCATCACATTTATAAGGCTCCATTGGTTATCATGCCTGTCATATGGGTTGCATCCAAGTGCCAATTTTTGGCCTAATAAAGACGTTGTTTCTCAATTTGAAATGTTTTTATTTGTTTATGTTTTTGGTTTTTTTTGTTTTGTTACCTACCGTATATTCCGGCGTATAAGACGACTTTTTAACCCCTGAAAATCGTCTTCAAAGTCGGGGGTCGTCTTATACGCCGGGTATGGCGTTTCAGAGGTGTTTACCTAGGGTCTAGGCGCTGGGGGACGTCGGCGGCTCCTCTTGTGCAGCCCCAGCAGGCTCTGTGCTGGGGGGCGGCGGCGGCGGCTCCTCTTGTGCAGCCCCCGCAGGCTCTGTGCTGGGGGACGGCGGCGGTGATTCTTTTCTTAATCCCCGGAGGCCCCGGCAGCTCCATTGCTGCGATGCGATGGCCTCCGGGAAAATGGCCGCTACATGCTCAGCTTCAGATCTCGTCTCAAGATCTCGGGAGACGAGATCTGAAACTGAGCATGCGCCGCCCTCAGCGGCCATTTTCCCGGAGGCCACCGCATCGCATCAATGGAGCTGCCAGGGCCTCCGGGGATTGAGAAAAGAATCACCGCCGCCGTCCCCCAGCTCAGAGCCTGCGGGGGCTGCACGAGTAGCCGCCGCTGTCCCCCAGCACAGAGCCTGGGGGGCTGCACGAGAGGAGCCGCCGCCGTCCCCCAGCACAGAGCCTGGGGGGCTGCACGAGAGGAGCCGCCGCCGTCCCCCAGCACAGAGCCTGGGGGCTGCACGAGAGGAGCCTCCGACGCCGTCCCCCAGCACAGAGCCCCCCCCAGGCTGCACAAAAGGAGCCGCCGCCATCGCCCAGCGCCTAGACCCTAGGTAAACACCTCTGAAAAGCCCACTCCCCCCACCATATGTTCCGTACCCGGCGTATAAGATGACACCCGGCGTATAAGAAGACCCCCCCACACTTTTAAGACAAATTCATATTTTGACTGTAAAAGTTGGAGGGTCGTCTTATACGCCTGCATGTCATAAGAATTTAAATTAAAAAATGACCATGTTAAATTCAAATCTGTTTTTTTAAATTTTTACCGGTGTTTGGTAAGCGTTGGAAAAGGGGTAGTCTTATACGGTGAATATATCCTAAACTCTATATTTTAACAGGAAAAGTAGGGGGGTCGTCTTATACACCAGGTCGTCTTATACGCCGGAATATACGGTACTACTAACTGAGCGTAGATTAGAAATAATTGAGAGTAGAAGAAAGAACGTGTCACTAATGATGTCAACTGTTCTATGCCTTCCAAGAATTCAAAAAGATTGCTTAATTTGTACTTGCATGTTCCAGGAAAATTGTTCAGCATCTGAAGGCAAGCACCACTATTTCAGACTCACGCAGAAGTGGAATTTTCATGCACACACTACACTTAAACATAGTTTTAAAGATTATTGCCTAGTCCAAATGCACCAACAAAAAAAAAAAAACACTGAAAAGCATCATTTATCACTGTATATAGACATATATGTTTATCTATATTGTAATCTGTATTAAAAAAAAATACAATTTTCATACTGACCACTGGGGCTATTTTAGACTCATACTTTTTGTTCTTTGATGAAGACTTTTCAGGTGCCTCATTATCATCACATAACATCGTACCATCTTAATAACCAGCTAATAATATGATCCACCATTCACAATAGTTGATGTCACATCTCCACCTGCTCTCCTCTGCACAATGACCTTTGCACAAGTTCATTAGACACTACAGCAGAAATGTAGGGTCTGAGTCAGTGTATTTCTGCTAATACACATGCAAATTTCCTTAAAATATAGGAAGCTTGGGTCTAGAATAGCCCCAGTGGTGAGTGTGAAAATTGCAAGATTTCCATATTTTTTAATACAGATTGTGATATGAATAATAAAAAAAATCCAAAATGTTTTAAAAATCACAGTACATTTGACATAAAAAACTGAACCTTAAAAAGCAAGTAATTTTCTGATGACACATTTCCTTTAACTTCAGATTACAATGAGTTATTTTATATATTTACTATATTTAAACAATATTACTATGGGTATTGGGGAGAGAAAGAAAATCAGAAATACTAAAGTAATTCTCAATGTTCAGCAGCATTCTGTCAAACCAAAGATTTACAAAATTCTCAATTAATCACAAGTTATAAAGAACAAGACACATTATTAAGTATTCTATGATTACAAGGATACCAGGATAACGTAGGTGGATATAAACCATGTAACTACCTGGTATACGGTCAGAATTGAGTAACTGCACATTATGTGTAAGAGGAAGTATGTGTTACTCCATCTTAATTTAAAAACGCTTCTTGGAATAATTTATGTTTTGAATGTTCTTCCATCTATAAAAGATGTACTGTTACAATTTCTTAAGGATATTGCTTACATGTTGTTTTTATGTAATAAGTTTTGGGGGAAAAACACTGTTTTTAATTTTTCCAGTTACATGATTATTAAGGCTGCTCCACCTAAAATAAGGTTTTCATTTACTAATTACTGAAATAAAACTCAATCTTTGTTATAAGAAAGTTTTTTGGGGACAATTGTTATTCAAGACCAATATTTCTTTCTTCACACTTTACTTTGGTCTTCACGTTGAGAAATAGCGGATAAGCAAAAGAGGCAATAACAAACGGGTAGTCGGAACACGGTCCAAAGGTCAGCAGCAGAATATCAGATGCAAAAGGGCAATAACAAATGGGTAGTCTGAACACAATCCAAAGGTAAGCAGGTGAATATCAGATGCAAAGGGCAATAACAAATGGGTACTCTGAACACAATCCAAAGGTCAGCAGGTGAATATCAGATGCAAAAGGGCAATAACAAATGGGTACTCTGAACACAATCCAAAGGTCAGCAGGTGAATATCAGATGCAAAAGGGCAATAACAAATGGGTACTCTGAACACAATCCAAACGTCAGCAGGTGAATATCAGATGCAAAAGGGCAATAACAAATGGGTACTCTGAACACAATCCAAAGGTCAGCAGGTGAATATCAGATGCAAAAGGGCAATAACAAATGGGTACTCTGAACACAATCCAAAGGTCAGCAGGGGAATATCAGATGCAAAAGGGCAATAACAAATGGGTACTCTGAACACAATCCAAAGGTCAGCAGTAGAATATCAGATGCAAAGGGGCAATAATAAATGGGTACTCTGAACACAATCCAAAGGTCAGCAGTAGAATATCAGATGCAAAGGGGCAATAAGAAACGAGAAGTCTGAACACAATCCAAAGGTCAGCAGGTGAATATCAGATGCAAAGGGGCAATAACAAATGGGCACTCTGAACACAATCCAAACGTCAGCAGGTGAATATCAGATGCAAAAGGGCAATAACAAATGGGTACTCTGAACACAATCCAAAGGTCAGCAGTAGAATATCAGATGCAAAAGGGCAATAACAAATGGGTACTCTGAACACAATCCAAAGGTCAGCAGGGGAATATCAGATGCAAAGGGGCAATAACAAATGGGTACTCTGAACACAATCCAAAGGTCAGCAGTAGAATATCAGATGCAAAAGGGCAATAACAAATGGGTAGTCTGAACACAATCCAAAGGTCAGCAGGGGAATATCAGATGCAAAGGGGCAATAACAAATGGGTACTCTGAACACAATCCAAAGGTCAGCAGTAGAATATCAGATGCAAAAGGGCAATAACAAATGGGTACTCTGAACACAATCCAAAGGTCAGCAGGGGAATATCAGATGCAAAGGGGCAATAATAAATGGGTACTCTGAACACAATCCAAAGGTCAGCAGTAGAATATCAGATGCAAAGGGGCAATAAGAAACGAGAAGTCTGAACACGGTCCAAAGGTTGGCAACGGAATATCAGATGCAAAAGGGCAATAACAAATGGGTACTCTGAACACAATCCAAAGGTCAGCAGGGGAATATCAGATGCAAAGGGGCAATAACAAATGGGTACTCTGAACATAATCCAAAGGTCAGCAGTAGAATATCAGATGCAAAAGGGCAATAACAAATGGGTACTCTGAACACAATCCAAAGGTCAGCAGGTGAATATCAGATGCAAAAGGGCAATAACAAATGGGTACTCTGAACACAATCCAAAGGTCAGCAGGGGAATATCAGATGCAAAGGGGCAATAACAAATGGGTACTCTGAACACAATCCAAAGGTCAGCAGTAGAATATCAGATGCAAAAGGGCAATAACAAATGGGTACTCTGAACATAATCCAAAGGTCAGCAGGGGAATATCAGATGCAAAGGGGCAATAAGAAACGAGAAGTCTGAACACGGTCCAAAGGTCGGCAACGGAATATCAGATGCAAAGGGGCAATAACAAACGGGTAGTCTGAACACGGTCCAAAGGTCAGCAACGGAATATCAGATGCAAAGGGGTAATAACAAACGGGTAGTCAGAAAACGGTCCAAAGGTCTGCAGCAGAAGAAGATCAGAACATAGAGCACAGAATAAAGGCGAACACAACAGAGAGCACAAGCTTAGAGCAAGCTTTTGACTGGCAATGATCTGGGCCAAACAGCTCACCTAAATAGCACGTCAATTAACAAGAACGTGGAGCAACTGTAGAAATCTCTGCACCTTCTTGTCAGATAGGTCAACCGAGCTGTCAATCAAAGCACCGACATCTCCGCACCCCCCCAGCACAAGATATGATGACAGAGCTGTCCATCACAGAGTCCCAGACACACTGAGCAGAGGAATCATGACACTATCATTCCCACGCAGGGTAATAGCATTCTGAAGCTAGCCAGCACCCACATGGAGCATCCCGCACTAGAATGAGTCGGCTTCAGTCACCACTCAGTTCATAGAGAGCACTGGCTGCAGCCGTGTCCCAGGCACTGACTGACAGCTCGATTAGCACTAGAGTCGGCTGTCAGTTAGTGCCAGAGCGTGGATACAGCTGCCGCTCACTATACACTGAGTGGTAACTGAAGCAGCGCCAGCACGCCCCTATAACTAAAAGCCCGAGGCTGCCGGGGGAATAAAGTTAATTTCTCTCCAGAAGTGGGGCTGTCAGGGCGGGTTGTTATGTTTTGGAAGCTGAGGAGGAAGGAGCAAAAAACCGCATAGGTAGCCTGACACCAGAGAGGTTGGAAACTAATAGGTTGCAGACCCCTAACTAACCGCACAACTAGAAGCAGCCGTGGAGCGTACCTACGGTGGTCCTAGACGCCTCGGCACAGCCGGAGAGATAGCTATCCCTGAAGATGGAAAGAGGAAAGCTAACTGCCCCAGAGTAGACCCCAAAAGAGTAGGAAGCCCCCAAATATATAATGGCGGTTAGACAAGATGAAAATACGAACACAGACAGAAAATAGATTGAGCAAACGCTGGGCCCAAAACTGTCTAGATAGGACAGCACAGGAGAGAATACTTTCTGCAACCCAGAAAAACCCTAGGAAAAACTCCAAAACTTCTGAATCCAAAAACACTGAGACCACATGGTCTCGACCACCTATATCAGACCTCTGGTGTGGACACGTAGCTACCCAGCAGTAAAATATCACAAGAACTGAGCAAATGAACAAATACAAAAAACGAACGGAGACCAGCCAAAGCCCCCCAGTGGGGACCCGGCTGAAGACAAAAAGCAATGCAGCAAAAAGCAAGGAATTCAAACCACAGTAAAAAAAAACTGAAAGAGACTTATCTGAACGCAAGCAGGGGATAGCAGGAAAGCAAGCTGAATTCCAACCTAAACCAGGAAGCACAATTGATCACCGGCGAGGATCATGGGAGTTCAGCTCACTTATATCAGGCCAGTCAGTACCACCTGACAACCACTCGTTATTTACAGGTGTAGGGATCTTGGTATTCAACATTGGTTCAATATCCTCAGCAACCACCGGAGGGAGCTTCAGCTCCGAAGTCATCTCCAAAACGTTCACAACAGCGGGTGTTCAGCAGCTTCAGAATGCTATTGACCCATATGTGAAGTTTAGTAGCATTTTGTTAATTGACAGGTTCCCTTTAATGTCAGTGAAATGCCATTGTTAGCCTCAGCTATGCATAAGAACACCGACAAAGAATACTATACTCGTATTGAAAGGAACAACTACCTTTTTTGAAGCTTATCTTCACCCATGACCAAGTACATACAACTGCAAGACATAACAATAGATGCTTGGAGCAAAAGGGAGGGTGAAGGAAATATGACCAAAAATTAAGATTGGTTGCATAGAAAACATTTATGTTGATATATGGGACACTGTACTTAAAAAAAATTGGGAAAGGTTCTATTAACAAGAGCTGAAATTAACAAAATACTCAAGCAAACATTTTGGCTCTATATTATATCCTGCCATAAGTACCTGACTGGTATTGCTTTACTGTATTATTACTTTTTGTAAAGTAATATAAACTTTTAGTGACAGAAAGCTAATGTACAGCAATAGCCTGTATGGAAGCAAAGTAACCAGCACTCTTGTGCTTAGGTTTTAGGCTATGTGCACATGTTGTGGATTGGGCTCAGGAATTTCCTGAGCGGATTGTGCATCTCTTGGCAGAATCCGCAGGTAAAAATCCGTGCATTTTTTGTGCTGATTTTGTTCGGATTTAATGCAGATTTTCCAGCGTTTTTCCCCACAGGTGTTAGATCCAGATCAGGAGACATGCTTGGCCACTGAATAACTTTCACCCAGTTCTACTTCAGAAATGCCTTGGATGTGTCTTGGATCATTGTCTTGTTGGAAAAGAGCACATCTACCAAAGGCACAGAATGTTGGTAGCATCTTTTCTTTCAATATAGAGCAGTACATCTGTGAATTCATGATACTGTCAATGAAATGTATCTCCCTGACACCAGCAGCACTCATGCAGCCCCACATAAGGAAACTGCCACCACCATGTTTCACTGCAGACACCATGCATTTTTCTTTAGGCTCCTCACATTTGTGATGCCATACTGTTTTGAACCATCAGTTCCAAAAACATTTATCTCATCGCTCTAGAGCAGACGCGGGCAAGGGGCGGCCCGCGGGCCGCATCCGGCCCGCCGGCTGTCAGTGACCGGCCCGCGGAGGCGCTCCGGCAGTCTCCGGGCCCCGGCATCAGCTGGCACAATACTTACTCTCCCGTGCCTCCGCTGCTGCAGCTCCGGGCTCCACCGGCGCTTCCTCTCACAGCCGGCCGCTGAATGACGTCATCATTCAGCGGCCGGCTGTGTCAGAGAGCGGGGACGTTGGACAGGTAAGACGTGTCTCTGTGTGTGTCTGTGTCTATGTAGTGCGGTGCTTTGTGTGTGTGTGTGTGTGTGTGTATGTATGTATGTGAGAGAGTGCTTATGTGCTGTCTGTGTGTGATGATGGGCAGGCATTGCTGATAATGGGGAGGCATTGATGATGATGGGAGAAGATGATGATAATGGGCAGGCATTGATGATAATGGGCAGGCATTGATGATGGGGAGAAGATGATGATGGGCAGGCATTGCTGATAATGGGGAGGCATTGATGATGATGGGGAGAAGATGATGATAATGGGCAGGTATTGATGATAATGGGCAGGCATTGATGATGGGGAAGATGATGATGATGATGATGGGCAGGCATTGATGATGATGGGGAGAAGATGATGAAAATGGGCAGGTATTGATGATAATGGGCAGGCATTGATGATGGGGAGAAGATGATGATGATGATGGGCAGGCATTGATGATGATGGGGAGAAGATGATGATAATGGGCAGGTATTGATGATAATGGGCAGGCATTGATGATGGGGAGAAGATGATGATGGGCAGGCATTGCTGATAATGGGGAGGCATTGATGATGATGGGGAGAAGATGATGATAATGGGCAGGCATTGATGATAATGGGCAGGCATTGATGATGGGGAGAAGATGATGATGGGCAGGCATTGCTGATAATGGGGAGGCATTGATGATGATGGGGAGATGATGATAATGGGCAGGTATGTATATACAGTATACATATATATATATATATATATAATTGTATATATACAGTATTGGGTAGAACGGAGTTAATTATATTAGTCCAGCCCTCTAAAACCATCCCAATTTCTCATGCGGCCCCCTGGCAAAATTAATTGCCCACCCCTGCTCTAGAGTATAGAGTTCCAGTAGTCTTAATATTTTTCAGCATGGGCCCTGGCAAATTGTAAGTGGGCTTTTTTGTGTATGGCTCTAGGAGAAGCTTCCTTTGTGGATGACACCCATCCATGCTATTCCTCTGCAGTGTACACTGCATTATGTCACGGGAAATACTTACACTGATTTCGCTTTCCACTTCTTTAGCTAACACACCAATGAACTTGCATATCGATTTTCTTCAACGCATCTCATCAGAAACTGCCCCTGTTTAGGTGTTAACTTCCATGGTTGGCCTGGATGTCCCTGTGAGATAATGTCTGTTCCATCCTTGTTAAATGTTTGTATCACTTTTGCTACAGTGTTCTGACTGATAAGTTTTGCTGATCATCTTGTAGCTCTCACCTTTCATGTGTAAAGAAATTATTTTCTTTCTCAGATCTTGTGACATTTCTCTTCCTTGTGGTGCCATTGCGGAGTACATGGAATGGGAAGGAGTTTTCTTTGTTAAGTAACGCTCTTTTATAGACATCTGTTTGCTAGACACCTGTTTAATGAATCATTAGACTTACCGGTGATTGAATTCTTGTTAATTAGGATTTTGTAATCTAAACTTTATATTTGCTCCCCAGAATTTCATTTGGGTGTACTTATTTTTGCAACATGGTCTTGAATAAATTTGTTAGGAAATTTACTTTTTTGGGTATGCAAAATAACAAATCTTGTTTACAATAAATAGCCCACATACAGTACAGACCAAAAGTTTGGACACACCTCATTTAAAGATTTTTCTGTATTTTCATGACTATGAAAATTGTACATTCACACTGAAGGCATCAAAACTATGAATTAACACATGTGGAATTATATACTTAACAAAAAAGTGTGAAACAATTGAAATTATGTCTTATATTCTACGTTCTTCAAAGTAGCCACCTTTTGCTTTGATGACTGCTTTGCACACTCTTGGCATTCTCGTGATGAGCTTCAAGAGGTAGTCGCCGGAAATGGTCTTCCAACAATTTTGAAGGAGTTCCCAGAGATGCTTAGCACTTGTTGGTCCTTTTGCCTTCACTCTGCGGTCCAGCTCACCCCAAACCATCTCGATTGGGTTCAGGTCTTGTGACTGTGGACGCCAGGTCATCTGGCGTAGCACACCATCACTCTCCTTCTTGGTCAAAAAGCCCTTACACAGCCTGGAGGTGTGTTTGGGGTCATTGTCCTGTTGAAAAATAAGTGATGGTCCAACTAAACGCAAACCAGATGGAATAGAATGCCGCTGCAAGATGCTGTGGTAGCCATGCTGGTTCAGTATGCCTTCAATTTTGAATAAATCCCCAACAGTGTCACCAGCAAAGCACCCCCACACCATCACACCTCCTCCTCCATGCTTCACGGTGGGAACCAGGCATGTAGAGTCCATCCGTTCACCTTTTCTGCGTCGCACAAAGACACGGTCGTTGGAACCAAAGATCTCAAATTTGGACTCATCAGACCAAAGCACAGATTTCCACTGGTCTAATGTCCATTCCCTGTGTTCTTTAGGCCAAATAAGTCTCTTATGCTTGTTGCCTGTCCTTAGCAGTGGCTTCCTAGCTACTTTTTTCTTGCCATAATACAAATTCTAACAGTCTGTTCAGTAGGACTATCAGCTGTGTATCCACCAGACTTCTGCACAACACAACTGATGGTCCCAACCCCATTTATAAGGCCAGAAATCCCACTTATTAAACCTGACAGGGCACACCTGTGAAGTTAAAACCATTTCCGGTGACTACCTCTTGAAGCTCATCAAGAGAATGCCAAGAGTGTGCAAAGCAATCATCAAAGCAAAAGGTGGCTACTTTGAAGAACCTAGAATATAAGACATATTTTCAGTTGTTTCACACTTTTTTGTTAAGTATATAATTCCACATGTGTTAATTCATAGTTTTGATGCCTTCAGTGTGAATGTACAATTTTCATAGTCATGAAAATACAGAAAAATCTTTGAATGAGAAGGTGTGTCCAAACTTTTGGTCTGTACTGTACTTTTTTGGTTATACAAAATAACAAATTTTTGCAATAAATAGACCACATATGTGTGTATAGTATCCAATAGAAAATGTTGATTCTGAAAGGAAACTAAAGGTCTTTTGACAAATCTGCTGGGGTGTACTCATTTATCCTGAGCATTGTAGATTACTAGACATTAAAATATATTACTGTACAGTGTAAATGATTGTAACTTTGCTAGAAGCGTTATCTTTAATCTAACAGCCACCAGCAATTATTTGCAGTCTTCTGAACAAATGGAAAGAGGATATCATACCTTTGCCAGTTTTCCTTTTCTGTATTTGTCTTGGTCATGTGAAGTTTACCCAGGCTAGTCATTCATTTAATATGTCACCAACCTGTGGCTTTCCACCTTCTGCAAAACTACAATTCCCATAAAGTAGGTTCCTCATAATTGGAGACCAGTGAATTTGGAAAGCAAAGTAGGAGCTCCTGGAAAACTCCAACTCTGTGCTGGATTATTAATTTAATATTTTTTTTTATTATTCTTAAAGCATGATTGTATGTAAATATCATATAAAGAACAAACTTGATAATAGTTTCAAGGCATTTGAGAATAAAATGGGCTAAAGAAAGCTCAGTTTACATCTGAGATAGGGAAACAGGCAAATTGGGTGTATTAAATTGATTTTATCTGTGGCTACAATATAGGTTGGAGCAGAGAAAAGCCCTGGAAGTAACATTTAATGGCGTAGGCACATAACGTACACACAGACTGTTTCTCAGGAAGGAAGTAGACTTGTGTTTTTCCAACTAAGATAAAGTTTGATTGTGCCTAAAGGTATGCCACACTAAAAAATATCGCTAACGAGATCGCTAAAAAACGTCACTATTTAGCGATCCCGTTAGCGATATTGTTCAGTGCGGCAGCTTCCAGCGACGAGCTTCCTGCTGTGATCTCGCTCGTCGCTGGAATCGCTCCGGACCTATTTCACGCTGGCGCTCCCGCTGGGTGAGTATCTAATCGCTGTTTTGGCACCTTTTCTTAGCGATTTAGCGGTACTTTTGTACCGCTAAAGTCGTTAAGAAGATCGCTAACGGCGATAGCATCGTTAACTATATCGCTAAATGTGGCCGCATTTAGCGATATAGAAACAATCCCGCTAGCGATCGCATTAGTATGCGTCGTTATCGTGATCGCTAGCGGATTGTTTAGTGTGGCAGTACCTTAAGTTTGAGCTGGATTAGAACAACAAAGGTTAGAAATGCTAGTAGGAAATTGGCACTGACAAACCTTATAATTCACAAGCTTTGTCTTGGCTGATTATATAAACCAATGTTAAGAGAATAAATCGGTGTAGAGGACGACTTTGTGTAAAAATGAAGTAGAAAGTGCTTGGATGTCCACATTTCTAGACTTCATCCAGACTATATGACAACTACACCTATCAAATAAGGGATTAGGAATATGTTGTAGGGAACTATGTATGGGTTGGTGCCCACTGCAGTCATGATCGGCGAGTTAGTATACTCTTTTATTTCACTAAATTTCATTAAAAAGTAACTACAGTAAATATTTGCTGCTATTTTTCATATGTTGTTGTTCTCTTAAGTGCAAGTAAATCGGTGGTGGGCCTGAGACAAGAGGAGTGCAGATCAAAGTTCAGCTTCCGTACCGAACACCTACTGTTCGGGCATGAACACCGAACATGGACTTCACCAGGAAGTCCGTGTTACAGTTCGGGTTCGGCTGCCCGAACACTTGGTGTTTGTCGCGCTGTCATATGCATACGGCTGCATTCCCTCACGGTGCTAGTGGGGAATCTCCCCGAGGTCACGACAATTCAGCCCGGCTGGTTATGCAGCCTCAGTGACCGGAGGTAACCTCGATGACGTCACCACGGTCACTGATGTCACCACCGGTCACTGACGCTGCGCTCCCAGCAGCTCATTCCCCAGTGGTTCTCAGCCTGGATGGTCGCATCTTGGCACCATCCAGCTTGAAAACTGTTTTTACCCGACAGATTATGGCGTGGGACAGAACGACAGACAGGTATGGTAGATTGTTGTTTTTTAATTTTAGTTTTATTACAGGAGAACGAGGGCTTCGGTGGAATTAGGTGTTGGGTGAGTATAACTGTGTTTGTTATTTTTAAATAAAGTAAAAGTGTGTCTTGTATTATTTATAATAAATGACTTTATTCTGGCTGTGTCTTTATTTACCATGTAACGATAGGATTAGTAATGGATAGGAGTCTTATAGACACCTCTCTATTACTAAGCCGTTGGGCTTGATGTCACCGAACAATACAAAGGTGACATCAACCCCACAAATATGAACCCCACTTGCCACCGCTACAGGGCAAGGGGGAAGAGCCGGGCAAAGCGCCAGAATTGGCACATCTAATAGATGTGCCTATTCTGGGCGGCCACGGGCTGCTATTTTTAGGCTGGGGGGGCCAATATCCTTGGCCCATTACCAGCCTGAGAATACCAGCCTCCAGCTGTCTGCTTTAGCAATGCTGGTTGTCAAAAATAGAGGGGACTCCATGCCGTTTTTTTATTTATTTAAATAATTAAAAAATACGGTGTAGGGACCCCTCTATTCTTGATGACCAGCCTTGTTGAAGCTGACAGCTGAGGGTTGCAGCCCCCAGCTGTGAGTTTTGCCTGGCTTGTTATTAAAATAAAGGGGAACCCGCGCCGGTTTTTTTTTTTAATTATTTATATACAGCGCAGGAGTGGCTGCTGAATACTCCCATCAGCCGATCCTGTTCTCGCTGTTATAAGCGGCAGCAGGTGTCGGATGATGGGAGCTGTAGTCCCATCAGCTGACACCAGTGATCAGAGGTAAACTTTATAGCTCCAATCATAGCTGAGCACTCATGCTGTCATTTGACAGCGTTGGAAACGAGGCTCTCTGATCGGCAGGGATGATTAAACAGCCGATCAGAAGCGGTGTTTGCCGCACTGTCCTGCACATGAACGCGTGGCAAACACTGGATGTTTGGGCTCCCCATTCAAGTGAATGGGGTCCAGGTTCGGGTACTGTTCTGGTACCCGAACATGAACTTTTTGTAACTGTTTAGCCAAAAACACCGGTTCCGAACATCCAGGTGTCCGCCCATCTCTAGACAGGAGCACACAGATTGGAGAACAGAAGAAAGCATAGGCTTTCTATTGCATCTATACTCAATACTGATAATTGTGATTTCCTGTCTCCTGAGCTGCACACCTATCAGGGCATTTTTAAGCGAACAGTTGGGGTCTCTGGACCAGATCCCCCACTGATCTACTTGCAATTAAAAAGGATATTTAACAAAATTTTTCATGTAGAACCGGAAACACAATTTAATAGTGGGTAGCAAAGCAGAATGTTCACTTTAATGTCACCTCTCCATTAAAGAGATATTTAGCAATAAGAATATTTGGTATCTAATGAGATAATTAAAAAAAAAACAAGAGGGTGTTATCAGATAGTTTTCACTGGAGGCGTATACATCTGCTGTATGATGCTGACCAATCACAAGCAAGCAGCAACAGCAACAATCAAAGGAAAGAACACACCCCACAATAGCTTAGAGTAGGTTTCTCAGTCTGTGAGATGTAATCATACACATCTCTGATCTCATGGTCTAACTTCCTGCATGAGTCAGTGTGGGGATTACTGAGTGTGTCAGTAATCACACTTATGTCTGCTGCTTTCCAGCAACTTGTAGGGTATGTTCACACCGGGCGGTTTTGCAGCGTTTTTTAATGCTAATTTTCCGCTGCTTTTTACAGTACCAACAAAGCCTATGAGATTTCAGAAATCTCATGTACACACACTGGTTTTTTGTGTCATCAGGATTTTATGCTTTGCTGCGTTTTTTGGACATAGAGCATGTCACTTCTTTCAGTGCTTTTGCAGCGTTTTTCACCCATTGGCTTGAATGGGTGTTGAAAAAACGCAGCAAAAACGCAGGTATCATTATTTGCAACGTTTTTTCTGCAGAAAAGTCATGGAAATTAGCATGGACAAAGAGAACACAAAAAACACACCAAAAAAACGCACCAAATCTGCAACAAAAACGCACCTAAACCTGCATTTTTGCCGCAGCTTCTTTCTTGCCAAGATCAGGTTTTGCTGCAGAAAAAAAAGCTGAAAAAACGCCCAGTGTGAACTTACCTGTACTTGTTGTGCAGTGAGAGAAGGGATGTCATATTATGTATCTCACACAGCAGCAACCTGCTGTTCTGGTCTACTTCTGTGTAAGATATAATAACACCCTGCTCTGATCTCACTACACAGTGAGCACAACAGGCATATGTGCGATTACTGATACATCTCTGAATAGACAGTGTGGAGTGCAGGGCAGTACAGTAGAGCGGACAGTGCGAGGGAGAGCTGATAGAAGTGTTTGTAATGTGACACAGCTAAACTCAGCTGCATTGCCTTTCCACCAACACAGACTAATGCGCTTAGACCAGGAGATCAGAGCAGTATCATTACATCTCATACAATGAAAAACCTGTTCTATGCTATGGTGTGAGCATTCTCTTCTTTCCTTTGAGTATTGCTGTCTGCTTATGATTGGCCAACATCATAACAGGGGCATAAGTACATGCCCCAAGTGAAAACTCTGAAAACACCCACTTGAACTTTAAAAAAATAATAATAATAACTCATTAGGTGCCAAATACTGTGATTGATAATACCTCCACAACGGACAGGTGAAATTAATAAAAAAACTAAAGTTAAAGCATTATGAAACCACTATTACATCCTTTGTCCAATTCAACACAACACTTGGTGAAAGCTCCTCTTTAAGAGAAAAGACAAAATATAGAAATTAATATCAAACGTTTAGCTAATTTTTAAGCCCAATAGTGGTAGTCCAAAGGGATTTTCCTGTTGTGGACAACACCTTTAACAAAAAAAACCAAAATTTTAATGTGGAAACCCTTTTAATTAGTTAATAAGCTTATGAGGAGAAAAACTTTTTTAAAATACAGACAACTACTAGATAATCATGCATTGGTCTGTCATGTTCTTTCTGTCAAGGCATCACATATTTATAGCTGCTGTGAAGAACAGACAATTTACATGATTCCTGGGAAATTACCAAACTACTGAGATGGGGATGTACAGTCATGGCCAATGGTTTTGAGACTGACACAAAATTTGGCTTTCATAAAGTTTGCTGCTTCAGAGTTTTTAGATCTCTCAGTCTGATATTTCTATGGTTACTGAAGTCCAATTATAAATATTTCAAAAGTTTTTAAACTTTTATTTACAGATACATTAAGTTTATGTAGAGAGAGGCCTATAATTCACCCTGGAATGCTGGATATCAACTTCTGGACCAAATCCATGCCTTATCAATGCTTGGAGTTTATCACAATTTCTACGCTTTTGCTTATCCACCTGCTGTTTGAGGGTTGACCAAAGGTTCTCAGTGGGATTATGATCTAGGGAGCTTCCTGACCTTGTACCCAAAATTTTAATGTTTTGACCGAGCCACTTAGTTACTACTTTTGCCTTGTGACATGGTATTCTGTCTTGCTGGGAAATGCATTGCTCATCACCAAATTGATCCAGGAGCAGAAGAAGTTGTGAATAAGCCCACTCCTCTGGATAAAAAGCAACCCCATACATGAATGGTCTCAAGATGCTTTAGGCTGTGTTTCCATGATCAGGAAACACAGCGCTTTGGACGGAGCGGAAAGTCCGCTCCGCCCAAAGCCCCGCCCCCTACTGAACGCGCGGTGAATCCGGATGTGTTCATGGTACACATCCGGAACAAATCCGGAATGACCACAGGCTACACAGGCCTGTGTTATTTCCCTTGCGGCGACACAGCGTTGCCGCAAGGGAATAGGACATGCTGCGGTCTAAAAAGACGCGCCGCATGTCCGTTAACGCAGGTCTGCCGCCTGCGTGTTGTTACGCATAGTGGAGACGAGATTTCTTGAAATCCCCTCCACTATGCTGTAACATCTGGACGCTGCGTGTTTGACGCTGCGCCAGCGCACAGCGTCAGACACGCAGCAATTCCTGAGTGTTTCCTGACCGTAGAAACACACACTTACTGTTGGCATGATATAAGATTCACGCTAGCGCTCACCTTTTCTTCTTTAGACAATCAGTCTACCTGATGTCCTAAACTGTCTGAAGGGAGCTTAATCATAGAAAATAACTCTGCCTCAGTCCTCTGCAGTCCAATCACTGTACTTCCTTCGGAATGGTAATCTGTTCTTGATCTTCTTGGAGAGAAGATGGCTTCTTTGTTGATAGCATCTTGACACCAGGGCAGCCTACAAAAGCCTGCCTACTTTCATTCATGAGCAAGATCTCCACTGTGGTTGATTAGATGCAGTAGCTGAAAACTCATTAGAAAATGGTCCTGGCACCTGCTGGAACTTCTTGGGTGCCCTGAAGCCTTTTTCACAGAAGCATTTGAACATTTCTTTTTGAAGTTCTTGATAAATTGTTGATTGATGGGGAAATCTTTCTTTCAAGCAGCAATTTTCTTGTTTTTAAAGCGTTCATGATGGAATGCAATGCTGACTGCACATGTTTCCTTGGAGGTAACCAATGTTAACAGAAAAGGGCAATGATTTCAAGCACTAGCACTCTTTTAATGCAACCAGTCCGTTCAATTAGCATGACAGTGATATCAGCTGCCTTGTCCTCGTTGACACTTTCTGCTGAGTTAACAAGATCACTGAAAAATGTAGTTTTTGTGAGTAAGTCAATTTTGGGCTAAAATATAATTTTTGTGAGGAAAATGTGATTTAATTATTTTCACGGCTTAACGTTATAAACTTCTGTGAAGCACCTGAGGTTCAAGGTTTTCACCACACATCAAAATACATTCCTTGAGGGGTCTAGTTTCCAAAATGATGTCACTTGTGGGGGATTTTCACTGTTTACGCACATCAGGGGCTCTCGAAACACAACATGGCATCCGCCAATTGTTCCAGCAAATTATACATTCAAAAAGTCAAATGGAGCTCCTTCCCATCAAAGCTCTGCCGTGTGCCCAAACAGTGGTTTTCTCCCTCATATGGGGTATTGGCATGCTCAGAAGAAATTACTCAACACATTTTGGGGTCCATTTTTTCCTGTTACTCTTGTCAAAATAAAGCAATTTGGATCTGAAGTCAATTTTTTATGAAAAAAAGTAAAATATTATTTTAGTTTTTCCTTTCAAAAAATTCTTGTGAAGCACCTAAAGGGTTAATAAACTTCTTGAATGTGGTTTGAGCACCTTCAGGGGTGCAGTTTTTAGAATGGTACCATTTTTCGGTATCTTCTATCATATAGACCCCTCAAATTGACTTCAAATGTGATTTAGCCCCTAAAAAAAATGGTTTTGTAAATTTTGCTGGAAAAATTTGAAATTGCTGGTCAATTTTTAACCAATTTTTGCCAAATTTCCAACTTTTTCACAAATAAATGCAAGTCATACCAAGAAATTGTACCACTATCATGAAGTACAATATGTCACGAAAAAAGCAATCTCAGAATCCCCGGGATTCGTTGAAGCTTTCCAGAGTTATTACCTCATAAAGCGACAGTGGTCAGAATTGAAAAAATTGGCCCGGTCAATAACGTGCAAACCACACTCGGGAGTAATGGGGTTAGAAGGGAACCGAAATCCGTCTTGTGGTTGTTGTGTAATCTTTATTTTCAGTTTTGAATTAATGATATGCTCGTGCTCCAGGGCGGCCTGTGGGGGGTCTTCATGTGGTGCTCTGATTAGATATTCATAATGCAGACTTCTGACTGGTCACTGATCCCTCACTGACCTGCCCCCTAGTTTACATAATGAATATTATATGTACATACTGAAAAAAAATCCCCTTATGCAGGCATGCAGCGTCGCCCGGCGCTTCAGTGTGATCGCATGTGTAATGTGCAGTTCATTCTTTTATATCATGCTATAAATAAATTCATCAGAAAAAAAATGTGTCTGAAATTGACGCTGCCTGCGCAGTAGCATCACATTTTTTTTCTGATGACTTTATTTATAGCATGATATAAAAGAATGAACTGCACATTACACATGCGATCATACTGAAGCGCAATTATGCTGCAGCAACAAAATTTAGATTTTTTTTTCACCACTTAAATAAAAACAAATCTATACATGTTCGGTATCTACAAACTCGTAATGACCTGGAGAATTGTAATGGCAGGTCAGTTTTAGGCTAAGTGCACACGTTCAGGAATGTTTGCAGAATATTCCTGAGCAAAAACGGACATTTTCTGCTGTAAAAAGCGCGGTTTTTCCACGTTTTTTGAGCGGATTTTGCGCGTTTTTACCGCGATTTTTTCCTGAACTTTCTAGGTTAATAATATAGCGGGAAAAACGCTAGAATTCCGTGAAATTAATGAACATGTTGGTTCTTTTTCCGAGATGTGTTTTTTTGTGCACAAAAATTGCGGAATTCATTCTAAATGATAGGATGCTTAAATCATGCGTTTTTGACGCGTTTTTTCCCACGAAAAAAACGCAAATAATCCTGAACGTGTGAACATAGCCCTAGCGTTTAGTGAACATGTTAAAAAAAACAAAAAAATTAGTGGAATTGCACTTTTTTTGCAATTTCACCTCACTTTGAATTTTATACTATATGGTAAAAACCAACGGTGTCGTTCAAAAGTACAACTCTTCCTGTAAAAAAACGAGCCCTCACATGGTCAGATTGACTGAAAAATAAAAAAAGTTACAACTCTGCGGAGGAGGGGAGCAAAAAGGAAAACTCAAAAATGGAAAAACCCAAGGTGGTAAAGGGGATGGATATACAAGGTATAGAGATGCCCAGAATTATCAGGATGGCTATAAACATGGGCACAAAAGAACATAGCATGTAAAAGTAACAGTAAAATATATAGAGTCAAAACTAAGCATCATGTTGTGGATTTGTGCTCATAAACCACTTGCCAGCCCCTACAGCTAAATATTCACTATTATAATTATGCAAAAATACATGCTTTTCACACAGGACGTGTTGGGTGTGATTCTTACATATCACTACCTCAGTTTTATTCTATCTATTGCATTAGAGCGCATAGTTAGGATTTTGCTCAGTATAGTGTTAGAATTGACATGCAGGTTACTTTCACACGAGTGTTTTTTATTATTATTATTAGGCTAAGTTCACACTGGGCATTTTTTGCTGCTTATTTATGCTTTTTTATTCTAATTTTCAGCTGTGTTTGACAGTACCAGCTATGTCTATGAGATTTCCGAAATCTCATGCACCCAACTTGTATTTTTGTCATCAGTATTTTGTGTTTTGCTGCGTTTTTTGGGCATAGAGCATGTCACTACTTTCAGCGTTTTTCCCCCATTGAATTGAATGGAAAAGCGCATGAAAAAAAACGCACAAAAAAACGCACTAAGACCTGCGTTTTTGCTGCAGCTGCTTTCCTACCAAGCACTCAGGTTTTACTGCAGAATAAAACACCCAGTGTGAACTTAGCCTAATGCAGAAATGTTTTTGGAAAATATTTTCTCTGTGTTTTGGGCCCTCTCTTAGATTTGGTTTAAAATACTAAGCTGCCAAAATACTAAATATTAACATATGATTGTGGCCATGTCATGGGTGCATCGCCACGAAGATCGTCGCGATTGCACATTCTGACTTCTCACAGCTGAGCTGCTGTTTCTTTGTGTTTGGTAATGAGAGAGTTAATTTTACCTAGCTCTTTGCTAAGACTAGGTCCAGCCTCGCCCGGCTGCTTTTGATTATGTTCTAATTAGTTTCCTTTATATTCCTGCCAGTCTGGGTGTTAGACGCCGGTGAAAGCATTCATGTAGTCTAGCAGACTGGAGCGGTTCTGAGAATACTTAAGCTAAGAGCTCCTTAGTTGTTTTTACTCTTATAGCTTATAGTTTATCTCTGAGACCTTAGGTGTTCCTACTGTGTGTGAGTGTTGTATGTAAGACTTTATTTACTTTATTTCTTGTCTTTCTTGTATGTCTTTCTGTTCATTAACCGTTACCTGTTCATTCCCTTTGGTGGTATTCAGGGTCCTTCTTAGGACTAGAATACAGTTGGCAGGGATTGATAGGAGACAGGGTTTACGCTGGTGGCCTGGACCTCTGTACCTTTAACAGTACCTCCAGGTTGAGGGATTAGTTAGGACCCCAGTTTAGGGTCAGCTTAGACCCCGGTCACCCTCTAGCCGGAGACAGCGTATAACGGATTCCGTTTTGACCCACTGGACATTCTGTCAGGTAAATCTATGTTATCATATATCTATGCGCATGTTATATAGTATGTTGCCCTTTTGATATAGATTACTGACATCACATATATATATCTGCTATACA
This sequence comes from Oophaga sylvatica, assembly GCA_033576555.1. Classification (NCBI taxonomy): domain Eukaryota; kingdom Metazoa; phylum Chordata; class Amphibia; order Anura; family Dendrobatidae; genus Oophaga; species Oophaga sylvatica. The sequence goes on along the minus strand of JARQOD010000001.1, from coordinate 818,599,076 downwards.
GCGTGACATTTTCACCGGCCATACTAAAGATTCTCCCCAGCTGTCATGGATCCAGTAGCCCAGCTGGCCCGGCAGTTGCAGGGGTTGTCCATGGAATTTGCAGACATTAAGTCCAAGGTTTTGTCCCCCCCGGAGCAAACCAGATCTGAACCTAAGGTTGCTCTCCCGGACAGGTTCACTGGTGGGCGGGACAAATTTTTTACTTTCCGGGAGGCATGTAAATTGTACTTTCGGCTGCGGCCTCGGTCATCTGGGAGTGAAGAGCAGAGGGTGGGAATTGTTATCTCGCTCTTACAAGGGGACCCTCAATCTTGGGCGTTCTCTATTCCTCCAGGCTCCCCAGATCTCCAGTCAGTGGATCGATTTTTTACTGCCCTGGGTCTGGTATATGATGATCCGGATCGAGTCTCCCTTGCTGAAACAAGGTTACGTAAAATACGGCAAGGAAATCGTCCAGCGGAGGAATATTCTTCTGAGTTCCGTAGATGGGCAACAGATACTCAGTGGAATGACCCAGCTCTTAGGAGCCAGTTTTGTCAAGGGTTGTCTGACAAATTAAAAGATGTGTTGGCTCAGTATGATTCTCCTCCATCACTGGAGGCTGCTATGGCCCTCGCTATTCGCATTGATAGACGACTTCGGGGAAGACGCGAGGTAACTCCGCCCCCGTGATGACTCCACCTACTACTAAAGTCCTTATACTGAGGTTCCCCTGGTCTGTTCTGAGGAACCCATGCAGTTGGGAGGGACATCATTTTGTAGGAGGGAATCGGCGGTGCGCCGCAAGACTAGAAGGTGTTTCTTTTGCGGGAGAGAGGGACATTTTGTTGGGGGGTGTCCATCCCGGACCTCTTTGAGCCAAGGAGTTAACCTGGGAGTGTGTATTTCGTCCCCAAATCCCTCTCAGTTTCTCGTGCCTGCGGAGGTGGTGATTGGTACTAGAACTGAGAGGATTTCTGTTTTTCTTGATAGTGGGTCCGGGGCTAATCTGGTGGACGCTCGGTTTGCCCAGGTGCATGGTATGCAACTGAGTGTATTGGCCAAACCGGTCCCTATACTCTCTATTGATTCTAGACCTCTTGGTCAAGGTAGCTTGGTACAAGCTGTTCATAACATAGATCTTCGAGTAGGGGCAATACATAAAGAGCAATTGTCTTGTTATGTGTTGGAGGGTCTACCTACTCCTATTGTGTTGGGACTTCCTTGGTTGGCTAAACATAACCCAGTGATTGATTGGCAATCCAGAAAGATAAGCCAGTGGGGTGAATTTTGCAAGAATAACTGCATGAGCACGGTCATCGGTGCGGTTGTGCCTAGGACTTTGCCTCCTTTTCTGGAGGACTTTGGGGAGATGTTCTCAGAGGAGGGGTGTAAAGAGTTACCTCCTCATCGCGCATATGACTGCTCTATAAAGTTGCTTCCTGATGCCTTATCTCGTACTTTCCCAGGGACCGGGAGGATGGATGATCCGGTTCCTATTCCTCAGGAGGGAGTTGTAGTGTCAGCTGTATGCTCTGAGCTTGAGGGGGAGGTATTGGGGGCTCAGGGGGACGCCCCTGTGGGACTTCCAGGGAGACTGATAGTTCCAGATCGGTTAAGACTGAAGGTTACGGAGAACCGTTACAAACGGATGGCTGATAGGGGGAGAGTTTCTGGTCGAGATCTGAAGGTGAACGATCTGGTGTGGTTGTCTACCAGGAATATAAAACTTAAAGTTCCCTCCTGGAGGTTGGGTCCCAGATTCATCGGGCCGTACAGGATCAGTTCCATAATTAATCCTGTGGCATTTCGTCTGGACCTCCCTCCTATGTTTAAAAATCATAATGTGTTTCACAAGTCATTACTTAAAAAGTATGTGGCACCAGTCATACCGTCACCTCTACCTCCTCCTTCAGTGGTAGTCAATGATAACGTGGAATTTCATGGGTCGAAAATCATTGACTCACGTCTCAGTCGCCGATCCCCTCAGTACTTAGTTCATTGGAGGGGGTATGGTCCTGAGGAGAGGACGTGGGTCCCTGCGTCTGATGCTAACGCAGATCGATTGGTTCGGACCTTTCACACAACTTACCCGGACAGACCTGGTCATGAGGGTCGGAGGCCCCTCGTAGAAGGGGGGGTACTGTCATGGGTGCATCGCCACGAAGATCGTCGCGATTGCACATTCTGACTTCTCACAGCTGAGCTGCTGTTTCTTTGTGTTTGGTAATGAGAGAGTTAATTTTACCTAGCTCTTTGCTAAGACTAGGTCCAGCCTCGCCCGGCTGCTTTTGATTATGTTCTAATTAGTTTCCTTTATATTCCTGCCAGTCTGGGTGTTAGACGCCGGTGAAAGCATTCATGTAGTCTAGCAGACTGGAGCGGTTCTGAGAATACTTAAGCTAAGAGCTCCTTAGTTGTTTTTACTCTTATAGCTTATAGTTTATCTCTGAGACCTTAGGTGTTCCTACTGTGTGTGAGTGTTGTATGTAAGACTTTATTTACTTTATTTCTTGTCTTTCTTGTATGTCTTTCTGTTCATTAACCGTTACCTGTTCATTCCCTTTGGTGGTATTCAGGGTCCTTCTTAGGACTAGAATACAGTTGGCAGGGATTGATAGGAGACAGGGTTTACGCTGGTGGCCTGGACCTCTGTACCTTTAACAGTACCTCCAGGTTGAGGGATTAGTTAGGACCCCAGTTTAGGGTCAGCTTAGACCCCGGTCACCCTCTAGCCGGAGACAGCGTATAACGGATTCCGTTTTGACCCACTGGACATTCTGTCAGGTAAATCTATGTTATCATATATCTATGCGCATGTTATATAGTATGTTGCCCTTTTGATATAGATTACTGACATCACATATATATATCTGCTATACAGCGTGACAGGCCAGAAGCAAGAATGTAGGTCCAGTATTCTAGTGTAGAAAGCTTTGAAAAGTCTTGTAATTTTGGCACAACTGGTGACTGCACTAAAATTATGGGACTTTTGGCATTCTACCATTTTCGCCCAGCTTCGACAAAGTGGGCGGCGGATCAGAGACTGGATAAAGGCAACCACTGTTTGTCAAGTTCATGTTACGCAGCGACGTTCGCTGTGCCACAAATCTTACTCCAGCAGGACATGGAGTAGGATTTGTGGTGAGACGCACACACAGACGTGTACACCACTCGTCCGATGCTCCTGATTCATGATGAGGCAGGGGCGTAACGATTGGAGGTGTGACCACGACTGAGCCTGTGCGAGAGGAGAGCCTGCCAATAACAGCAATTATTTCCGCTGGATGTGCATCCAAGGGTGCACATTCAGCTGAAGTGTATTGCGGTGCAGAGACCAGCCGGTCACAGAGGCCAGCCGCTGACATCGGCTTGCCAGTCACAGGTGGCGCAAAGCAATGACGTCATGCGTCACCCATAGCAGGCACACCAAAGTCAGCTGCCGGTCTCTGGTTATAGAAGAGGATGCTACTCAACGTAGGAGCGGTCGAAGGTGAGCAGAATCTTTTTTTACATTTGTAAGGGAATAGCACTAGAACGGGGAACATTATTACAGGAAGGTCCCAGGAGCTGGAATATTACACCAGGAAGGGGCAAGTACATCAAAAAAGTGAGTACACCCCTTACATGTTTTCTTGGGTCAACACTGAAGATATGACTCTTTGATACAATGTAATCAGTGGACAGCTTGTATAACAGTGTGCTCACTTTTGTTTCCAGCAGTTTAGACATTAATGGCTGTGTGTTGTTATTTAGAGGGCACACCAAATTTACACTGTTATACAAACTGTACACTGACTACTTTATATTGTATCAAAGTGTCATATCTTCAGTGTTGTCCCATGAAAAGATGTAATAAAATATTTACAAAAATGTAAGAGATGTACTCACTTTTGTGATATACTGTATATAACTTGAAGGGGTCAGGATGGGGGACATTATTACAGGAAGGGGCCCAAGATGTTGGACATTTTTACTGAAAGGGGTCCAGGATAGGAAACATTGTTACTGGAAGGGGCACAGAATCTTGGACCTGATATGGAAGGGCAGGGGAGAGGACCCCAACGGTATACCCCTTGGAAGAAGCCTCGGGGTCCTCTTCCCTGTCTTTCACTATCAGGTTAATTACCTCATACCTTGCCATCCATTGCCTATGGATTTGATCATGGTATGATTGCCATGTTACTTCCGATTCTATATTGGATTCTATGTTTTCCATTTTGTTGTGTGCACTAGCATTTCCTATATATTGTTAACAGGGCTTTCTCCTGTTGTACTACTGCTACTACCCTCATCTTTTTGGAATCTATGTTTCAAATTTTGTATGCACTTGCACTTTACATACAGTATGTTACATATGGTCCAATATTTTTTACACATGCACTTTATATATATATTTTTTTGATCTACCTGTGTCTATTTTGAGGTACAAAGATTATCTGTCCCTTCACATTTAACTAGACACGGATGGTATGCCATTCATTGCTCAGGACGTACATGCTACTATCATTTATGATTAATGTTCACATATGGACTTACTTTTTATTTAAGTTGTTACCGTATGTCCATTTTTTCTGTTTGTACTCTATAGCTGACAACCAGGGCTGTGGAGTCGGTAAGCCAAACCTCCGACTCCGACTCCTCAATTTCCATGACATCGACTCCCTCATACCAGGGCTGTGGAGTTGGTAAGCCAAACCTCCGACTCCGACTCCTCAATTTCCATGACATCGACTCCCTCATACCAGCGCTGTGGAGTCGGTAAGCCAAACCTCCGACTCCGACTACTCAATTTCCATGACATCGACTCCCTCATACTAGGACTGTAGAGTTGGTAAGCCAAACCTCTGACACCAACTCCTTAATTTCCATGACACCGACTCCACCAAAATGGGCTCCGACTCCACGACTCCGACTCCACAGCCCTGCCGTGACAACTTGCTGCATCAGCCACAATCAGTGTTGGTACTGACTATAATCGTTTAACCCCTTATATGCTGCTGTCAATAATGACTACAGCATTTAGATGGATAACAGAGTGTGGCAGCTCCCTCTTTAAATCTATCGGCACCCTGAGACCTTGATTGTGTGGTCCTGATGTTTGCAATGGCAATTCATGGTCAAATAATATCCTTAAAGTCTGCCGGCTATAGCGGCCTGTTCAGAAGTTATCAGCATTTAGATGGTAAAAATAAATGTCTTCATTTGTTGTGCCACTTTGCATTATTTCCTGAAAAGCACCTGATGAGTTAATAAACTAACTGAAAGCAATTTTGAATACGTTAAGGGGTGCAGTTTTTTAAATGGTATCGCTTTTGGGGTTTCCAATAATAGGATCCCCAAAGTCACTTAAACTTAAAAGGCCCTAAAAAAATAAGTTTTGTACATTTCCGTGATAAAATGAAAAATTACGATACTGCTACAGTTTTAAACCTTCTAAAATGCTAACAAAATAAAACAACATTTTACAGATGGTGCTGATGTAAAGCAGAAATGAAGGAAATGTAATTTATTTATGTTTTTATGTGGGATGACTATCTAGATTAAAGGGATAATCATTCAAAGTTCAAATATTGCTATTTTTTTAAAATTTTTGTAAAATTGTAAAATTTTGTATTTTTTTTATAAATAAACACAGAAATATCAACATAAATTTAACATTATCATAAAGTACAATGTGTCACGAAAAAATAATCTCAATGGGATATGTTGAAGCCTTGCAGAGTTATTACTACATAAAGTAACACGTCATATTTCAAAAATATGGCCTGGTCACTAAAGGGTTAACGTTATTATTCTGTGACATGTGGTAGATCTGTTAAAACAACACATGCAGAGAAAGTATATTCTTCTGAGAACTCTAGATGCTGGTGCAGGAAACCATAAGCAAGCAGCATAGGAATGAAGTTTGTCAATTCATCTGTCGCATGTGGGTCTCCCCTTTTATGTGATGTCGAATTTGACTGTTTTTGTGTAATCCATGCATTACAAGCACATGTGAAATGATGGTCTACTCCACATGCTCTCCAGAATCACTTTGCTTTCTGTCCTTTCTTTTAGTTCTCGGAAACTTGAGCAGAAGCATGCAAACTATTATTTTATTGGGGTATGTGTATCTGAAATTACATTTGTGCAATTAAAGGGAATCTGTCACCCCATTTTAGCCATATCAGCTAAAGATATGACTGAATAGTGCGTCCCATAAGTAACCTATCGGTATGTAGCTTATATCCTGATACCCCCCGTTTTGATAGCAAAATAGCGAATGTGCAACTATTGTCCTTCACTTTCCTTGCCCCAGAAGTCGTCCAAGGCAAGCAGTCATTTCCGGGGCAAGGAAAGAGTTGCGCATGCGCTGTAATGATTTTATGCTTTGCCCACTGTTGGGCAAAGCACGCTGCGCATGCGCGGGGGAATTTGAAAAGCGCAATCGCGGGAAGCCGAACGCCGTCTGTGTGATTCACAGAGACGGCCATACGCAAGAGATGCCGACGAGTGGGGGGGAGGGGAGAAGAGAGAAAACACCGCCCTCCGGACCGGACCGCCCTGATTTACAGACAAAAATCCGAACTTTACAAAGGTATTTTGCTATCAAAACAGGGGTATCAGGATATAAGCTACATACCGATAGGTTACTTATGGGACGCACTATTCAGTCATATCTTTAGCTGATATGGCTAAAATGGGGTGATAGATTCCCTTTAACTATTAGATTCCTTTAACTATTACATACCTTTTGATTATGTGCAATTCACAGACACTCTGCTTACATACATCTAGGACTTTCTACTTTCCATAGGCATTCATCACCTATACAGTCATGGCTAAAATTTTGAAGACTAAAACAAATTTTGGTTTTCAGACGGTTACTATTTACATTTTTATATTGGCAATTCGAATTAACTCTCTGTTATGAAGAGTGATTAGATGAATTAAAAGAAAAGCTAAGGGTAACAGGAGAAATTGCACCACACAGTTTGTTGTGCAATTTCTCCTGAGTATGCCGATACCCCATATGTAGGTTAATACTACTTTTGAGTTACAGTGCAAAGCGCAGAAGGGAAGAAGCGCCATATTGGAGTTCAGATTTTGCTGGAATGATTTGAGGGTGCCATGTCACATTGGCAGAGGCCCTAAAGTGCCAGAACAACAGAAAACCCCTATATGTGTGAAGTCATTAGACAAAATACACTCCCCAATGAATTCATCTAGTGGTGCAGTGATCGTACTGACACCACATAAGCCTCACAGAATTTTATACCACTGAGCGGTGAAGAAAGAATAAATTACATTTTTAGCAATAAAATGTTGTTTTAGACCCAAGTTTTTTATTTTAGGGTTAATAGGATTTTTTTTTTTACATCAAACTGAGGTCCATTTTTTCCCGAGTGCGCCAATACCCTACATGTAATCATTAAATATTTTTCAGGCACAGAGCAAAGCTCAGAAGGCAAGGAGCGCCAGATTATACTGTTATGGTTTGCAGATGCCATGACCCACTGGGAGAGCCCATGAGGTGCCAAAACAGCAGAACCCCCCATAAGTGACCCCATTTTACAAACTACACCACTTAATGAATTCATTTAGGGGTGCAGTGATAATATTGATAAAACGGGTGTGTCACAGAATTTTATACTATTGGGCAGTAAATAAAAAATAACTACATTTCTACCACCAAAATTTTGCTTTAGCCGCAGATTTTGCATTTTCACACAAGAAGTGGGTAAAAATGGCACCAAAATTTGTCCCACAATTTATACTGAATGTAGAAATACCCCATATGTGGCTGTACAGTACTACTTAGCCACACGGAGAGACTCGGGAGGAACGGAGCGCTATTTGCCTCCTGGAGCGCAGATTTTCCTAGAACAGTATGCGGACTCCATATACAGAGCCCCTAATTGCTAGAAGAGCAGAATACTCTCTCAAGTGACCCCATTTTGCAAACTATACCCATTGGGGAATTTAGCTACAAGTGCAGCGACGATTTTGACTCCATGGGTGTTTTCCAGAAACAAGCAGCAATGAATATTGCCAAATGAAAATTGCAAACTGCCGTTGTAGTGACCAGTACGTCATTCCCAGCCAGTGATTCTGGAGACATGCACCGGTGAGTTTGGCAGGCTCTCATCGCTTCAGAAATGCCAAACATGTGGACGCTATATGTGGATTAGGCACACTGGGGCTCAGAAGGGAGGGGGGCATTTGGATTTGGGAGCGGAGAATTTGCTGAATTTCTTTTGGCGGGTGAGCATCCATTTTGCTTTTCCACAGCCTTTGTACTACCAGTAATGTGGAAGCCCCTATATTTCTATTAACAGATGACGGACCTGAGTGGGGACTTGCTTTTTTTGTAGATTGCGCTGAAGCTTTTATTGGGAACATTTTACATAACATTTGGGATCACATTTATTCTGCACTCTATGTTGAGCACTTACTTTAGGGTTTCCATCTAAATCTCTGAGTGACGTGATTCAAATGAAACCCCTGAGGGATCCATTCACTGTAATGAAGCAGCAGAGTTACTCTGGACTCCGCCTGGCCTCTGTTCAGTGTTGTCCTTTTCAGAACTGCACAAAACTGTGGAAGACAGCACTTTTATGCAATCCTAAAAAGACGGACACCAGGTCAGACGGTGTCCACAGTGCTTCCATCTGCCTCAATCTAGCGAATTTCCGCCGGGGGTTCTGTCTGAATCATGTATTTCAGAGATTTACACGGAAATCCGGATGTAAGCGCTCAGCGCTGAGTGAAGGATAAATGTGAGCAGAGCCTTACTGCGATCTTTGGGAGGCAGAATGAAAAAATCAACAGCAGGTGAAGAATTGGTTTTAAGTTATTAGACGACTTTATTCTTCGGGTCGGTGCGATTACAGCGATACCAGATTTATATCAGGTTTTTATGTTTGGCTGCTGTCACACACTAAAAGATGCTTTTATTGCAAAAAATAGTTTTTGCATCACCATATTTTGAGAGCTATAATTTTTCCATATTTTGACCCACAGAGTCATGTGAGGGCTTTGTTTTTTACGGGAAGAGTTGACATGTTTGTTGGTACCATTTAAGGGCACATTACATTTTTTGATTGCTTTCTATTCCAAATTTTGGAAGGCAGACTGAACAAAAACTAGCAATTCAGGATTTTTTTAGGGGGTGGGGGCGTTATGCCTCTCCATATGTAGTAAAATTATTACGGCATATTTATTCTTCGGGTCAGTATGGTTACAGCAATACCCCACTTAATTTTTTTTTATGTTTTGCCGCTTTTACAGAATTAAAACTATTTTTTAGACAAAATAAATATTTTTGTATCGCTTTATTCTTAGATTTATAACTTTTTTATTTTTCTGCTGATGGAGCAATATTTGTGCTTCTTTTTTGTGGGACAAGATGACGTTTTCAGTGGTACCATGTTTATTTATATCCGTCTTTTTGATCGCATTTTATTCCACTTTTTGTTTGGCGGTATAATGATAAATAAAGCATTGTTTTTTGCTTTATTTATTATTTATTTTGATTTATTATTATTTTTTTTGTATTTTTACAATTATTTAATTTTTTTTTTACTTGTTTTAAACTTTTTTACTTAGTCCCACTATGGGAGTATCATTTTTGGCAGGCTGATCGCTTCTACAGCATGTAGATGAAGCAGCATCTCCATGCTGTACAAACTGTCAGCTCTGCACTAACAGAGAAGCTTGCTGATCAAGCACTGCGCATGATCAGCATGTTTCCTAGCTCTAATGACCCAGATGTCGTCATGACGACATCGGGTCACCATGGCAAAGATGGGGACCCCGCATCACGCCGCGGGGTCTCCGATCCAAAGGCAGAGAGGCTGTCAGCCCTCTGCCGCTGCGTCTCCCAGAATGTTGAGATCTCGTTCGATTGCAGCATTTCGGGGGGTTAAATTGTTGAGAGTGGTACATGACCGCTCCTGGCACTTAGTGCCAGGTGTCAACTGTCAGAATCAGCTGACACTTGGCAGAAATCTCCCGCACACCACACGTGTGCGCAGGCGGTCGCGTAGACGTAATAATCTGTCCCTGGTCAGATAGACCCAGGTCACATGGACGGATTATTATATCTAATGTCAGAAAGGGGTTAAGCACCTGAAGGGTTAATAAACTTCTTGAATGTGGTTTTGAGCACCTTGAGGGGTGCAGTTTTTAGAATGTTGTCACTTTTGGGTATTTTCTGTCACATAGACCCCTCAAAGTCACTTCATATGTGAGGTGGTCCCTAAAAATATGGTTTTGTAAATTTTATGGAAAAATGAGAAATCGCTTGTCAACTTTTAACCCTTATAACTTCATAACAAAAAAAAATTATGTTTCAAAAATTATGCTGATGTAAAGTAGACATGTGGGAAATGTTATTTGTGAACTATTTTGTTTGATATAACTCTCTGGCTTAGGGGCATAAAAGTTTGAAAACTGCAAAATTTTCAACATTTTTGATAATTTATCGATATTTTCAGAAATAAACGCAAGTAATATCAAACAAATTTTACCACTATCATGAAGTACAATATGTCATGAAAAAAAACAATCTCAGAATCACTGGGATACGTTGAAGCGTTATTACCACATAAAGTGACACTGGTCACAATTGAAAAAATTGGCCTGGTCACAAAGGCGAAAATATGCTCTGGCGCGAAAGGGTTACATTTTAAATATCAATTCAAGCAATGCATCCTTACGACAAAATAAAGTTCTCATTTCTATAAGAGCAGTTTGTACACCAAGATTACGCACTGCCCTTTGGTAGACTATTCAGACATGTTGGGAAATATCAAGCACGCTTTTTAGCACATTATTGCTTGCATGAAATGAGGACATTTATGATGTTTCTCAAGCCAGCTGAGTACATACTTCACATTATGACTTCTGCAGAAATTGATAGAGACTATCTACAAGGGAAGTAAAACTTCAGTATGAAGAAGTGCAACTGGTTAGGGAATTTAGGCAACATTATGTTTTGAAACGTGTATTTTTTTTTATAGAAAGTGGGAGAGGATGTTGTGACTTCCTCTGTAAATCTCTAAGGACACGGCATTGGTGGTCTCTAAACTTATTAACTCATTTACTGTTGGAAAATGAAAAAACATTTTCCGTCACACTAAACTGACGTACCTCCACTGCAAAGAAGGTGCTAAAGAGGTAGTCCATATATTGATAAGTCATCAATATGAAATTATTGGGGGTCTGACACCTGGCACTTCTGCAATCAGCTGATATCTGCTCTGCTCTGTAAGAAATGTAGGGAACATTGCACAATATTTAATGGCAGCTGCCAAGTACAGCAGTTTTCTGGAAGTGTTCCCCTCCATATATTGCTTCTGAGTGGACTGCGCACAGAACACCTGATCGGTGAGGGTGCGGGGTATCGGACTCCCTCTGATCTCATATTCATATCAGTCTCAGATAACCCCTCTAAGGCCTCATACTCACTGGCGCCGAAAACGGATGATAATCAGACGAAAAAAAATCGGATTCAAATCGGACCAATGTTATTCAATAGGTGAATTCTCATTTGCGATTTTTTTCTCATCAGAAATTGGTGTGAGAAAAAAATTGCAGCATGCTGCGATTTGGGGATGATAATCGCCAATGCAAGTCAATGGGTGCGATTAAAAAACGCACAGACTCGCACCATGCAAGTGCTGTCCGATTTATACGCACCAGTCTCCTTTGAAAAGCCGGCAATTCATCCCCGGCTATTGTAAAATCACACTGACAGCTCACAAAACACTAGATACATACACATAGAATACATATATATATATATATATATATATATACATGTCATTGTAACACATACATATATATATATTTATAGTTCATACACTTCTACATACTGTAATAGCCGCTAATTCAATTGCCGGCTTTTGTGAAATCACAGATAGTGTTGAGCGATACTGCTCGATATCTTAAAAATATCGTATCGAAATGGTATCGCCGATATCACTAAATATCGTCGATATCCGATTCCGAAAGTCCAATGTAAGTCTATGGGAACAAAATATCGACATTAAAAAAAACCATTCTTGCCTTGTTGGTTAATTGTACATGAAGGAAAACAACAAAGACTAATGTAGAATGTATTGGGGGAGGTTGAGGAGACAATAAAGGCATACATGTTTAACCCAATGCATTGGAATAGCATTAATATATTTTTTTTTGGAAATACGTTTGGATTGACTAACAAATTGACAATGTTGTTAACCTTTTTTCTATTTTGGCAAATATGTATGTTTCACAACTTCCATGCTCTTCACCTTTTTAACTTTTGCCAGTGCCACACTTTCTCCTTCATAATCTTCAGCAGCAGCATCATCTTTCTCATCAAATTATTCTTCATCTTCACCTTCTTAATCTTCTTCTTAAACTTCTTGCTATTCATGTTTTTGTTTACATTACTCATATTGTTATTATTAAACTAATTAATCTTCTTCATATTCAAATTCTTCATCTTCTTCCTCTTCATCTTCTTCATCATATTCTTATTTGTGACAGAGATTCCTGTACTTGTAATCTGTAAAAGTATGAATTGTTCATCCTTCCGTTCTTGCTGTCACAAAAGATTTAAATTACAACAGTATTTGTCCGTGTTCAGTTTAGCCTGCAGCAGCAGCAGGCATTTTCCAGGGGCACCACGAGGAGGAACGGACTCACCCCCATACACTGCTTAGTCTTCTTCTGCTTAGAATTTAGAGCATATATTTTGCTCTTCATTTTGGTCTTATACTTCATGTTCTTCTGCTTTTTGATCTTTTGCTTATTGTTCTTCTGTCTCTTGTTCTGTATCTTGTAGTTTGTCTTAACCTTCTTTGTCCTGTTGGTGATCTTCTTCTGGGTAATCTTTTATTTTTTCTTTGTGATGGTGTTCAGGCTGGTTGGCTTCATGCTCGTCGTCCTTGTTGTCGTCATCTTCTTCTGGGTGGTCTTTAAGGTCGTCTAATTTCCGAGAAACAGCTGACGTTACTGGAACCCTGACGGGTATCAGATGGAGCAAGAGACAATGGAAGTAACGAGGACCAGCTGACTGTGCTGGACCCCGGACGGGTAGCAGAAGGAAAAGAGGCAATGTCACAACCGAGTACCAGCTGACGTTACTGTGACACGGTTACTAAGCAGGAGGTACCTGTGCTCCAAAGCACTACTAAGGACCAGCAGACGTTGCTGGAACTCGGATACGGAGATGGAGGCACCTAGACCAAAGGCACTGGGGAGAACCACTTGACGGTACTGGACCCCGGACGGGTAGCAGAAGGAAAAGAGGCAATGTCACAACCGAGTACCAGCTGACGTTACTGTGACACGGTTACTAAGCAGGAGGTACCTGTGCTCCAAAGCACTACCAAGGACCAGCAGACGTTGCTGGAACTCGGATACGGAGATGGAGGCACCTAGGCCAAAGGCACTGGGGAGAACCACTTGACGGTACTGGACCCCGGACGGGTAGCAGAAGGAAAAGAGGCAATGTCACAACCGAGTACCAGCTGACGTTACTGTGACACGGTTACTAAGCAGGAGGTACCTGTGCTCCAAAGCACTACCAAGGACCACAGACGTTGCTGGAACTCGGATACGGAGATGGAAGCACCTAGGCCAAAGGCACTGGGGAGAACCACTTGACGGTACTGGACCCCGGACGGGTAGAAGAACGCACCCATGAAAATGTAAGTTGACAGGACGCAAGCCGTCCGCAGTTACCGAATCACACAGTCCTACAGTGGGTGCTTATCCTATTGTCACAATGGAAACCGCCTTTATTTACATATCCCACAGCACACATAGGAATCACCTAAACTGCAGGCACCATAGAGTCGGCTAACCCGAATGCAACACGACAGCACAACTTATTGGAGGATAATTGACGTTCACACTGCCAGGAAACAGCTGTCGTGCTGTAACCAGGCTGGCCAGGAGTCAGTACCCCTGCCAATTACTTACGAGCAACAAATGGCGGTGTTGTAGCCCAGGGAGTAGAGTTCAGGTGGTAGAAAGATGAACATAACAGGGGACATGGAAAACGTTACCAAACAGTTATTTAATCTGAAAACGGACAGGCAAATTCAGGTGAGATCCATGCCTTGTTCATTTTCAGAAAAGTAAGCCGGTCTACATTCTCTGAGGATAGTCGCATGCGACGGTCTGTTACTACACCACCTGCAGCACTAAAGACACGCTCAGATAATACACTGGCAGCAGGGCAAACCAGCACCTCCAATGCATACTGGCTAAGCTCTGGCCATGTATCCAACTTAGAGACCCAAAATTTGAAAGGGGAAGAGGCATCTGGGAGTACACTTAGAGGGAAAGCCAAGTAGTCTGTCACCATCTTACGGAAACGTTTCTTCCTGGTGACTGGAGCCGTCTCGGATGGTGTAGACCTTGCTGGCGCTGTCACAAAACTTTGCCACATTTGTAACATACAGTTCTTGCCCTGTGCAGAGGCGCTGCTTCTGATCCCTCTTGTTGTAGAGGTGTCTACACTGCCTCGACGCACAGAGCTGCTTTGTAAAGCAGTAGCAGCAGCAGCAGCAGCAGCTCTCTCGGCTGGAATGTACAACAGTATGGATTGCACCAGTGTGTCTTGGTACTCCTGCATTTTACGGTCCCGGTTCACCGGTGTGATGAGGGTTTGTAAGTTGTCCCGGTAGCGAGGGTCTAGGAGGGTGTACACCCAATAATCTGACGTGCTGAGAATGTGGGCGATGCGGCGGTCGTTTCTCAGGCACTGAAGCATGAAATCAACCATGTGCTGCTGACTCCCAACTGGCCAACAAAGGCTGTCCTCTGGAAGAGGCGTCATCTCTGTCTCCTCTGCATCACCCCACCCTCGCTCTACATACTGACTACAGCGTTGTGTACTTCCCTCTATAGGGATTTCTTCCTCCTCCATTGACTCCTCCTCCTCCTCATCCTCCTCACAAAGTGAGCCCTGCCCAGCCCTTTGTGAGGAACCACGTTGCGCTGACTGTCCTGAAGGTAATTGAATTTGTGACTCCTCATCCTCCACCTCTTCCAAAACCTCTTCCTTTAGTGCTTTCAGTGATTTCTGAAGCAGGCAGATAAGGGGGACAGTCATGCTGACTAGTGCATCATCTGCACTCGCCATCCGCGTTGAGACATCAAACGCATGCAAAACGTCGCAGATGTCCTTCATAGAGGCCCACTCAGTAGTGGTGAAGTGTGAACGGCGCAAATTGCGAGTTGATTGCGCCTGTTGCAGCTGATACTCCATTACTGCTGGCTGCTGCTCACACAACCGCTCCAACATATGTAACGTGGAATTCCACCTGGTGGGTACGTCACATATGATGCGATGTTCAGGAAGGTGAAATCTGACTTGCAGAGCTGCAATGCGCGATCTGGCCATGCTGGAACGTCGCAAGTGAGCGCACTCTAGGCGGACCTTGTGCAGCAGTGCATCAAGATCCGGACAGTCCCTCAAAAAACTCTGCACGACCAAGTTGAGCACATGTGCCAGACATGGTATGTGAGTGAGGTTGCCAAGGCCCAGAGCTGCCACCAGATTTCGGCCATTGTCACACACTACCAAGCCTGGCTGGAGATTAGCTGACAAAAACCACACGTCGCTCTCCTGCTTGATGGCATCCCAGAGCTCCTGCGCTGTGTGGCTTCGATTCCCCATGGGAATTAATTTCAGTACGGCCTGTTGACGTTTGGCCACGGCTGTGCTCATATCGGTCGCAACAGGTAAGCGTTCACGGGTCCATGTGGAGGTATACCGTGACGGCTCGTGCAGCGATGATTCTGAGGAACTGGAGTAGGAGGAGGAATCAATGTGCACAGACTGGATTCCTGCAATCCTTGGAGTTGGCAGAACACGTACAGCGCCACTGGCAAGATCTGTACCCGGCTCCACAACATTGACCCAATGGGCAGTGAGGGAAAGGTATCGTCCCTGGCCATGGGTACTGGTCCATGCATCGGTGGTCAGGTGGACCCTGCTACTGACGGCGTTTAGTAGCGAATGTTTAATGTTTCCCTCGACATGTTTTTGCAGAGCAGGGACAGCTTGCCTGCTGAAATAAAATCGGCTTGGCACATTATATTGTGGGACTGCCAATGCCATAAAGTTCCTGAAACTGTCAGTCTCCACCAGCCTGAATGACAGCATTTCAAGGGACAGGAGTTTTGCAAGGCCAGCATTCAGAGCCTGTGCTCGTGGATGGTTTGCCGAGTATGGCCGTCTTTTATCCCATGCCTGTGTTACCGATGGCTGTTTTTTGTTCTGGGAGTGTGACGATGACTGTGAACTTGCTGCAGTGGGTGGAATAACAGTTTGTCTATGGACAACAGTGACCGAGGTTCTTCCATGGAGATCCTGTGAGGAAGCCGAAACAGGTGTGTGAGAGCTGGAGGTAGAGGCTCGAACATGACCTAAAGATGTAGGTGCTGCTGTAGGTTGGCCTACATCTCCAGTGTGTCTTTGGAACTTAGCTACGTGCTTTTCCGTACATGTTTCCACATATTTGTGGTATTCAGGTTCCTGATATTTTTACCTCTTTTAACTTTTTGCTTACACAGCTTGCATTGAACATAGCAAATATCATCTACAAGTCTGTCAAAAAAGGACCACGCAGTGCAAGTCATGGGAGCGCCAATTTTGACAGTTCTAAGAGAACTGCTCCCAACAGGTGCCAAACTGGAGACTACAGGCAAGCGAGTCTGCAGCCTACCTCTCCCTCCTCTTTGTACCGTTGGGACAATCTCTTCCTCAGAGCTGCTCCCACCACCTTCCTGTTGCTCACGCCATGTTGGGTCTCGGACTTCATCATCTCCACTACCCTCTTCCAACACCTGCTGCTGTTGGATGGTCTGGGCAGCACCATGCTCCACAAAACCTGGCACCTGAGTCTCATCATCATCATAAGATGCGTTCTGCGGTGTGCTGTCCATCGCACTGGCTCACCCGCCTCTTCAGATTGAGAGAGACACAGCTGTTGCGCATCACTGCATACTCCCTCTTCTTCAAATTGCAGAATGCTGCTTGCCTGTGCCCGTGTTTGCGAGCCAACAGATTCTGAGAACAGAAGCAGAGACTCAGCTGGCTCCTGTACAGAACTCTCTGACTGCCTGGGCAATTTGACAGGCGGTGAACAGACAGATGGTTGCTCAACAGTGTTGTGTTCCTGAGAGGAGGTGGAAGGAATTGAAGTCGATGCATTGGCTGCCATCCAACCAACAACGGCTTCAATTTGTTCTTCCAGCAGCAGGGGGGCACGCCGAGCTCCTACCAAAGTGCGCATAAAGGAACGCTCACGGGGAAAACTGGTGGATGCTGTGTCACTGAGGGCGGCAGCAGCCACAGAATCCCCACGTCCTCTCCCTGCTGAAACTCCACGGCCACGACCACGTGCCTTACTCACTGACTTCTTCATCTTGGTAGATTGATAAAGAAAGTCAGAAAAGTTATAAGGCCTAAGTGTGGTTATTACGCAGAGACTGAAGTGAACACTGAAACACAACTGTTCACAATCTGTGAAAGGCTACTCCTTTGTCTACTTCTATAGTGTTTGCAATTGCAACCAATGTATTGTATACGGATGGAAGCGCGTCACACTAATAGATTATATTTTAAATGGAATGGAGCAGAACCAATTGGAGATAAATGAAAAGGATGAGCCACTGAGACACGCTCAGCAGAGTACAAGCAGCAGTGCTTGAACAAGTAACTGGAGCGTGATGTGCACTCAAAAAATAAAAAACACAGACTGAAGTGAACACTGAAACACAACTGTCCACAATCTGGGAAAGGCTACTCCTTTGTCTACTTCTATAGTGTTTGCAACCAATGTATTGTATACGGATGGAAGCGCGTCACACTAATAGATTATATTTTAAATGGAATGGAGCAGAACCAATTGGAGATAAATGAAAAGGATGAGCCACTGAGACACGCTCAGCAGAGTACAAGCAGCAGTGCTTGAACAAGTAACTGGAGCGTGATGTGCACTCAAAAAATAAAAAACACAGACTGAAGTGAACACTGAAACACAACTGTCCACAATCTGGGAAAGGCTACTCCTTTGTCTACTTCTATAGTGTTTGCAACCAATGTATTGTATACGGATGGAAGCACGTCACACTAATAGTTAAATTGCATGGAGCTGCAAGAATTACACTGAAGGAAAAAAAAAAGAGTCTGTGAGTGACATGTGCAGATGCCTACAGACAGCGTTGCATGCAGAGCAAACTGCAGCGTCACCTGCACTCACACACACCTTGCAGAGCTGTTAAAACAACACTGCAGGCAAAAGGAAGCTTTACAGAGCGGTGGTGCTAGCCTGCCTACAGCACAGTACACTAAATCGCAATCTCTAACTGTCCCTCAGAGTCAGCACAGCAGCGTTCTGTCCCTTACTGAATTCACAGCACAGTGACGCTAAAATGGCGGCGGCGCCTTTTATAGTGCATTCTGACATCATTTCAGCATCCAATCACAGCCATGCCATTAGTTAACATGACCGCAGCAGTACAGGATGTGCCCACACTTCTTAGGATTCCTCATTGGCTGACTAAAATCACATTGCCTCGCAAAGAATTATGGGAACTTCCGATTCCGGTATTCGATAAGACGAAAATATCGAAACGAATTATCGAAAGGCCGATAGAGCTAATATCGGCCGATACCCGATATTTGCAGTATCGCATCGCTCAACACTAATCACAGAAGCCGACATGAAATGATACATTGTTTCCACACAGTTAACCATGTCATTTCATGTATTTTGATATATGGTTTTAACTTACAATTACATAAGTTCATGTGTGCAAAATTTCAGACATGTAGGGGTTAATTAAAGGTGTAAATTTGTTGAAAAAAAATGCGTGGGCTCCCGCTGTATTTTCTCCACCAGACAGACAAAGCAAGCGAGTGGGGGCAGATAATAATAGCCTAGGGAGGGTACATTTTTTTGTGCCCCCCGGCTACTAACATCTGCCCCCAGACACCCCAGAAAGGGCAAATCTCTAATTAGATTCGCCCTTTCTGGCACTTTGCCCGTCTATTCCCATTGCCCTGTAGCGGTGGCGAATGGGTTAATAAGGGGTTAAAGCCACCTTGCAATTGAAAGGTCACTTTAAGCCAGGTTAATAATTGAGAGCTGTCAATTAGACAACTATCAATTATTAATCCTATTGAAGTAAATAAAAAAACACACACACTTTAAGAATAAATAGTTTTAATGAAATAAAAACACATTTTTTTGACCATCTTTTATTTTACTCTTAATCCGTGCGAAGCCCTTGATCTCCTAAAATAAATATAAAATAATAAAACAACATTATTCTTACCTATCTGGCGATCTGTCACGTCCCACGATGTAATCCTTCACAAAGGGTTAACTAGCAATCAGCTAAGCAGAGCAAGTAATGCTGCCTGCTCAGCTGAAAGCTCTTGAATGAATGAGCTTATCTCCTGCCGACAGGAGAGGATGTGATTAATGAATGAAGCTTAATTGATTGTGTCCCACTTTCACTTTAGGTCAGGTCACTGAAGTGAAAGTGGCAATAAATCAATTAAGCTCCATTCATTAATCTCTTCCTCTCCTTTCGCTGGGAGAGGAAGTTATTCATTCAGGGTGTTACAGCTAGCACACAGCATTAGCTCTCTGCGAGCTGTAACCTGTTAACCCTTCCTGATGGATTACACCGTGGGACCTGACTGTGCATCGGATTGGTAAGAATAATTTAGCTTTTTTATTTTATTTTTATTACAGGAAATGGTTTTAGCAGGAAAATAAAATATGGTCCAAAACTGTGTGATTATTTAATTAAACTTCTTTTTTATTAAACTGTGTGTGTTTGATTTTTCTATCATACAATAGGATTAATAATTGATAGTTGTCTAATTGACAGCTCTCAATTATTAACCTGGCTTAAAGTGACCTTCCAATTGCAAGGTGGCTTTAACCCCTTATTAACCCATTCACCACCGCTACAGGGCAATGGGAATAGACGGGCAAAGTGCCAGAAAGGGCGAATCTAATTAGAGATTTGCCCTTTCTGGGGTGTCTGGGGGCAGATGTTAGTAGCCAGGGGGGGGCACAAAAAAAATGTACCCTCCCTAGGCTATTATTATCTGCCCCCACTCGCTTTGCTTTGTCTGTCTGGTGGAGAAAATACAGCGGGAGCCCACGCATTTTTTTTCAACGAATTTACACCTTTAATTAACCCCTACATGTCTGAAATTTTGCACACATACACTTATGTAATTGTAAGTTAAAAACATATATCAAAATACATGAAATGACATGGTTAACTGTGTCTAAACAATGTATCATTTCATGTCGGCTTTTGTGATTTCACAAAAGCCGGCAATTGAATTAGCAGCTATTACAGTATGTAGAAGTGTATGAACTTTAAATATATGTATATATATATGTCACAATTACATATATATATATATATATATATATATGTATTCTATGTGTGTATATGTATTGCTTCTATTCTTTATTAACACTAGAACTACTGGATAGTCATTTTGACTGCTTCTCACTATGTGCAAAGTAGTCAAAATGACTACCTCAGTAGTTCTAGTGTTAAAGCTGTCAGTGTGATTTTACAGTATAGCCGGGGATGAATTAGCGGCTATTATACTATGTAGAAGTGTATGACCTATATATATATTATATATATATTATATATATATAATTATTTGCTTTTTGTGTACATTTTTTTTTACAATGTGATTTTTACATGACTTTTTACATAGAGATAACTGCTCTATGTAAAACTTCATGTTAAAATCGCATTGCATACAGATGGAAAACTGATGGAAAACGCATGGTGCGATTTAAAATCGCATCAAAATCGCATGCCTTTTTACAACAAATGTACCGTTTTTTTCCTGCAGAAAACGGACCGATTTTTTTCCAGCCAGTGAGTATGAGCCCTAATGCTGAACACCATATGTTCAATTACGGGGGCTCGATTTGCAACAGAGGTTGTCCTTTGAGCTGATGTGTGTATGCAGCATGATGGGATATACACTGCACACTACATTGCAATTTTACCCTTAGCAAATGTGTCAAAATATTTCCAAAATTAAGCCGTATGAATAGGTGATGTACAGCCATCTTTAATTTCCTATATGACATGTAATAATAAAATATGCAACAAATATGCGCCAAAATTTTCTTTGGGTGATGACATAGAAAAGCACATTGATCAAACGCCTGTCCTATGACAGAATAAAATGAACTAAAGCAATGAAGAAGACCATTTATGAGTATGCAACACAAAGAAGAGGTATTGTGTTGATTGCATTGCTGCCATGTCAGTGAATATCTTGCTCCACAACGAGACATAGACCTTGGCTTTTCAATGAGCGAAGAGAGACATTTATCTATGATCCGATCTAGATCGCTAATACTGTACATGTTCTATACTCAACAATTTGTTTTTGAGACAGTGACTTGAAGGGGAAGCTATTATATTTCCAAATATTGAATAAAGAATAATAGTAATCTTTCAACTTTCACACTGGGGCTTTATTAGGCTAAAACATCCTGTCCTTTCAAGAAGCGTTTACAGGAGTTTTCTTATCAACAGAGGCAGGATTACAATGACAGCTAACACCTCTATATGCAACTGATAACATGTTAGTCACCAATCACAATAGTTAAAGGTGTTTCCACTACTAGGACAACCCCTTCTCACTCTAAGGCCCCGTTCACACATTGCGGTTTTAGATGCGTTTCCGCTGCGTTTTTTAACGCTGCGGAAACGCATCCAACCCGCAGCACAGTGCACAGCCAATGAATCCCTATGGGAACCGCAGGTCTGCTGTGCACATGCTGCGGAAAAAAACGCGCGGTTTAGCCGCGTTTTATTTTCCGCAGCATGTCAATTCTTTGTGCGGAACTGCAGCGGTTCGGCTCCCATTGACTTGCATTGAGTCGGGCACTTCCGCAGCAAAACCGCAGATCTAAAAAAGATCTGCGGGTTTGCTGCGGCTGAAACCGCTGCAGTTCGGGAGGAGGGAAGTGTGTGGGCGGTGCGTGGGCGTGAATAGTGTGCGGCGCTGTGTGTGTGGGCGGTGCGTGGGCGTGTATAGTGTGCGGCGCTGTGTGTGTGGGCGGTGATTGTGTGCCGGTGTCTGCGTGATCGGTGTGCGGGTCTGTGTGCGCAATCGGTGTGCGGGTCTGTGTGCGCGATCGGTGTGCGGGGCTGTGTATGTGCGGCGGTGTGCGGGGCTGTGTGCGTGTCTCCGTGTATGCAGGCATCGTCGGATGGGACTACAAGTCCCATCCGGCTATGCCTGCTACAGTGACAGTGACTGACACATTAGCCAATGATGGGACAGTAGTAGTCTCATCATCCGGCTAATGTGTACTGCTGAATGTAAAAAAAAAAAAAATTACATGACATACAGAACATATAACATACACATGACATACAGAACATATAACATACACATGACATACAACAAATAACATTGAGCACATACTCACCTCTTCCCCGACGCCATCCATCTGTGTATCGCTCTGTCGCCGGGAGAGAATGACATCACTACAGTTCATTCTCTCACGGCAATGCTGGGTGAGAAAATTCCCACGCAGCATTGCCATAAAGTGAGAGAATGAACTCAGTGATGCACTGCAGGAGCCATTGTCTCCTGTCAGTGCATCACTGGGAGGCCCTACAGAGCAGTGGCATCACCTGATGTCACCGTTCTATAGGGGAAACCGTCGTGGGACACTCGTTATTAATTGGACTGCGTCGGACAGGGAGTATACGGTTGTTTTATTTTTTTACGTTTTTTTACAGGAGATCGAGGGCGTCGCTTGGATCTGAGTGTGTAATAAAGATATGAAAACCGTGTTGTGTTTTATTTCATTAAAATAATTTATTCTTATGCGTGTGTTGTTTTTTTTAACCCTTTATTAATATAAGATTAATAATGGATAGGCGTCTTATTGACGCCTCTCTATTATTAACCGGGCTTAATATCACCTTACAATAGCAAGGTGATATTAACCCCTTATTACCCCATATCCCACCGCTACAGGGGAGTGGGAAGAGAGGGGCTAAGTGCCGGAATTGGCATCGTACAGATGCGCCAACTCTGGGGCGGCTGGGTGCTGGTATTTTTAGCCAGGGGGGGCGCCAATATCCATGGCCCCTTCCTAGGCTATGAATATCAGCCCGCAGCTGTCTGCCTAGCCTGTCTGGCTATAAATTATAGGGGGACCCCACGTCATTTTTTTTGGGGGGGTCCCCCTATTTTAATAGCCAGTGAAGGCTAGCTGCGGGCTGATATTCATAGCCTGGGAAGATCCATGGGTATTAACCCCTTCCCAGGCTAGAAATATTGGCCCGGCTGTCTGCTTTCCCCCTCTGGCGCAGAAAATTGCGCGGGAGCCCACGCCATTTTTTTTCCTATATTTTTTTTTTAATTAACTATTGCGTTATTTTGTGTATGTGTACGCGTGTGTGTCTTTAACTATTTATGTACCTTTATCTACTATCTATCTATCTATCTATCTATCTATCTATCTATCTATCTATCTATCTATCTATCTACTGGTATCTATTATCTATCTATGGCCGGCAACACACTTGCGAGTGTGATGCGAGTAAGTCGCACGACTTTCTCGCATCAACACCCGGCACGGCCGCCCACTCTTGGACCCGAATGTGCGGCTGCATAGAAATACATGCAGCCACACACTCGGGTCCGAGAGCGGGCAGCCGTGCCAGGTGTTGATGCGAGAAAGTCGTGCGACTTACTCGCATCACACTCGCAAGTGCGATGCCGGCCTATCTCTATCTGTGTGTGTGTAATGGAGTGTGGGTTGGACAAATGTAAAAGAGGAGGTTGGGCAAGAAATGACATCACAAATCTTTTTTTTTTTTTTTGTTAAACAACATATCTTTATTTAGCTGTAAAAACCGCATACAAAACCGCATGAGAAAAAACGCGTCAAAACCGCGCCAAAAAACGCATCAAAACCGCGCCAAAAACCGCGCCTGCGGTTTCTGCCAAGAGGTGCGGTTTCGGCGCGGAAAAATCCGCAGGCAAATCCGCAATGTGTGCACAGGCCTTAAGGCCCCGTCTCACATAGCGAGATCGCTGCTAAACAGCGATCTCAGCAGCGATCTCGCTATGTCTGACAGGTACCAGCGATCAGGTACCTGCTGTGAATCGCTGGTTGTGTCAGAAATGCCAGGACTTTTTTTGATCGCTGGTCTCCCGCTGGCCAGCACGCATCGCTGCTTGTGACAGGCAGGAGACCAACGATCTCCTGGTAACCAAGGTACACATCGGGTTTCCAAGCGCGGGGCTGTGCCTGGAAACCCGACGTGTAACTTGGATACCAGCGTGCTGCTGCAGGGGAGCTGGTAACCAAGGTACACGTCGGGTTTCCAGGCACCGCGCAGCGATCATGTAGCGACACACCAGCGATCCTGATCGTTGTCGGGATCGCTGGTGTGTCGCTATGTGAGACAGGGCCCTAAATGTTTGCATGTAGTAAAATAAAAATGACACCTATACTCACCTCCCATGCTGCCACCATTGCAGCGGTTGTCATATCACGTGAGCCCTGCACCCAATCAATGTTGGCATCACTGTCCCCGCCTTCAGACGTTTAAGTAATCAAGAAGTCAGAGCAGCGACAGACCGCATCACTTCCACTTGATTACTCATAGGTCCAAAGGTTTTGGACAGTGATGCCAGCACTGATTTGGCACAGGTCTCATGTGACATAACCTCACGTGAGCCCCAGTAACGCTACTGCGGACACCGCTGGAACGGCGCCGGCACCGGAGGTGAGTATAAGTGTTTCTATTTTAACACATTATTAAACATTCAGAGTGAGAAGGGATTGTCCTAGTAGTTGACAACTCGTCTAATGTCACAGATGAACTTGCTCCCCGACTCCCATCACAGTGTCCTTTGCATACTCTCATTAGACACTTCAATACAAAAGATAGAGTTGGGATTTGTCCATTATAGCTCTGTACATGTGTTGTTTCCTGAAACAAATGGAAGTTATAGAGTCTAAAAAATCTTCAGTGGCCAGCGTGAAATTTGAAAGATCTCTATTTGATATTTTTTAATAAAGACTAAAATATGTAAAAAATTTATAACGACTGACAAAATTAAAAAAAAATAAAAAAAAACCTGATTTAATTAGCAGGTAATTTTCTGATGATAGCTTCTCTTTAACCCCTTTCTACCATTTGACGCACTATCCCGCCCATGTGCCCTGGGACTTAATTTCCAAGGACGGAAAGTACTTCATAGTCAATCGGCCGCGTTCACGGGCCACTCCCGGCACTTTAACCCCCGGCACACTGCAATAAAAATGATCGCAGCGTTCCGGCGGCTTTTTGGGATTAAGAGTGAAATAAAAGATGGTCAAAAATATGTGTTTTGATTTCATTAAAATTATTTATTCTTAAAGTGTGTTTGTGTTTTTTTATTTACTTCAATAGGATTAATAATTGATAGTTGTCTAATTGACAGCTCTCAATTATTAACCTGCCTTAAGGTCACCTTTCAATACTAAGGTGACATTAACGCCTTATTAACCCATTCGCCACCGCTACAGGGCAATGGGAATAGACGGGCAAAGTGCCAGAAAGGGCAAATCTAATTATAGATTTGCCCTTTCTGGGGTGTCTGGGGGCAGATGTTAGTAGCCAGGGGGGCACAAAAAAAATGTACCCTCCCTAGGCTATTATTATCTGCCCCCACTTGCTTGCTTTGTCTGTCTGGTGGAGAAAATACAGCGGGAGCCCACGCATTTTTTTTCAACGAATTTACACCTTTAATTAACCCCTACATTGTCTGAAATTTTGCACAAATACACTCATGTAATTGTAAGTTCAAACCATATATCAAAATACAGGAAATTACATGGTTAACTGTGTGGAAACAATGTATCATTTCATGTCGGCTTCTGTGATTTCACAAAAGCCGGCAATTGAATTAGCGGCTATTACAGTATGTAGAAGTCTAGGAACTATAAATATATGTATATATATATGTCACACTAATTAATATATATATATATATATATATGTATTCTATGTGTGTATATGTATTGTTTCTATTCTTTATTAAAGCTGTCAGTGTGATTTTACAGTAATGCCAGGGATGAATTAGCGGCTATTATACTATGTAGAAGTGTATGACCTATATATATATTATATATATATTAGATGTATATATATATATATTTTAATATATAATTATTTGCTTTTTGTGTAAATTTTTTTGTTACAATGTGATTTTTACATGACTTTTTACATAGAGATAACTGCTCTATGTAAAACTTCATGTTAAAATCGCATTGCATACAGATGGAAAACTGATAGAAAACTGACAGAAAACGCATGGTGCGATTTAACCCCTTAGTGACAGAGCCATTTTGCAGCTTAATGACAGGGCCAATTTTTACAATTCTGACCACTGTCACTTTATGAGGTTATAACTCTGGAACGCTTTAACGAATCCCGCTGATTCTGAGACTGTTTTTTCGTGACATATTGTACTTCACGTTAGTGGTAAAATTTCTTTGATATGACTTGTGTTTATTTATGAAAAAAACGGAAATATGGCGAAAATTTTGAAAATTTAACAATTTTCAAACTTTAAAAATTTATGCCCTTAAATCAGAGAGATATGTCACACAAATTTCTTAATAAATAACATTTCCCACTTTTCTACTTTACATCAGCACAATTTTGGGACCAAAATTTTTTTTTGTTACGAAGTTATAAGGGTTAAAAGTTGACCAGCGATTTCTCATTTTTACACCATTTTTATTTTAGGGACCACATCACATTTGAAGTCACTTTGAGGGGTCTATACGATAGAAAATACCCAAAAGTTACACCATTCTAAAAACTGCACCCCTCAAGGTGCTCAAAACCACATTCAAGAAGTTTATTAACCCTTTATGTGCTTCACAGGAACTGAAGCAATGTGGAAGGAAAAAATTATCATTTAACTTTTTTTGCAAAAACTTTACTTCGGAACCTATTTTTTTTATTTTCACAAGTGTTAAAAGAAAAAATGAACCACAAAATTTGTTGTGCAATTTCTCCTGAATAAGCCGATACCCCATATGTGGGGGTAAACAACTTTTTGGGCGCACGGCAGAGGTCGCAAGGGAAGGAGCGACATTTGACTTTTTCAACGCAGAATTGGCTGGACGCCATGTGGCGTTTGTAGAGGCCCTGATGTGTCTAAACAGTGGAAACCCATCACAAGTGACCCCATTTTGGAAACTAGACCCCTAAGGAATTTATCTAGATGTGTGGTGAGCACTTTGAACCTCCAAGTGCTTCACAGAAGTTAATAACATAGAACAGTGAAAATAAAAAATCATATTTTTTCCACAAAAACAATCTTTTCACCCCAATTTTTATTTTCCCAAGGGTAACAAGACCCCAAAAGTTTTTGTGCAATTTGTCCTGAGCATGCCGATACCCCATATGTTGGGGTAAACCACTGTTTGGGTGCATGGCAGAGCTTGGAAGGGAAGGAGCGCCGTTTGACTTTTTCAGCGCAGAATTGGCTGGACGTCATGTCGTGTTTGTAGAGGCCCTGATGTGTCTAAACAGTGGAAACCACCCACAAGTGACCCCATTTTGGAAATTAGACCCCCTAAGGAACTTATCTAGATGTGTGGTGAGCACTTTGAACCTCCAAGTGCTTCACAGAAGTTTATAACATAGAGCCGTGAAAATAAAAAATCATATTTTTTCCACAAAAACGATCTGTTCACCCCAATTTTTATTTTCCCAAGGGTAACAAGACCCCAAAAGTTTTTGTGCAATTTGTCCTGAGCATGCTGATACCCCATATGTGGGGGTAAACCACTGTTTGGGTGCATGGCAGAGCTTGGAAGGGAAGGAGCGCCGTTTGACTTTTTCAACTCAGAATTGGCTGGACGCCATGTCGCGTTTGTAGAGGCCCTAATGTGTCTAAACAGTGGAAACCCCCACAAGTGACACCATTTTGGAAACTAGAACCCCTAAGGAACTTATATAGATGTGTGGTGAGCACTTTGAACCCCCAAGTGATTCACAGAAGTTTATAACTCCCGGGCATGAAAATAAAAAGTCATATTTTTTCCACAAACCTGATCGTTTAGTCCCCAATTTTTTATTTTCCAAAGGGTAACAGGAGAAATTAGACCACAAAAGTTGTTGTCCAATTTGTCCTGAGTACGCTGATACCCCATATGTGGGGTGGGACCACTGTTTGGGCGCACGGCAGGGCTTGGAAGGGAAGGAGCGCTGTTTGACTTTTTCAAACCAAAATTGGCTGGAATTGAAATTGGACGCCATGTCGCGTTTGGAGAGCCCCTGATACGCCTAAACAGTCGAAACCCCCACAAATCACACCATTTTGGAAACTAGACCCTTTAGGAACTTATCTAGATGTGTGGTGAGCACTTTGAACCCCCAAGTGCTTCACAGAAATTAATAAACGTAGAGCCGTGAAAATAAAAAATCATTTTTTTCCTCAAAAATGATTCTTTAGCCCGCTATTTTTTTTATTTTCCCAAGGGTAACAGGATAAATTGGACCCAAAAAGTTGTTGTGCAATTTTTCCTGTGTACGCTGATACCCCATATGTGGGGTGAAACCACTGTTTGGGCGCATGGGAGTGCTTGGAAGGGAAGGAGCGGCATTTTGTAATGCAGACTTTGATGGAATGTTCTGCGGGCGTCATGTTGTGTTTGCAGAGCCCTTGATGTACCTAAACAGTAGAAACCCCCTGCAAGTGACACCATTTTGGAAACTAGACCCCCAATGAGCTTATCTAGATGTGTGGTGAGCACTTTGAACCCCAAGTGCTTCACAGAAATTTATAAACGCAGAGCCGTGAAAATGAAAAATCATTTTTTTTCTCAAAAATGATTTTTTAGCCAGCTATTTTTTTATTTTCCCAAGGGTAACCGGAAAAATTAGAACCCCAAAATTGGTGTGCAATTTGTCCTGAGTACGCTGATACCCCATATGTTGGGGTAAACCACTGTTTGGGCACACGGCAGGGCTCGGAAGGGAGGGAGCGCCATTTGACTTTTTGAAAGCCACGTCGTGTTTGGAGACCCCCTGATGTGCCTAAACAGTGGAAACCCCCAAAAGTGACCCCATTTTGGAAACTAGACCCCTTAAGGAGCTTATCTAGATGTGTGGTGAGCACTTTGAACCCCCTAGTGCTTCACAGAAATTTATAAACGCAGAGCCGTGAAAATGAAAAATCATTTTTTTTCTCAAAAATGATTTTTTTAGCCAGCTATTTTTTATTTTCCCAAGGGTAACCGGAGAAATTAGAACCCAAAATTGGTGTGCAATTTGTCCTGAGTACGGTGATACCCCATATGTTGGGGTAAACCACTGTTTGGGCGCACGGCAGGGCTCGGAAGGGAGGGAGCGCCATTTGACTTTTTGAACGCCACGTCGTGTTTGGAGACCCCCTGATGTGCCTAAATAGTGGAAATCCCTCAATTCTAGCTCCAACCCTAATCCCAACACACCCCTAACCCTAATCCCAACCCTAATCCTAACCTAAATCCCAACCCTAATTGTAACCCTAACCTTAATTATAACCCTAACTCTAATTGTAACCCTAACCCTAATTTTAACCCTAACCCTAATTGTAACCCTAACCCTAATTCTAACCCTAATTATAACCCTAACCCTAAGGCTAGGTTCATTTTGCGTTTTACCAGCCCGTTCAACACATAGCGTTGACGGGCTGGTAACGGTATAGCATAACGCGATCGCATTATGCTATACCCGCTAGCGCAGAGGAATCAGCAGATGATTCATCTGCGCTAGCGGTGACAGAGCCCAAACGCTGCAGCCCGCGTCCGAGGCTCCGTCACTGAATGATGGCACGTCGCAAACGCATGCCGCTTTACGGCATGTGTCGCGATGCGCCCTCAAATGGGGGTGAATGGCAGCGTTAACGGACTGCGTTACACCGCGTTATAACGCGGTGTAACGCAGTCCGTCTAACGGACTGCCATAACGCAGTATGAACCCAGCTTAACCCTAACGCTAATTATAACCCTTACCCTAAGGCTGCTTTCACACTTCCGGCGGGCGCCTGTCGGCGCCCCCGGCATTTTGCCGCAGCGCCGCATCAGAAAACCTGATACGCCGCATGTGTTTTTTTGCCGGATGGTTTCTGATGCCCGGAGACATTAGAAACCATCCGGCAAAAACAAAAAACGTTACATGCAGCGTTTTGTCCGGCCGTCGCAATGTACATTTGCGCCGCATCCGGACAAAACCGCATGCAACGCATTGACATGCGGCGCCATCCGGCGCTAATGCAAGTCAATGCAAAAAAAAACGCATGCGGCGCATCAGATTTTCTGATGCGGCGCTGCGGCTAAATGCCGGGGGCGCCGTCAGGCGCACACCGGATGTGTGAAACCAGCCTAATGCTAACCCTAACCCTAATTATAACCCTAACCCTAATTATAACCCTAACCCTAATTATAACCCTAACCCTAACAGAAAAATGAAAATAAATATAATTTCTATTTTTTATTATATGTCCCTAACTAAGGGGGTGATAAATGGGGGGGTTATGTACTGTTTTTTTTATTTTGATCACTGTGATAGTTTATCACAGTGATCAAAATGCACTTTTCTGAGAATGAATGAAAAATTTTTTGAATCTGCCGCCAAGCAGATCGGCGGGCGCACTGCGCATGCGCCCGCCATTTTTTTTTTTGCAGGAAGAAGACGCCGGGATCCTGGGACCTGCGGGAGGACGGAGGACACTGGTAAGTATATGGGGGGGCGATCGGGGGACCGGGGGACCCTCATTTTCTCCCCTCTGATGTGCGATCACATCAGAGGGGAGAGAAATCATTTTTTTTTTTTTTTTGCGATCGCGGCTATGCTTGCATAGCCGCGATCGCAACACCGGGATCGGTGAATACCGACCCGGATCATGTTCTCTGGGGTGGGGTCTCGGTAGCCGAGACCCCGGAGAAAATGCGCCTCTGGGGGGCGCTATTCACTTAATGACCGCCGTTAAAAGGCGTATCGGCGGTCGTTAAGGGGTTAAAATCGCATCAAAATCGCATGCCTTTTTACAACAAATGTACCTTTTTTTCCTGCAGAAAACGGACCGATTTTTTTCCAGCCAGTGAGTATGAGGCCTTAAGCTGCATTTGTGCTGAGAGATAATTGTGAACGAGCACTCCTAACAACGCTTTCTTCACGATTATCTTTCAGTGAACACAGGCTGTAGATCACACGTAGATCCACAATGATATTCAGTCCAGGTTGTTATCCTGCTGCCATTTTGTATCACACCCAAATTGAACTAACTAAACATAATAAAACTGATACATAAATGAAACATTCCCCAACTGTCCTACTGTTTGCCAAAGTAAACACTTCACCTTACTGTGCATTTCATACAGAGGTAAGTCTATGCAAAACATGGACAACATTACTCCGGTAAGAAATTTCCATACAAACTGCTGTTCTGACACTTATTGCTCAGAAAGTCATTCACAGTTACTTGAAAACATGCAAACTGCCGTCATCCAGAATTATACTTCCTAGTGTAAATAGGAAAGCCTAAATTTCAGGCATGGAATATTCTAATCTAGATCACACATAGCTTAACATAAGGCTGGATTCATGCATCCATGTTTAGAGGTCCGATTACGGATCATGGAGCATTGATCGGACCGGGGTCTCCAGCCTTATCAGCATGTTTAAGGCTGTCGAGTTCGGGTCAGGAGACCCAATGCCAATCCATGTTTCGTAGATTCATACTTGCACTATGTGAACTTGATCTTATGTATTCAAAAAGATCTCACCTGTAATATTTCCCTATCTGTATTACCATTCAAAAAGATCTCACATTTTTCAGCTGTGTCTAAAAAAAAACTATGTGAATCTAGCCTTGAAAGGGATTTATAGCAAAATAAGCTTTACAAGTGTAAGTTATTTATATTGCTCAATAATGACAGGTATGCCTGTCCTCTGGTAACAGCTCCTGATTTTGATTATGACCACAGCCCTTTTTCTGTCTTGAAGAAAAGTTAGGCTCAACTACATAAGTGAGCAGTTAGGCCTCAGTTAGGCCTCTTTCACACATGTTTTTTGCCGACAGGCGTGATCCGGCCTTTTTTGAAAAAAACGGATCCGTTTTTTGCTTCCGCCGGATCTGTTTTTTTCTCATTGAGTTGCATTAGCACTGGATTGCGGCGCATGTGCTTCCGTTTTTTTTGTCCGCTTTTTTTTCCGGATCCGTCTAAAATGTCGATTCCGGCGGCCGGACACAACGCATCTAGGAACGTTTTTTGTGTCTCTCTCTCTCTCCTCGTTCCAGACATGCGCACACTGCAATTCTCGGGTTCAAAAGTTCAGGACGGATCCGTTGCATCAGTTTTTTTCGCAATCTGCACCGGATCCGTCTTTTTACATATTGGACGGTTTGTGCCTGACGGCGAAAAACTTATGTGTGAAAGTAGCCTTTGCACTGATCTGGTCATGTGCCAACAGAAGAAACCCTGTCCTGTGTCCTGATACCCTAAAGTCAAGTGTTTACCAGATTTAGTTTCTATGTCTTAATATTTTCATCGATACACTCCGTGCGCCACAAACCGCTCAGTTTTGACAAGCATGCTTAGACAATAAGCTCATCACATAGTGTCCCCCATGCTGACAACCAGGCAGATCAGCAACCTGTTGGTGTGTTCACATTCGATTCAGTGTCAACATAGAGGAAATGTAGCAATACATATTTAGAACAATGAGTTGTCTGCTTAATTAGTCATTATTCACAAAACAGTGTTTCAAGATGAACACAGTTGTAACACAGAAGTCATCAGTGTGCTGCTCATGTGAAATGCTGACCCATTCATTAGAAAAGATTCAGTCTTAGGCCGGCGTCACACACAACGACAAAAAATCGGTCCGTTTTAGACGGTCGATTGTCGGATCAAAATGCAAACATCACACATCCTTCTGGCATCCGATTTTCCTTCAAAGATGCGATTTAATCGCATGTGTGTGTACCTTGTAACATCCGATTTTCATCGGACTTGCGAGATTTTCTCGCAGGCTTGCAAAACTGACATATAATGGATCCAAAAGAATAGTATTTCAATAAAAAAAAAGAATAGATATATACACATAGAACACATATATATACATGTCATTGTGACATGTATATATACATATATTTATAGTTCCTAGACTTCTACATACTGTTATAGCCGCTAATTCAATTGCCGGCTTCTGTGAAATCACAGAAGCCGACATGAAATGATAAATTGTTTCCACACAGTTAACCATGTCATTTCCTGTATTTTGATATTTGTTTAGAACTTACAATTACATGAGTGTATTTGTGCAAAATTTCAGACATGTAGGGGTTAATTAAAGGTGTAATTTCGTTGAAAAAAAATGCGTGGGCTCCCGCTGTATTTTCTCCACCAGACAGACAAAGCAAAGCGAGTGGGGGCAGATAATAACAGCCTAGGGAGGGTACATTTTTTGTGCCCCCCCTGGCTACTAACATCTGCCCCCAGACACCCCAGAAAGGGCAAATCTATAATTAGATTCGCCCTTTCTGGCACTTTGCCCGTCTATTCCCATTGCCCTGTAGCGGTGGCGAATGGGTTAATAATCTCACCTTACTGTCACCTTAGTATTGAAAGGTGACCTTAAGGCAGGTTAATAATTGAGAGCTGTCAATTAGACACTTTCCACTTTCCCTTTAGGTCAGGTCACTAAAGTTAAATTGCCAATAAATCAATTAAGCTCCATTCATGAATCTATTCCTCTACTTTCGCTGGGAGAGGAACTTATTCATTCATGGGGTTAGAGCTAGTAGATAGAATTATCTCCCTGCTAACTGTAACCTCTTAACCCTTTCTGATGGATTACAGCGTGGGACCTGACTGTACATCGGATTGGTAAGTATAATTTTGCTTTTTTATTTTATTTTTATTACAGGAAATGGTTTTAGCAGGAAAATAAAATATGGTAAAAAACTGTGTGATTATTTAATTAAACTTATTTTTTATTAAACTGTGTGTGTTTGATTTTTCTTTCATACAATAGGATTAATAATTGATAGTTGTCTAATTGACAGCTCTCAATTATTAACCTGCCTTAAGGTCACCTTTCAATACTAAGGTGACAGTAAGGTGAGATTATTAACCCATTCGCCACCGCTACAGGGCAATGGGAATAGACGGGCAAAGTGCCAGAAAGGGCGAATCTAATTATAGATTTGCCCTTTCTGGGGTGTCTGGGGGCAGATGTTAGTAGCCAGGGGGGGCACAAAAAATGTACCCTCCCTAGGCTGTTATTATCTGCCCCCACTCGCTTTGCTTTGTCTGTCTGGTGGAGAAAATACAGCGGGAGCCCACGCATTTTTTTTCAACGAAATTACACCTTTAATTAACCCCTACATGTCTGAAATTTTGCACAAATACACTCATGTAATTGTAAGTTCTAAACAAATATCAAAATACAGGAAATGACATGGTTAACTGTGTGGAAACAATGTATCATTTCATGTCGGCTTCTGTGATTTCACAGAAGCCGGCAATTGAATTTGCGGCTATTACAGTATGTAGAAGTCTAGGAAATATAAATATATATATATATATACATGTCACAATCACATATATATATATATATATATATATATGTATTCTATGTGTGTATATCTATTCTTTCTAGTCTTTATTAAAGCTGTCAGTGTGATTTTACAGTATAGCCGGGGATGAATTGCCGGCTTTTCTAAAGGACACCGATGCGATTTCATCGCAAGTCACACAGTGTGGTCCGTTTGTAATCCGATTTTTCATCGCTCCCATAGACTTGCATTGGCGATTGTCGACCGACAATCGGTGACAATCGCAGCATGCTGCGATTGTACACGGACGTTTAAAACGGACCACAAAAAATCTGATACTGGGAGCTGCTGCATAGATCAACATAGGTCCGACTGCAATGCGATTTTTCATCGCATTGCAGTCGTCCGATTCTGTCGCCAGTGTGACGCCGGCCTTAGGAACATAATCCATGGACTATGATGTGTCCTAGTGCTATTCTTTTATAAAACGGATTGCTCGTGTACGATAGTAAGGGACATGTTAATTAGACCTTACATCATTTTTTCCAAATTAATACCATAATATTATAACAGTACAAACATTTTCTAATCAAAATGGTAATTGTATAATTCTGTGCCTACAGTAGTGCCTTCCCTAACCCCAACTTCTGCCATGATAATAACTGCTTGCTGGAGGTTTCCTCTGTCAGATCTCCAGTGATCAGCAGATCGATCGTAAATCCGTATTTTAATAAAAAGTTTTCCTAATGGGACACATACTCCACCATATACCGTCTTTTTCGGACCATAAGACGCACTTTTTTCCCCAAAACTTTTGGGGGAAAATGGGGATGCACTCACTTTCATTTTCAGGAGACACATCCCAGGCTGATGCGCAGCAGTTTGGCAGATGATCGGTGGTGCGGGGGCTCCCCGGCATTTGTGGAAATCCCGGAGCCTCCCACACATCCAACCCCGGCTGGTGTGCGGTACTTTTGCAGATGATCGGTGGTGCGGGGGCTCGGCTTTTTGTGAAAGGCCGGAGCCCCCGCACTTCCATTGCTGTAATGATGAGTTGATCTTCATGAAAATGGCCGCTGGAGGCTGCGCATTCACATAATGAGATTTTGGGAGACGAGATCTCGGCACCGATCATTTGCCAAACTGCCCCGCATCAGCCTGGGATGGATGTGTGGGGGCTTTCACAAAATGGCAGAGCCCCAGCACCACCGAACCTGCTCCACCAGCCTTGGATGAGCCAGACCACCGAACAGGTAAGCTGAATAATTCAGACTGTAAGACGGACCCTCATTTGACG
This sequence comes from Oophaga sylvatica, assembly GCA_033576555.1. Lineage (NCBI taxonomy): Eukaryota > Metazoa > Chordata > Amphibia > Anura > Dendrobatidae > Oophaga > Oophaga sylvatica. The sequence continues at coordinate 818,563,161 of JARQOD010000001.1, read as the reverse complement.
CATTAATTTTTTTCCCTATTTTTCTTCTGAAAATTTGGGGTGCGTCTAATGGTCCGGAGCATCTTATAGTGCGAAAATACGGTATTTGATCACTCCAATAGAAAGGCTTTGTATGTGTAGTAACAGAAAGGCCTGTAATCTCAGCCATTGATTAGCATGAGGACCAGCCAGAATTATAAGCCAACTACACACTTCATCCTTGAGAATTGAGATAAAATGAAGTTTCAAGAACTCTACCATTCGTGTAACTAACCAAATTCCAAAGACATACTGATAGAAAATTTAGATTGTGTGCCCCATCGGGGACAGCGATGATAATGTGTGCAAATTGTAAAGCGCTGCGGAATTAGCGCTATATAAAAATAAAGATTATTATTATTATATTATTATTATTATTATTATTAATGAAAGTATAAACACACTGGCAACACACTGGTACATGATAATGGCCGAGTGCAAAGTAAAGCAAAAAAGAAAAGAGTACCATATATACTCATGTATAAGCAGACCCGTGTATAAGCCGACCCCCCTAATTTTGCCACAAAAAACTGGGAAAACTTATTGACTCGCGTATAAGCCTAGGGTGAAAAATGATTATGCCCCCATATGATGCTCCACAGATTATGCCACCATATGCTCCACAGATTATGCCCCCATATGCTCCACAGATAATCACCCCATATGCTCCAGATTATGCCCCATATGTTCCACAGATTATGCCCCCATATGCTCCAGATTATGCCCCATATGTTCCACAGATTATGCCCACATATGCTCCATATTATGCCCCATATGTTCCACAGATTATGCCCCATATGCTCCATATTATGCCCCCATATGCTCCATATTATGCCCCCATATGCTCCATATTATGCCCCATATGCTCCATATTATGCCCCATATGCTCCATATTATGCTCCCATATGCTCCAGATTATGCCCCATATGTTCCACAGCTTATGCCCCCATATGCTCCATGTTATGCCCCCATATGCTTCAGATTATGCCCCATATGTTCCACAGCTTATGCCCCCATATGCTCCATATTATGCCCCCATATGCTCCAGATTATGCCCCATATGTTCCACAGCTTATGCCCCCATATGCTCCATATTATGCCCCCATATGCTCCAGATTATGCCCCATATGTTCCACAGTTTATGCCCCCATATGCTCCATATTATGCCCCCATATGCTCCAGATTATGCCCCATATGTTCCACAGCTTATGCCCCCATATGCTCCATATTATGCCCCCATATGCTCCAGATTATGCCCCATATGTTCCACAGTTTATGCCCCCATATGCTCCATATTATGCCCCCATATGCTCCAGATTATGCCCCCATATGCTCCAGATTATGCCCCATAGTATAGGCCTCATATGCTGCTGCGCTGCAAAAAAAAAAATGACATACTCACCTCTCGTCGCTGGGGGCCAGGTGCCGGTGTCCTGAGCAGGCGTGGGGTGTCAACGCTCGCTCAGGACCCCGGCACCTGGGATATTTACCTGTCCCTCGGTCCACCTCAGCGCACTGCTCCCTCAGTCCGACTCCTCTGTATGTGAATGATCAGGCAGGGGGCGGGGCGCACACTAACGACGTCATCGCGCCCTCTGCCTCATCATTCACACACAGAGGAGTCGGACCGAGGGATTAGTGCGCTGCGGTGGACCGAGGGACAGGTAAATATCGCTATACTCACCCCTCTGCCGCGCATCCCTGCAGCCTCTCCTCTTCTCCCGGCGCTCTCCGCAGCGCTTCAGTCCTGCAGCGGTCACGTGCTACCGCTCATTAAAGTCATGAATATGTGCATATTCATGACTTTAATGAGCGGTGCCATATGACAGCTGCAGGAAGGAGCCGAGATCGTGGGAGAAGCAGGGGGCTGCAGAGACCGCGGCCACGGAGAGGTGAGTATAATCCGACACCCCGCTCCCCCTCCCCCGCCGACCCCCGTATATGACCCGCGTATAAGCCGAGAGGGGGACTTTCAGCCCAAAAAATAGGCTGAAAATCTCGGCTTATACATGGGTATATACGGTAATCATCCTATAGATACACAATTGTCACATTTATGGTAAATGTGCGTCATATTTTAAACATGTACACTACCAAGAAATAACAGCTCATTGAACATTATTTAAGCTTGATGTAAAGAATAAAGGATATGGACACATGTACGGACATTCTTTGACTTAAATGCATATACAGTTGTGCTCAAAAGTTTACATACCCCGGCAGAATTTTTGCTTTCTTGGCCTTTTTTTCAGAGAATATGAATGATAACACCAAAACTTTTTCTCCACTCATGGTTAGTGGTTGGGTGAAGCCATTTATTGTCAAACTACTGTGTTTTCTCTTTTTAAATCATAATGACAACCCAAAACATCTAAATGACCCTGATCAAAAGTTTACATACCCCATTTCTTAATACCGTGTATTGCCCCCTCTAACATCAATGACAGCTTGAAGTCTTTTGTGGTAGTTGTGCATGAGGTTCTTTATTTTCTCATATGGTAAAGTTGCCCACTCTTCTTGGCAAAAAGCCTCCAGTTCCTGTAAATTCCTGGGCTGTCTAGAATGAACTGCGCGCTTGAGATCTCACCAGAGTGACTCAATGATATTGAGGTCAGGAGACTGAGATGGCCACTCCAGAACCTTCACTTTGTTCTGCTGTAGCCAATGACAGGTCGATTTGGCCTTGTGTTCTGGATCGTTGACATGTTGGAACGTCCAAGTTTGTCCCAAGCGCCGCTTTCGGGCTGATGATTGCAAATTTGCCTCCAGTATTTACTGATAACGTGCTGCATTCATCTTTCCTTCAACTTTGACCAAATCATGGTGCTGCGTCGACAGAAACTAAATCTCCGAGCACGCCAAAATACTCGGAGGACAGCCGAGCATGCACGGGAAAACCCGAGCAATGAGTATACTCGCTCATGACTAAGTTATAAGTCATCTTAGAATACTGTTCAGGAGAAGAGGGTTAAGGGTTATAAATCCTGTTGTCAGACAAACTAAAGTATTCCTCATTAACAGTCTGCAATGTACTTTCATACATAAAATGCTGCAAAAGCCAAATGGGCCACAAATTTTAATGATTTCTAACTGAAAAAAAAAGATTTTTAGCAAACAAAACCCCAAAGATTTATTTAAAAAAAATGTGTCAATGTCTTTTAAAAGATCGCATTTACATAATTTTTTCTCTCTCACTATATCAATAAATATATAACTGACTCCAAAATGTTTGTTTTTGACTTATCTCAAAAATAAAGATGGTAGCTATAGATGAAAATGTCTGACTACTACAGTAGTTGCTAAATCATAAATAAAAATACAGGCAAGAAGACGCATCAAGAATATGCAGGAGCATAATCACATACGGTAATACTGTATTGAGTTGTGTTGCCTGCTTTCATTCAATGTACATATTGCAAATATTCTCAGCATTGCACGTTATTCCATGGATAGGGGGATAACTGCTGGGACCCCCAGTGTTCCCGAGACCAGAGGTCCAGAACCCCAGGAAGACGGCTCTACTATTCTTGTGGTTCTGCACCCTGGTTTTGGGTTCGCTTAGACCCCCCGGCATTTAATAAATCATCCCCTATCATTTAGATAGGGAATAACTATAAATCGTTAGAATAATCCTTTAACATATCGTGAAAGTTTAATCAAAGATAGTTGTTGAGAGTTGCTGATTCATGAAATTCTCCAGATATAAATATTCACATTTTAACACCATTTCACACTTATTGCAGCTGCAAAAATTAGCTAATATTGGACAATCCAATCACGAAAGATTTTCTCATAATTTGTTTGAATTCCTAGTGTGGCTGCAAGGATCCTGAATTACTACACAAGCAAATACAGAGCAACTGAATGTGATTTTCCTCTAGATTATCTAAAAAGCCACATTCATTTTCCCTAAAAGAATGTATGGATAACGAGCTGTATGTAAAATCTATGGATACCTTCAAATTGAAATAATTGAGGTAGATGGATGTAATGAAGAATAAATAAATTTCAAAAAACATCCAATATATCATAAACTGACTGAAGTAATATAAAGTATAAACCAAAATGTACATAACATAGCAATCATTCACATCCAAGAATAAAGCATCCACTGACCTACTGCCATCACTCCAGCTGCACATGAATGATATAATCGCTGAGCGCTCACTGAACGCTCCAGACTGTACTCTGCAGAGAGTTACCGCTACTTCAATTAAGAAAAGTAACGGCACTGCTACTGTCTGATATCAGTATTACTAGTGCCATACTTGTGCTGCACAATAATCACCGGGACCAGTTGTTTTCAAAACTCATTGTTGGGCTCAGTAATATAATGACCCAGAGAGCAAACACACAATTGCCCTGTAGAAGTGACCGCAACAATCACCACCAATAGATTAAATGATGCCAATGATTTATTCCATTGGCGAGTATTGTGGTCACATCTTAGATGATTGAATAACCAGAATAAACGTTTTCCATTATCATAAGTCAATAATACATGTGAAAGCAAGATATTGTTTTAGAGAAATCCACATCTTTCTCCCTCTAAAACAATCATTCATTCATTCTCAAAATTCTAAATTCATCTGTAAAATATGTCTTCAGTGAATACAGACTTTCCCAACACTTAGATAGGGGATGACGGTTGGTGCTCATAAAGCTCAACGGAAACTGTAACTGTTGTTTCAGGAGAACTTGCAGCAGAAAGTCTGTGTCTGCCTCTAGCTCCTCCTTTCTCCTCCTGCCCTCCACAGAATTTTGAGCTTACCAAATGCCTATCTCATTATTGGTAAAATCTGTCTTCACTGAATACAGATTTCAAGATTTTTCCCATGAATTGAGAGTGAGACGTCAGTCCTGAAGGAGAAAGAAGCAGATTCCTCTGATAAGATATATTACAAAGTGTCTTATTTTCACGTGTACTATTGATTTATGAAATAAAAATGACGGTTACACTTTATACATTTCTTCACTCTAAAAGCAGCAAACAAGCAATGATGGAGCATCCATGGCAGTCATTATTCCCACCAACAAATAGTAAACTTACCTTGGGTGGATCAAACAATTCTAATAGATATTCCTCATTTTCCAAAGAGCTTGCTTTCCGTACAGTCAATCGACACCTCTGCCAAAGAGTCCCACTGTCCATACTTGTCTCATCTACCATGCTGTAATTTAAATGTCCTTCCTTTCGAATTTCAAACACAGGCTCCCTTTTTAAAGTCCACTGCAAAATCCTTTTGTGCCAGGTCGGTGACTGTGCCAAATCCGTGTCAATGTCCCTGGTTTCCGAGGAATCTGCTGACTTTCTCCGGAATATATTTCGAATACTCCTCCTGATATCACTGAAAGAGAATCGAATGAATTGTCTTGGAGGAGGGGGAGAGATGTTGCTTTGGAGTTCCTCAGAGCTCCATGCTTTAGGCACTTGTTGGACAGTTGAGTCATTAGGTGTCTGCTCAGTGTGTTCATGGCGAGCGGTCAAGTCCACCTCCACTTTTGCTGCAACCGTACTAGGAGGTTCCTCTGATGTCCTGCCACCTGTCTCTCGGTAATCTTTTACTCTATTGAATGGAAAGAATCTGTATTGGTCCATGCCCCAACTTTCCCTCACCTCGTTCCTGAAATACTGTTGGAAAAGATCCGTGAACTGCAAGGAGAAGTTCTCTGCGGCCAGGATGTCATGGTGCGGATTTTGGTTAGCAAACAACCAATACTGCTTTGCCAGTTCTCTAGCAGTGGAGATGGCATGAAGCTCACAGAACTCATTCCAGCCCTGAGGGACGGAGGAACTTTCAGGTTGAATAGTGTCCCCATTCATTGCAGAGACTGAAGCAGTTGTGGTATGCTACGAAAGCAGAAAAAGGAAACATTAAGTGAGGGACTTTCCGCTGACAATTCTCTGTCTTGTTTGCTAAGAGGAAGCTTTATAATAAAGTATTCACTAGGTTAAAACACTTATCTCATAGCATCAATCTCAAAACCTTAAACCTCTAGTTCCCGGCTCCGGACAGATTATTTGAGTCAAGGTTATGGTTTGACATGAACGACTGGCCTCAAAAAATAGACAAATACTTGACAGCATAATGTCAGTCTAAAACACAAAGTAATATTATACTATGAAATTAAATAGAATATTCAGTTCTGCTATGAAATATGAATATGTTTCCCCCCCCCAAAAAAAAAAGTTTTAGAGTACGTACATGCTATTGCTCCTTTGTGCAATGGTACCACTGTTTTCCAGCCTGTAAAATATAAGACAAAAGTTTAAGTAATCAATAAAAATGTGTTTGTTTTTTTCCCCCTATTTTTTTCTAATAAATACATGGATGTACAAAAATTCAAGGGGAAGAAATTCTGAACTATAAAACAACTAAAAAGTCACTAAATTTTTGGGCAACTCACGGGTTTAGCAAACTGTTGAGACTTTTGGAGTTCTCACGCCAGTCCTGGCCAGATATATGAGTGGTCTTAATTAATCGGGATCAATAACTTTAATTCTTATCATGTGGATATTAGTGATGGGTATTAATTTATTTAAAGAAAATCTTTCCTGAGCTACAGGGTCATCAGACTACCTACATTGCTGGGTGGGGAATAATAAAGACAGTAGATAAATTATTCCTCTGTGAAACCTAATTTATATTCTCAAAAAATAAAAAGTCTTAGAACCTCATCCATTAATTTCCTCATTTTATTTTATCCTGTTTTGTGTCATACTGTAATAAATTCTAAAAAAGAGATTAGGAAATCTGTGTCCCAGAACATCAGACATGTTGCCCACCATCCTCCTTACAATCCAGTATCGGGCTGTAAGACAAATGAATGCAGCAGGAGCCTCTCCCCTTTCTCCCATCAGAAATGTAAAAGAAGGTGAGAAATAAACCCATGCTCTCTACAGGTTTTCAATAAGACTGATTGTTACCGGATCATCCAACCCACCCCCTGGAATGTGATTGTGGGGTGCTAATAGGTTATCATGGCAGTCAGGGGCCTAATAAAGGTCCAAGGTCTGCCATCTTAGTACTACGGTAGCATTAAGAAGCTAAGCGAAAAACACAGTGCAATCTGGAGGTACGGCATTGTGCATCAGTGGTACGGGACCACCTGTTTATGTTCCCTAGTGGGATTAAAAAGCGTGAATCAGTTTATATCACCATCATTTTCCCATTCATCACATAAAAGATATCAAATGTTAAACTTTGAACTATTAAACTATGCGGCAAACGCCGTAAACAAATAACAGAATTGCTCCTTTCCGGCCCTCTCGCTTCCCCCTTAAAATGAAATAAAAATTCATTATAAAAAAAAAAAATCACATGTACCCCAACATACTGGCTTTTCTTGCAAACAATAAAGCCATCACACACTTCCATACAAATAAAAAACGATGGGTCTCAGAACATATTGACACAGATGAAACAAAGTTTAATTTGTAAATGTAGAACGATAAAAAGTACCGTAATAGGATTTGATATCACTGTATTCACACTGAGCTGTAGGAAAAACGTTTGTGAGCGTGGCTGGTGCAGAGTCGCTGATTGAGGTCAGGCAGCGCTCGCTCCAGTACTTGTCAATCAAGATGCGGCAAAGTGCTCAATATGGAAACTGAAGGGGCACAATGGTGCATCAAAGCATCCGAATTTGACTACAATATTTTTTTTCTGGCAAATAAACCACTACAGGGATAATTTTTTTTAAGGTGCGAAGTTCCATACATGTTATTGTTATTATTTTTTATTATTAAAGCGCCGTTTATTCTATGGCGCTTTACATTTGAAAAGTGGTATATATAACAAAAAAAAGTACAATGATCTTGAACAAAAGGAGTCACCGATTGGTACTGGAGGGGAGAGGACGCTGCCCGCGAGGGCTCACAGTCTACAAGGGATCTGTGTAACTACACTAATAAATGTTTAGGGGATGACTGACACACTGTATGCCTGTACAGGGTCATATATCTGCAATAACCGTGAATCACTATTTAGTGGAGCACTTATTTGCGCTGTTTCGTTGTGTTAGCAGCCATAGTCACACTCGCCGGTACAGAATGCACATGCTCTGATAACGCTGGTGTGCTCGCTGGTACGTACATAGGGAGAACATATCAAGCAGAGGGCCTAAGCCCTGTATAAACACAGCCGACTCTTAGATTAATGCCTGTTTTTAACATTGCAGGAAAATACAACATGCCTTTTAACTGGAAACACATGTCGTTCAGGAAATTAAAGGCATGAAGTTATTCTATTTATACAGAACATGTACAACATATATTTCAGTGTTAGCTTGGCTTTCATGAGACAATATCTCATTGATGTTGCATCAACCAGAGCAAACAGGGGCGTTAGTTCGTTGATAACACTCGATGTATCTTGAATACTAGGAGTGGAAATAAACTGAATAGATAGGATTCTCTGCAATGGTCTGGAAAACATAGGGATGAACCAAAATCACCAATTCTATAAACAAAATTGCTAGTATATGTTTTGTCCTTTTCATACACAGCAACAATAAATTGGGGTATTAATTCTAAATCATAATTTACAAACTACTTGTCTTTGAGAAACAACTAAATTTACAAGATAAAGTAGAGCATCTGAAAAAGACAACACAGCACAGTAGTGGTTATGCTAGGCCCTTAAAGAAAGGTATTAGATAAGTAGCCCTTTATCACAAAAAAAAATTTATTCAGCTTCGATGCTGCCTAGATCCTTTAATTGTAGTGTGAACAGTGCTTGAGTCCTAAATATTACTCATACTATAGTAAATTGAATTCTACGCTGCTAATATGGCCACTTAAGGGGTTGTCCATGACTTTAACATTGATGGGCTATCCTTACGATAGGTCATCAATGTCTGATCAGTTGGGGTGATGTAGAAATACTTGGCACTCATACAAGTGTGTTTAAGAATTTATTTATTGGATGACGAAATTCCAAAACAATGAGACTTTTCGGTCAATACCTGACCTTCATCAGTCATCTGGATAGAGCGCGCTGTGTGAGGGTCTGCAGACAGGAAGCGCTCCTATGATCAGTGGGGGTGGACAAGCGGGATACCCAGCCAATTATCTCCCGGTGACAGTGACGGTCAGGACTGCTCAGTTACAGAGCTGCATATCCGCCTCCTATTGATTTGAATAGGGAGCAGACATGACATACCCAGCAGCGGCCACTGTACAGTTGACAGAGCTGTAACAGTAAAGAGGGCCATAGATACAGTACAGACAAAAAGTTTGGACACACCTTCTCAATTAAAGATTTTTCTGTATTTTCATGACTGTGAAAATTGTAGAATCACACTGAAGGCATCAAAACTATGAATTAACACATGTGGAATTATACATTACACTTTACAAAAAAGTGTGAAATAACTGAAAATATGTCTCATATTCTAGGTTCTTCAAAGTAGCCACCTTTTGCTTTGATTACTACTTTGCACGAAGAAAAGGTGAACGGATGGACTCAACATGCCTAGTTCCCACCGTGAAGCATGGAGGAGGTGGTGTGATGTGTGGGGGTGCTTTGCTGGTGACATTGTTGGGGATTTATTCAAAATTGAAGCGGTGAGCAGTCCAGCTCACCCCAAACCATCTCGATTGGGTTCAGGTCTGGTGACTGTGGAGGCCAGGTCATCTGGCGTAGCACCCCAACACTCTCCTTCTTGGTCAAATAGCCCTTACACAGCCTGGAGTTGTGTTTGGGGTCATTGTCCTGTTGAAAAATAAATGATGGTCCAACTAAACGCAAACCGGTTGGAATAGCATGCTGCTGCAATATGCTGTGGTAGCCATGCTGGTTCAGTATGCCTTCAATTTTGAATAAATCCCCAACAGTGTCACCAGCAAAGCACCCCCACACATCACACCACCTCCTCCATGCTTCACGGTGGGAACTAGGCATGTAGAGTCCATCCGTTCACCTTTTCTGCGTGCAAAGCAGTAATCAAAGCAAAAGGTGGCTACTTTGAAGAACCTAGAATATAAGACATATTTTCAGTTGTTTCACACTTTTTTGTGAAGTGTAATATATAATTCTACATGTGTTAATTCATAGTTTTGATGCCTTCAGTGTGATTCTACAATTTTCAGTCATGAAAATACAGAAAAATCTTTGAATGAGAAGGTGTGTCCAAACTTTTGGTCTGTACTGTAAGTGGCTATGTTTTTTTCTTATTTTAGTTTTGCTGCTTCACTGAGCACTCAGTTTGTTGCTTTTTTAAATCCACATATGGTTCAAGAGACATGGACTTTTTTATTTAAAAAATTAAGAGGAAAACCTGTCCATTTTGACCAGGTCACAGGTTCTTCAAGGAATGTGCGATCGGAAAGTGACTTATTGCTTAAATCAATTTTTTATGTTAAAGAGAACCTGTCAGCAAGATTGTGCACAGCAACCTACAGACAGTGTCAGGTCGGCGCCGTTATACTGATTAAAATGAAACCTTGGTTGATGAAATCGTCTTGTGGTTGTTGTGTAATCTTTATTTTCAGTTGTGAGTTAATGATATATATCTTAAAAAAAAAAATACCCTTCTGCAGGCAGACGGCGGCGGTGGTGCTTGCTCTGCAACATCATCGCATATATAGCTCTGGCAAAAATTAAGAGACCACTGCACAGATTTATAAAAATCAGCTTCTCTACATGTCTGACAGCCATTCCATTCCAGTGTCAGTTGAATTCCAACCAGAGTACACCTCATTCTACTTAATGTGCTTCTGATTAGGTGATCACCTGAACCAAATCTTATTTAACGAAGGAAAGCATAAAAAACACTGCTGTGGTATTCACAATCCACTTGCAATACGACAAGCTGGATGGCAAAACAAGTGCTAGTAATATCCCAAAAGTAATAGGAATGAAAAAGTAACTTTTAACATGCCAAAGGAGTTGAAAAGAAAAGTCTTGAGTGAGGAAAAGAAGGGCTCAATTCTTGCTTTACTAGCAGAGGGATACAGTGAGCGTCATGTTGCTTCCATCCTTAAAATTTCTAAGACAGCAGTCCATTACAACAAGGTCAAGCAGCAGACATTGGGGACAACAAAGCTACAGACCGGCAGAGGGCAAAACCGACTCTCCACTGACCGGATGATAGCCATCTTCTTCGAATGTCACTCAGCAACCGCAGGATGACATCAAGTGACCTACAAAAAGAATGGCAAATGGCAGCTGAGGAAAAGTGCACGGCAAGAATAGTTCGTAACAGGCTCCTAGAGGCAGGGCTCAAGTCATGTAAAGCTAGAAAAAAGCCTTTCATCAATGAGAAGCAAAGGAGAACTAGGCTGAAGTTTGTCAAAGACCATAAGGATTGGACCATAGAGGACTAGAGTAAGGTAATCTTCTCTGATGAACAAAGTGTAGATACACCACCAATATAGTAAAATATAAATTTTATTGGTATCAAAAAAGAATTCGAAGACATGTAAATACAAAAATGTACAAAAACATCTTATAAGGCACAATTATGGGAAAAAGGACAAACAACCGTATGAATTGTGTTGCGGTCCTAAGTAGAGTAATACAAAGGGACAAGGTGGGGGATAATGCTCATAAGTTATATACAAATATGTAGCCCGCTTAGTACACAGCAAGTGCTCATACTAACACTATAATGCTCATAATTATGGTAATATAAGGTAGCGGTGAAATCACCTAGCTAACCAAGCGCAATCACAGAGGTCATAATAGTGCAAAGCAGGAATCATAAACATATGTCACATTGAGCATCAAATCTTACCCATAGTGCCTCGCTATAGTGAACACGCAGCCCAACGCGCGTTTCGCGTGGGCTTCCTCGGGGGGCCATGTTTAGAAATTGCACCCATCCTGCTATATATGCCCAAATAATCCCCACTCACATGTGGTTTCAATGTCGGCGCATGCGCTGCTCCGTCGCACCGAAAGTAGCGTCACACTCAGCGTCCATGGCGCTGCGGGTCACGGGAACATCCCGTTGTGACGTCAATGACCCGCACGCGTCATAATAGGACGCTTTGCGCGACGCTCCGGCCGCAAACGGTGCCGCGCATGCGCACAAATCCACAGTGATAAGTGATATAGAAAAAAGAAAATAAAAAGAAAAATATAACGAAAAATATTGAGAACAATGCTGCAGTGAACTCCCGAAAGTGAATTAATGGAGAAAATTGAAAAAAACATAAATAATAAAAATTGCATCAAGTGTATAATGTAGTGATATACCTATATAATGTGTACCAATATATAATTCATACGTATATTTAAATATATACAAATAAAGAGCACATAAAGTATACAGTGTAAAAATGTGAAAAACACAATACGAGATATGAAAAATAAAAATAAAAATAAAATAAAAAAAAAAAAAAAAAAAAAATGAGGAATATAACATAAAAATTAATAAAGAAAAATGTGAGATAAAAATGAAAAATAAATAGATAAAGAATGATCACGTGACACAAAAGTGACATATGTAAAGAGAACAACAATATTGATTCAATAAAGTGCTGTAGAATCTCCATCCGATGTCATAAAATCCTCACACTCTTCAAAGGATCAAACTGCAGCATGATTCAACAATAGGGGGCAAAACTAGAAAATAAAACTAGCATTAGGATGCAAATAAAAGGACACTATACGACAAAACTCAGATTAAAAACGACGAAACAGAAAATATTAAAAGAATAGAGAAGTTTAAAGAAAAGAAGCGAAGCTCAACTGCTCATTAAGGCCAGCTGGTACCATAGTATTGAGGGTCGAGATGCATTGACATTCCCTACGGGCGAGTGCACGTTTGAAATCACCACCTCTGATACCCAAATGGATACTGTCAATGCCTCGAATCCTCAATTCCCTGTGGTTACAGTTATGTTTGGCCTTAAAATGGCGAGGAATCGTTTTCAAAGTGCCCAAATCATTTATTTCCTTCGCTGCCAAAATGTCCCTTACATGTTCGCGTGTTCTAATTCTCAATTCCCTTGAGGTGAGACCTACGTATATTAAATTACACGTACATTGTGCGTAATAAATCACGCCAGATGTTTTACACGTAATGTATTGCCTGATCTTGTATTCCCTTAGGCCATTTGATGAACAAAATTTGTTAGCCCTTTCATGGTTCTGGCATGCCAAACAATCGCCACACGGGAAAAAACCCACTCTTTTCTCTTTCTTAAAAATCACTGGGTTAACATTTTTCCCAACATAATGGCTACTACATAAAATGTCTCTCAAATTCCTGCTACGACGTGCAGTCATCAGTGGTTCTTTAGAAAGGGAATTGGAAAGTATTGGGTCTGTTAACAGAACAGACCAGTGTCTTTTAAGAACTGTACGCATAACATTCCACTGTTGATTATAAGTAGAAATAAATCGGATCTCAACATCTTTCTTAGGTCTCTTCTCGTATACAAGGAGATCCCTCCTTGGTACTTTTTTAGCGTTCCAATATCCCTGTTTGATACTCCGCTTGCTGTATCCACGATCCCTGAACCTCCGCCCAAGGTCCACAGACTGCCCTTCATATAGTTCGTCTGACGCACAGATGCGTTTTAATCTAAGAAATTGTCCCTTAGGTATGGCCTTAATAGTGGAACCGACATGGGCGGATGAGGCATGTAAAAGGGCATTCACAGAGGTCTGTTTACGAAACACATCAGTAACCAGGAGACCACCATCCTGTACCCTGATCTCAATATCTAAGAAGGAGATAATCTCCTTACTATGTACATAAGTGAGTCTGATGTTGCGACCATTTTGATTCAGCACTGACATAAAGTTGTCAAGATCATCGACACTACCCTGCCAAATAAACAGGATATCGTCGATGAACCGATACCACCCCAGAATCTGGGAGGAGGCGTGTGCGCCATCAGGGAAGATTTCTCTTTCCCAATATCCCAAAAATAAATTAGCATATGAAGGCGCACACGCCGCCCCCATCGCTGTGCCACGCCTCTGGAGGTAGTATCGGTCCTTAAATGTAAAAAAGTTATGTGTCAGTACGAATCTCAATAGATCCAACACCAGCTCGCGTATATCAGGATCCAGGCTGCTAGACTCCAGGAAAAAGCCAACGGCCTCAAGTCCATCCTCATGGTCTATGCTTGTATATAAAGATTCCACGTCTGCGGTAACAAGCAGCATGTCGGGTTCCAAAGAAATGCCATCTAGTCTTCTCAGGACGTCCGTAGTGTCCCTGACATGGGAGGGCAACGTCTCAACCTGTGCTTTAAGATAGTAATCAATAAATTTGCATATTGGTTCGCATAGCCCTCCCATGCCAGAGACAATCGGACGTCCAGGAGGACTAATCGGGTCCTTGTGGACCTTGGGCAGAAGGTACAGAGTCGGGACAACAGGACACTTCACCAGAAGTCCATCCAGCATTTTTTTGGAGATAACCCCTCTCTCACATGCAATCTCAAGCACAGAAAGAAGTTTAGTCTGATATAGATTTAATGGACATTCATTCAATTGGGTGTATGTTTCCCTATCCCGAAGTTGTTTAAAGGCTTCACGTTCGTATTTCTCCACCGCCCAAACAACCACATTCCCCCCCTTGTCAGCTGGTTTAATTACCACATCATCCCACGTCCTAATCTCGCCCAAGGCTACACGTTGGGATGGAGTAAGATTGTCCCTAATCTTCAGCTTTGCCCAACACCTGGTCATCTAATGGTTAGACGGTGACCTGGAGAGGCGTACAAGCCACAGTGTCTTACACCCACTGTGAAATTTGGTGGAGGATCCGTGATGATCTGGGGATGCTTCAGCAAGGATTGAATTGGGCAGGTTAATCTTTGCGAGGGACGTATGAATCAAGCCGCATATAAGGTAATCCTGGAAAAACAGTTGATTTCTTCTACTCAGGCAATGTTCCCCAACTCTGAGGACTGGTATTTCCAGCAGGACAATGCGCCATGCCACACAGCTAGGTCAATCAATGTGTGGATGAATGACCACCACATCAAATCCCTGTCATGGCCAGCCCAATCTCCAGACCTGAACCCCATTGAAAACCTCAGGAATGTAATCAAGAGGAAGATGGATAGTCACAAGCCATCAAACAAAGGTCACCCAAAAGCAGTGTGAAAGACTGCTGGAAAGCATGCCAAGACGCATGAAAGCTGTGATTAAAAATCATGATTATTCTACAAAGTATAGATTTCTGAACTCTTCCTGAGTTAAAACATTAGTATCGTTGTTTCTAAATGATTATGAACTTGTTTTCTTAGCATTATTTGAGGACTGCAAGCACTGCATTTTTTGTTATTTTGATCATTTCTCATTTTCTGACAATAAATACAAAATTTATTTCTTGGAAATTCTGAGACATGTTGTCAGTAGTTTATAGAATCAAAGAGCAATTTACATTTTACTCCAAAAATATACCTATCAAGAGAAAAATCAGGCAAACTGAAAATTTTGCAGTGGTCTCCTAATTTTTGCCAGCGCTGTATATTGGTCCACTGTGCACACAGACAGCAAATGGACCTAAATAACGCTGGATTGAACTAAACCCAATACCGATGTGTGTGTGAAGAATTGCACTACCCCATTCAATTACACTGGTCTGGGTACAGTCCATGTGTAGACCACTGTCAGGGCCGGCTCCAGGTTTTTATGGGCCCCGGGTGAAAGAGTCTCAGTGGGCCCCTTTAACACAGACCACGATTCATGATGCACAGATACGGCAGAGAAATATATATATAGTACAATGCCAAACACTTCACTTCTTCCATTACATGAGTGATATCTATTGTAAATTCTACAATAGCTCAAAAACCGCCAAATCCTCACAGCGCACAGTACAGACTGGACAGTACAGTCCTCCATACAATATTATGGGCACCACATAGTCCTCCATACAGTATTATGGGCCAAATATAATGCTCCATAAGCAATATTGGACCCCAAATAATGCTCCATACAGGATACTGGTCCCCATATAATGCTCCATACAAAATATGGAGCTCTCCTCTGCACTATGCTGCGTTCTGCGCTGTTACGGCTCAGGAAAGGGCGCTGTGGAAAGACTCCCCATCATCATTGCCTCCCCATCATCATCGCCTCCCCATCATCATCGCCTCCCCATCATCATCGCCTCCCCATCATCATCATCATTGCCTCCGGGCCCTGGCTCCTCACCACCATCACTGCCTCCCCCCCACCACCATCACACATACAGCACCACACACAGACAGCACCGCAGCACACACACACACACCTCATCTCACATCTCACCTGTCCGGAGTCCACGCTATCTCTGCCACAGCCGGCCGCTGAATGATGACGTCATTCAGCGGCGCTGCTGTGAGAGGAAGTGCGGGCGCCCTGCAGGCGCCCCCTGGAGCCCGGAGCTGCGTAGACACGGGGAGAGGTAAGTATTGCGCCGGCCGCTGCCGGGGCCCTGAGCAAGCGGGGGGGCCCAGTGGCGGCGCTGACACCGCTCTCCTCCACTAACGGGCGCTGGGGTGCCCGACGGCGAGTGGGCCCCCCCCCTGCTCAGGGCCCCGGCACTTGCCCGGGTATGCCGGGTGCTGACGCCGGCCCTGACCACTGTACACACAGACCAAAATTGTGCTTGTCTGAACTTGCATTATTCCAATATGCTGTCTTCTAGGCAGTAAGGCTGTGTTACATAACACAGTCACTTAAAGAAACTTTCCCATGAACTTTAATCTCTCAGGATCACTGTATGCTCTATGAATGAGCTGGAAGTCTGACTTTCCATAGGCTTGCATTGTAAAAGCCACTTCCAGGTCACACAGAGCGTAGCGTAACCCAGAGAGTATGAAGAGAGGTGAGGACATTCAGAAGAGGAGCGGAATGGCAGGGGTTTCTGGAGAAGATGGCATTAGGTGAGTATATTAAAACACTGACAGTACTATACACAGATTTAAGAGATAAAAAGGTCATGGAAGGGCTTCTTTAACCACTTCATGCCGCAGTCCTTTTTCGTTTTTGCGTTTCTGTTTTTGGCTCCCCTTTTTCAGACCGCCATAACTTTTTTATTTTTCTGTCAATATGGCCATGTGAGGGCTTGTTTTTTTGAGGGACCAGTTGTACTTTTGAACGACACCATTGGTTTTACCATATCGTGTACTTAAAAATGGGAAAAAATTCTAAGTGCAATGAAATTGCAAAAAAAAGTGCAATTCCACAATGGTTTTTGTGATTTTTTTTACCATGTTCACCAAATGCTAAAACTGACCTGCCATTATTATTCTCCAGGTCATCACAAGTTCGTAGACACCAAACATGTCTGGGTTCTTTTTTATTTAAATGGTGAAAAAAAAATCCAAAGTTTGTTAAAAAAAGAAATAAAAAAATTGCGTCATTTTCCGATATCCATAGCGTCTCCATTTTTCGTGATCTCAGGTTGGTTGAAGGCTTATTTTTTGCACGCCGAGCTAAAATTTTTCATGATACCATTTTGGTATAGATAACATCTTTTGATCGCCCGTTATTGCATTTTAATGCAATGTTGCGACAACCAAACATAATTCTGCTGTTTTGACTTTTTTTTTCGCTACGCCACTGCCTGATCAGATTAATTCTTTTTATAGCTTGATAGACCGGGCGATTCTGAACGCGGTGATACCAAACATGAGTATTTTTTTTTTTTTATTTTGAATGGGGCGAATTGGGAGTGATTTGAACTTTTATTCTTTTTAAAAAAATTTAATATTTTTAAAACCATTCTCTTTTTTACTTTTAACTTGCTTCAATAGTCTCCATGGGAGACTAGAAGTTGCAATACTTTGATCGCTTCTGCCACACACAGGGAATGATCAGATCGCCTGTGTGTACAAGAAATGCTCTCTTGCTATGAGCGCCGACCACTGGGCGGCGCTCATAGCAATCCGGCAATGACAACCACAGGGATCTCCTGCAGACCCCAGGTTGTCATGCCAACCCATCGGCGACTTGCGGTCATGTAACACGGGAGCTGATGGGTGGGATTAGTGATGTGCTTCCGGCGCAATCACATTAAATGCTGCTTCTCTTTTCTCAGTTCTATGTAGAAACAAGAAGTCTCTTGTCCCTGCCGAAATCTTTCTCTCTTCAACTCCTGACCCAGCTGCTCCCTCCTCCCCATAGACATTTGCAGTGACTCATGACTCATGCAGGGAAAATGGACCTCTTCTTTCTATATAGAGCTTAGAAGGATTCAGCTAGTCAGATTTTAATCACGTGATGTCATAGACCTAATAGAAAGGAAGAATTAGCTGGGTAGAAGGGAAAAATGAGCAATAGTAAGTACACAGTGCCATATAATATGATGACTGCAAAATATTAAGAGAATAAAAACTTTGATGGGAGGAGTGCTTCTTTAAGGAGGTCCAATTTATGGGACTTAAACCTACAATACTGTACAAGATGGGAATTGCTTTCCAAACCAAAAAAAACAATGCAATGGAGAGAATCAAAGATGCAGCTCTGGAATAAAGGAGTTAAATTAGGTAGGAGTAGATCCTATTTAGCTACTTTAGCAGTATTGTTCCCTGTGGGCAGCTTAAAGAGGTTGTCCACTACTTTTCATTGATGACCTATCCATAGGTCATCAATGTCTGATTTGTCGGGGTCTAATACCCGTCACCCCCGCCAATCAGCAGCTCTCGGTGTCGGTGGCCAACAGCCGGCACTGCTTGATTGCGGAGCTGCCCCGTCTTTTGGCTGCAGCATGATACTACACATCCACCTCCTATTGATTTGATTTAAGGATAGGTCAATGAAAACGTAGTAGACAACCTCTTTAATCAACTTGAATAACGGCATGAACGTTTCATCATTGGAGGTCCAGACCCTGAGAACCCCTCGCTGTAGTCTGCAACCAATGCTTGGCTGCACTGATGATCCGAGAAAAAAAATTGCCGCATGCGCGATTCACCTCCGATAATTGGATATTATTCACTCATTCATGTCTATGGGACAGTGGAAAACATTGGACCACAATCGGATGACATGAGCGTGGTCCGATTTTCATGGACAGAATGGAGAAGGTGGAGAAACTTTTTTGTTTCTCCAAATCTGAGAAAATCGTATCACACTTTGACCAATCTCTGATCAAAGCATAATCTGCCCGAGTTTCTTGGATGAGGTTTAGTGATTCATTCTCATTTCTTTATTCACATTGGTGTTTCTGGCCACCACTTTGCACGTGGAACTGTAGCTGAGTGGCCTGCACGCCGAGGGATGCAGGACATCTTCATCTCAAGATCTGAGAAGGTCCTAAAGCTCATACCCCAACAATCATACAGTGCTGGCTCAATCGAGCACTAAACCATCACAATGGGAATACACCTTTAATTACAGTACCTCACCTTACATGACTTATTTAATTGCACTGTCTTGCTATCCAATGTACATAAACTGAAGTCAACAAATTCAGGCAGGTATGACTGGAATAACCGCATCATATCTGCCTCCATATATCAGACTTACATCAATAATGATGAAATATGGAGGTTGATTGATACTGGAAAAGTACTTTTTAATGCTTCTCAGTGTTTTTTTTTTGGATGAGACTTCTAAATTACGGTAGGTGTCCGCCTTTCCTGTGGAATGATGACAACCCTGTTGTGTAAGCCCTCACTAATCGCCTGTACTATATAGACTTCCCATGTAACGTATATTTGCTGCCATACAATGCGACCACGTGGACGGGAGGTTTTAGAATGAGGACGTGTCGCATAGTATATCTGCACTATTGCCCTTTCGTGGGCCCCCCACTGTGACTTTCTATCTGCCAGCCAGCAAGTGACTCAGCATCCTTCCAGCCACTAGCCAAGCTTCCTCCTGCACATAACACAGACGGAGTCTGTGCTAGGACTCCATGCACTGGTGTAACAGATGGGAGTACGGCCCGAAATACGTCACAGCACACACCAGGCAGAACGTGCAGTTGGCAGCATGAGCATGGAGAGCGTTTCAGGATAAATCTCTTACTTTTCTTACTTATTTGCTTTCATCGTAAAAAAAAAAAAAAGTGACTTTGTAGCAAATATTTTTTCTGGTGGCTTTACATTGTCTTCCATTTCCCAGAACTTAGACCTAACTTTTTTAGAATTTTCCATCCACAATGGTTGAAGATAGATTTAACCCCTTGCCTTCGCAGCCAATTAGAATTTTTGCACTTTTGTTTTTTTCTCACCTTTTTCAAAGCGTCATAACTTTTTTTTTTTTGTCGTCGTAGCCGTGCGAGGGCTTGCTTCTCTGTCGGACAAGTTGTACTTTTGGACGACATGGTCCATTTTATCATACAATGGACTGAATGATGGGAAATGGTGAAAAGAAAAAGGCAATTGCGCCATCGTTTTTTGGGTTTGTTTTTACAGCTTTCATAGTATGTTAAAAATTACTTGGAAACATGATTCTTCAGGTCAGTACAACGATGGTGATGCCAAACTTACACAGATATTTTTTATTATTTAAGGGGTTAAAAAATATTTTACATTTCATTTTTTGGGTTTAGGTCTCCATTTTCCGAGATCCAAAACACCATTATTATTCTGATGATTGAGCTGTGTGAAGGGCTGAATTTTGGGATGAGCTGATTATTTTATTGATATTTTGGGGTACAGACAACTTTTTGATCACTTTTTGTTGGATTTTTTCTATAGAGTGAAGGTGACAAAAAACAGCAATTATAGCTTTTTTTTTTCTTTATGATGTCTACTGTATGGGTTAATTAAAGTAATATATATATATATATATATATATATATATTATATATACACAAGGTTTTTACCTTTTTTTCATATTTTTTTTAGTCCTGTTAGGGAACTTGAACCTGTGATCATTCGATTGCTTATACTATATACTGAAATACCACGGTATTGCAATATATTGTGAAAATCATGATCTACTATGAAGCTCAGCATATGGGCTCATACTCACTGGAGACAAAAACGGACGATTGCAAGCCGATAAAAAATCGGATTGCAATCGGACCAATGTTATTCAATAGGTGACTTCTCATTTGCGATTTTTTTCTCAGCTGAAATCGGTCGGAGAAAAAAATTGCAGCATGCTGCGATTTGCAGCGATTTTGGCATGATATCGCTAATGCAAGTCAATGGATGCGATAAAAAATCGGACAGCACTCGCACCACGCGAGTGCTGTCCGATTTATACGCACCGGTGTCCTTTGAAAAGCCGGCAATTCATCCCCAGCTACTGTAAAATCACACTGACAGCTCACAAACACTAGATATATACACATATAATATATATATTATATATATATATATAATACACATGTCATTGTGACACACATATATATATATATATATATATATATATATATTTATAGTTCATACACTTCTACATAGTATAATAGCCGTTAATTCAATTGCCGGCTTTTGT
Organism: Oophaga sylvatica; assembly: GCA_033576555.1. Lineage (NCBI taxonomy): Eukaryota > Metazoa > Chordata > Amphibia > Anura > Dendrobatidae > Oophaga > Oophaga sylvatica. The sequence goes on along the minus strand of JARQOD010000001.1, from coordinate 818,541,790 downwards.
GAAATTACAGACCCGACATGAAATGACACGTGGTTTACATACAGTTAACCATGTCATTTCATGTAGTTTGATATATGGTTTTCACTAACAATGACATGAGTGTATGTGTGCAAAATATCATACAGCTAGGGGTTAATTAAATGTGTAAATTTGTTGAAAAAAAATACGTGGGCTCCCGCGCTATTTTCTTAACCAGACAGACAAAGCCAGTGAGTGGGGGCAGATAATAATAGCCTAGGGAGGGTGCATTTATTTTGTGCCCACTGGCTACTAACATCTGCCCCCAGCCACCCCAGAAAAGGCAAATCTATAATTAGATGCGCCTTTTCTGGCACTTAGCCCGTCTATTCCCATTGCCCTGTAGCGGTGGCGAATGGGTTAATAATGGGTTAAAGCTACCTTGCTATTGGAAGGTGACTTTAAGCCAGGTTAATAATTGAGAGTTGTCAATTAGACAACTCTCAATTATTAATCCTATTGTATGAAATAAAAATAAAACACACACACACACTTTAATTAAAAATCATTTTAATGAAATAATCACAGTTTTTGAACCATCTTTTATTTTACAGGTAATCCGTGCAAAGCCCTTGGTCTCCTGTAATAAAAATAAAATCATAAAGCAACATTATTCTTACCTATCCGGTGCACAGTCAGGTCCCACGCTGTAATCCTTCACAAAGGGTCAACTGGCTTACAGCTGGCAGCGCAGCTAATGCTGGCTGCTCAGCTGTAAGCCCCCGGAATGAAGGAGTTCCTCTCCCGGCTGACAGGAGAGGAAGCGATTAGTGTGGGAAGCTTAATTGATTGCTTCCCAGGCTAATCAGTACAGGTCAGCCGGGGACACCGCACAGCATCAGTGACGTCAGAGGGAGTTCCCGGCTGACCTGAAGTGAACTGATTACTGTGGGAAGCAATCAATTAAGCTTCCCACACTAATCACTTCCTCTCCTGTCGGCCGGGAGAGGAACTCATTAATTCGGGGGCTTACAGCTGAGCAGCCAGCATTAGCTGTGCTGCTAGCTGTAAGCCAGTTAACCCTTTGTGAAGGATTACAGCGTGGGACCTGACAGAGCACTAGATAGGTAAGAATAATGTTGCTTTATTATGTTTTCTTTATTACAGGAGAGCAAGGGCTTCGCACGGATTACCTGTAAGATAAAAGATGGTCAAAAACTGTGTGATTATTTAATTAAAATTATTTTTAATTAAAGTGTGTGTTTTATTTATTTTTCATACAATAGGATTAATAACTGATAGTTGTCTAATTGACAACTCTCAATTATTAACCTGGCTTAAAGTCACCTTCCAATAGCATGGTGGCTTTAACCCAGGGTTCGACAAACCCGGGCGCCAGGTCGCCAGTGGCGCCTAGAAAATCATGCCTGGCACCCGGGTTTGTCGGGGCCCTGAGCAAGCGGGGGGGCCCACTCGCCGTCGGGCACTGGGGCCCCGTTAGCGGAGGATAGCGGTGTCAGCGCCGCCACTGGCCCCCCCCGCTTGCTCAGGGCCCCAGCAGCAGCTGGCACAATACTCAACGCTCCCTGTGCCTCCGCTGCCGCAACTCCGGGCTCCAGGGGGCGCCTGCGCTTCCTCTCACAGCAGCACCGCTGAATGACGTCATCATTCAGCAGCCGGCTGTGGCAGAGAGCGCACGGACGCTGGACAGGTGAGATATGTGTGTTGTGTCTGTATCAGTGTGTGTGTATGTATGTAGTGCGGTGCTTTGTGTGTGTATGTGAGAGAGTGCTTGTGTGCTGCGGTGCTGTCTGTGTGATGGTGGTGGGGGGAGGGCAGTGATGATAATGGGGAGGCATTGATGATAATGGGGAGGCATTGATGATAATGGGGAGGCATTGATGATGATGGGGAGGCATTGATGATGATGGGGAGACATTGATGATGATGGGGAGGCATTGATGATGATGGGGAGGCATTGATGATAATGGGGAGGCATTGATGATAATGGGGAGGCGATGATGATGATGGGGAGGCTATGATGATGATGGGGATGAATTGATGATGATGGGGAGGCATTGATGATAATGGGGAGGCATTGATGATAATGGGGAGGCATTGATGATAATGGGGAGGCATTGATGATGATGGGGAGGCATTGATGATAATGGGGAGGCGATGATGATGATGGGGAGGCGATGATGATGATGGGGAGGCGATGATGATGATGGGGAGACATTGATGATGAAGGGGAGGCATTGATGATAATGGGGAGGCGATGATGATGATGGGGAGGCGATGATGATGAAGGGGAGGAATTGATGATAATGGGGAGGCATTGATGATAATGGGGAGGCGATGATGATGATGGGGAGGCGATGGAGAGGCATTGATGATGATGGGGAGGCATTGATGATGATGGGGAGGCATTGATGATAATGGGGAGGCATTCATGATGATGGTAAGGCATTGATGATAATGGGGAGGTACTGATGATAATGGGGAGGCATTGATGATGATGGGGAGGCGATGATGATGATGGGGAGGCGATGATGATGATGGGGAGGCGATGATGATGATGGGGAGGCGTTGATGATCATGGGCAGGCATTGATGATGATGGGGAGGCGATGATGATGATGGGGAGACGATGATATGACGAGGAGGCAATGATAATGATGGGCAGGCATTGATGATGATGGGGAGGCCAGATGATGATGGGGAGACAATGGATGATGGGGAGGTGATGATGATGAAATGAAAAAAAAATTCTGGCTCCTAAATTTTTTGGCTGGCTCCTAGATTCTGAACAACTTTGTCGACCCCTGGGTTACCAAAAACTCATAAATCTGGAACACCACTGCCTATGGGCACACTGTATCGGGCATTGGATCTCTTGGTGAGCTTCTTGGACCGTGTCTGGACTCTGTTTTACAACCCCTTGTACATCAAATTCCAGGCTACATCCAAGATTAATGTGATGTTTTGGAAACATTTAAGGACAAAAACTGGTCTAATTCTTGGACATGGCTCACTTGTGATGTTATCTTATTGTACACCAGCATTCCCCACCACATAGCCATTTGTGATATAAATCATCATTTAGCCAAATACAGTTTATATTCACAAGATCTACAGGAATTAAATCTATTTTGACTTTTTTAATTAACACATAATTATTTTATGTTTGACAAAAAAAGTTTTTGCAGAATAGTGGAGTTTCCATGGGTGAAATATTCTCTCCATCTGTTGCCAATTCAGTTATGGTGGGAGGAATGCTTTGTGTACAATGCTCATAATCCTCATCTACTGTAATGTCTATTGTTTATTATACTAGATTTATATATATGATATACTAATTATTTGGAGTGGCCTCATGTCTGATATTCCTTCTTTATCGTGATAACAATCAGTTTAATTTACGTTTCACTAATCAAGTTCACAGTGCTAGTATTTCTTTCTTGGATTTAGACCTCACAGGAATTCATAATTCACCTATCCATAGTACTACCTTCCGTAAACCCTCCTCCGGAAACACTATTTTGCATGCACACAGTTTTCATCCTCCACATACAATTAAAGCCATTCCGATTGGGGAATTAATTAGGGCAAAATGAAATTGTAGTGATAAGGAATCCTTTTGTAAAGAATCTAAAATCATTAAGTCCAGACTCAAATCTAGAAATTATCCAAACTGGTCACTGGATCGTGCAACCAAAATTGCTGATACTAAGATCAGGAATAATCTAATGACAAAAAAGAAAATGTACTGTATTTTTTGGATTATACGACACACCCCAAATTTTGAGGAGAAAAATAGTAAAACTATTTTTTTTAATAAAATGGTGGTGCCTCTTATAATCCATGCATCTTATTGCTTACTGGGGGTGGTGGCTGAGTTGAAGCGGGGTCCCAGGGTCGCTGCTGGAGGAGGCAGTAGTGGGGTGATTCTGCAGGCCGCCGGCTGGTATAAGGGGGTGTTCCAATGTGCGGTGCGCCGCTGCAGGTGTCTGGTGCTGCTGCGGTGTCTGGTGCTGATTCGGGTGTCCGGCACTGCTGCGGGTGTCTCCGCTGCTGCGGGTGCCCGGTGGTGCTTCGGGGAGTCCGAAGCTGCAAGGGTGTTCAGCGGTGCTGCTGGTGAAAGGCCAGAGCGCCAGCAGTTCCATGGTTTCCTGTGTGGTGGACTCTGGTAAAATGGCCGCCGGGGGCGGCGCATGCACAGATGGAGATCTCAGCACCAAGATCTCGAAAGATGAGATCTCAGCACTGAAATCTCATCTCCCAAGATCTCTATCTGTGCAAGTGCCGCCCCGGCGGCCATTTTACCAGAGTCCACTGCACAGGAAACCATGGAACGGCCTTTCACAAAATGTCGGCAGAGCCCCGGCAGCACCGGAGACACCAGCAGCAGCACCGGGCAGCACCGCCGGACACCACCACAGTGCCGGACACCCCCGTAGCACCAACCTGCAGCAATGGTAAGGTATATACGTATTATAAGACGCAACCTATTTTCCCCCTAAATTTGGGGGAAAAAAAGTGCGTCTTATAATCTGAAAAATACGGTACATTCTCATACTAATTCCATGATACCTACTTTAATACTCACCTATAGTACTTTTTTCTAGCTATTTCCAATATTGTTAAGCAAAATTTAAATATATTAAGGGATGATCATATAACAGATCAACTATTGAATAAAGTTATTAGAATTGTTTCTCGCAAAGCCCCCACCATCAGAAATCATCTTTCACCCAGTCTTTTTAAGTCACACTCCGCTACTATTATAAAAAAATGGTTATCAACTAGCGGTTTTCACAGGTCAGGTTCTGCTACTTGTAAAACCTGTTCACATGCCATTAAAATGTCCACCTTCTCCAGCAGTGACAATAGCCGTATGTATCCTATCAGGAGCTTCCTAAATTGTAATACAGATCATGTTATCTATATAATAGAGTGTACCACCTGTAAATTAAAATATATAGGTTCCACAACTAGAAAGCTTAAAACACGCATAAGGGAACACCTATACTGTATGATATTGAACATCCCTCACTTCGTACTATGTCCAATGCCTCTTATCATTTTGCAGATGTTCACAATAGGAAGACAACCAGTTTTACAATCTATGCGCTTGAACACATATTTAAAAAAGTGCACTGCGGCAATAGAAGTGACACATTACATAATAGAGAAGCATATTGGATTTTTGCTTTAGATACACGGGTTCCTCGAGGTCTAAACCTTCTAAAAGAAATTTTGTTACATTATTAGTTGCATTACATTCTTTCTTGTTTTTATTTATTTTTCATTTTTATTCATAGGTAAATTTTTTTGGCTATTGTAGTATGTCTCTCCCTTTTTTTTCTCTTTCCTGAATGCTAGATACCTGTTTTCTAATCAACCTGATGGATATATAAGGTTCCTCCCTTGGTTTAGTGTTCATTCACACCAAGTCTAAGAACATGTCCTGTTCGAAACGCGTATGGTGCATATATGTTCTTTTTTCCTCCAATGTTTCCCCCCTCTTTTCCAAATATCCTTTGGCAAATGCAGCAGCGCTGATCGCGGACTGCTGAACCTGCTGCTGGTGGATGGTGAGCTGGTTTATTGCCTTGCATTCATTTATTAATGGAGCACACTCTGATTGGGTCATAGATAATAGTGGGGTTCCAAAGGGGTCAGTATTGGGCCCTCATCTTTTGATTATATTTATTACTGACGTGGCTGAGGCATATAGAGTAGAATTTCAATATTTGGAGATGGTAATGAGGCGTGTGAGGTGGGGGGGTATTCCAATCCAGCACGACCATCCAAGTAATAAAAAACCTTATTTTATTAGGGAACCATAAAAAATAGTTAAAAGCAACATCTAACACTTTTCTGGCACATAGCGCGCCCTTAGTCATATCCTACGATTCATTATTGCTGCTTTCACCAGCGGGATCAGCACCCTCCAGTAAACTAAACTCCAACTGGAATGAATACTGTTTCCAGTGTGGTAAGCTGTACTCCTTTTTTTATTTGGAGATGGTACTAAACTAAAAGACGATCAACATGGAGTAGGATAATTACTGTATATATTACAGAGGCTTGGGCGGAGAAAAGTCAATTGACGTTTAATATAGATCAATGTAAGGTCATGAACTAAATGCTAAAACATTGGGTAAAACTGTCACTGAAATAGACTCAGACGTACAGGTGAACAACAAACCCTGGTCTTTCTCAGTGTCAAGCAGCTACAGCCAATGCAATGAAAATCATGGGTGAATTTACAGAAGCATACATGCTCACGACAAGAACATCGTTTTGCCTTTATAAAAGTCACTAGTGTGGCCACTCTTAGAATACTGTCTGCAATATTGGGCTTGGGTGTACAAGAAGGACATAGCTAAACCGGAGAGGGTGCAGAGAAGAGCGACCAAGGATATTAGGGGATGGGTGACCTGTAATACCAAAACAGGTTACCAACCTTGGGTTTATTCAGCTTGAGAAAAATGAAGGCTTTGGAGCAATCTTATTACAATGTACAATACATCTTTGTAATGATCTCTTGTCACCTACACCAGCCATAGTGACCAAGGGTCAACCTCTACGTCTAGAGGAAAGAAGGATAATCACAATCACAGACACAGATTCTTTTCTGTAAGAGCAGCATACAACTCTTTGCCACATGATGGTTGATTCACATAAGTTCAAGGAGGGCCTTGATGGAATTCTAGAAAAATATAATATTCCAGATTACAGGTGCTAAAATCTGTGATGGGACGCTGATCCAGCGAACTATTCTCATTGCCACCCTTGGAGGCTGGAAGGAATTTTTCTCTGAATATCGTGAAATTATCATCTACCGCATGGGTTTTTTGCCTTCCTTTACATCAACATGTTAGGTTACTAGATGGACTTGTCTGTTTTTTTATACCTGAAATTATGAAAATCAAATATGTGTGTGCATGTAAAAGTATACAAAAAAATTACAGACAACGCTATATCCATTTTCCGCCATAATATGCGTGCTCCATTCTAAGGAAGCAAATTCCACTCAGACAGAACTATTTTATCTTTAGCTTGATTTGTTGGGAGTATGTTGAGATGTAAAGAAATGAGTCCTCCAGCTAAACAAAAACCAGATACTGGAAATGTCATAATGTTATGATTAGTGAAGTCTCCCAGGCTCATTGCAGAATGCTAGCATTCCAGAGGCCTACAGGAAGCTTTACAGGACAGACGTTTGTCTTGCACTCAGCTACGGGCTGGAGATAGTGGTTCTACATTACCTTCATTTTGATCATTTATGCTCTACATGTGAATTTCATATTATGCAGGTATTTTTTATTCCTTCATGTCCTGGAACCAACCAATGAAAAAACGTTAGTATCCGGTTATTAAAGGACAGGTGATACCTCAATCCAAACATCATTATGGCTGCAGCATCCTCAGTCTTCCCAGACATAGTCCTACAATGCATTTACTGATAATAGGAAGGAAAATTTTAGCAAAAATCAATGCTGATTTTATTATCTGGAGGTCATTTGAAGTTTACACGGCTATATTTTAGGACTATATAGGACATCAATATTTGGTACCAAAAATGAACTTGCAAAGGTAAAAAGGCAAACTGCTCTCACTAAACATATCAGAGTCACAACACTAGCACTCAATGGAGAAATGGTGCAGGGCATTCATAAACAGGGCACATATATTCACCACACGTATTATAATACAATGGCACAATTTTTCTGGAGCCAAATGTCTATGAAAAAGAACTTTTGTGATATTAGAGGTCATTCTGTATTTAGCTGTTTACTTGCAGAATAGATGCACGGCATGAAGAAGAAATCAAACATAACAAATACAATTGCACTGATCACTCTGCTATTATGCAGTGGTAACGAACGTCCATTACACACAGATTCCCTTTTCTCTGAATGCTACTCTCCAATAGACTGCCAATGTAACAAGGCTTGTCTCAGAGCAGGATCCAGCTTCCTGAGATCTGCAGGTCAGCTCTGTGGAGTAATTTCCGCTCTGGACGAGTGTGGCTGTCACAGACTACACTGTTTCAGCTTGATATGGATATGTTCTAGGAAAGAACATGAAGTTCGCTACACGGCCGTTGTCAATGTAAACATGTTGCTGTTTGCACACTCATATCTGAGGCATAAAATCAATCACTGTGGTTTTTGTGAAAGTGAAACTGTCAATTTAGTGACAATCTTACACGGCATAAAATAGATCAGTGACAAATGCCTCTACCAGGGTGAATCAAACTTCCCCCTCACTCGGGTTTTGGAGGTGTCTGATTTTCAGATGACGTCATTCTGTTTACAGAAGCCGAAATTGCACCATTATGAGAGATGGATGAAAATGAATTGTGATTTTTTTGTTGTTTTTTTTTGCCCAGTTTGTGCAGCTTTCAGCAGCATCTATGTACATAGCCTAATCATGACATATGGCTGCCATACACATTAGGCCGGGGTCACACTTGCGAGTGTGATGCGAGAAACTCGCGCATCACACTCGCAAGTGTGACCCCGGCCTTAGACTAAGCCACCAATAACAACTGGCTCGACCATCAGTCCAATGTATATGGGGGTCTCCAGGCTCTTCCCTAGAAAATGATCTGGGGTGAGAAAAGGATCCGGCGTGTCCGACTTCGTTCTCGACGAGATAAGCCGCCGTCACTTGCAGAGATAGCTGCTGGATGAAGAATGATGGTTTGCCCTACAGCTATTTATTGTGTAGGAGGCCTAAATTATTGGTTATTAATCACACTTAATATTATTACTTATCTACTGTATATGATATGTAATTACGTTAAATCCTGGGAATAACTATTTCATTTGAATGAAACCTATAGCCAGTACAGAATATGTACATCTTTGCAACAAAATTTCAATTACTCTAATGAAATGCAAATTAAAGAGGTAGCAATATTGCAAATGGTCATGAGTAAAGGGAATATATCAGCACAGGCCATTGAGCATGCCCCTTAGGCTGGGGTCACACTAGCGACAAAATCGGACGACTGCAATGCGATGAAATATCGCATTGCAGTCGGACCTATGTTAATCTATGGAGCAGCTCCCAGTATCAGATTTTTTGTGGTCTGTTTTAAACGTCCGAGTGCAATCGCAGCATGCTGCGATTGTCACCGATTGTGGGTCGACTATCGCCAATGCAAGTCTATGGGAGCAATGAAAAATCTGATTACAAACGGACCGCATGTGTGACTTGCGATGAAATCGCACCGGTGTCCTTTAGAAAAGCCGGCAATTCATCCCCGGCTATACTGTAAAATCACACTGACAGCTTTATTAAAGAATAGAATCAATACATATACACACATAGAATACATATAATATATATATATATATATATATATATATATATGTCATTGTGACATATATATATACATATATTTATAGTTCCTAGACTTCTACATACTGTAATAGCCGCTAATTCAATTGCCGGCTTTTGTGAAATCACAGAAGCCGACATGAAAGATACATTGTTTAGACACAGTTAACCATGTAATTTCCTGTATTTTGATATATGGTTTGAACTTACAATTACATAAGTGTATGTGTACAAAATTTCAGACATGTAGGGGTTAATTAAAGGTGTAAATTCGTTGTAAAAAAAATGCGTGGGCTCCCGCTGTATTTTCTCCACCAGACAGACAAAGCAAGCGAGTGGGGGCAGATAATAATAGCCTAGGGAGGGTACATTTTTTTTGTGCCCCCCCTGGCTACTGACATCTGCCCCCAGACACCCCAGAAAGGGCAAATCTAATTAGAGATTTGACACATTTTTTTTACAACGAATTTACACCTTTAATTAACCCCTACATGTCTGAAATTTTGTACACATACACTTATGTAATTGTAAGTTCAAACCATATATCAAAATACAGGAAATTACATGGTTAACTGTGTCTAAACAATGTATCATTTCATGTCGGCTTCTGTGATTTCACAAAAGCCGGCAATTGAATTAGCGGCTATTACAGTATGTAGAAGTCTAGGAACTATAAATATATATATATATATACACATGTCACAATGACATGTGTATATATATATATGTGTTCTATGTGTATATATCTATTCTTTCTATTGTGATTTAAATACTATTCTTTTGGATCCATTATATGTCAGTTTTGCAAGCCTGCGAGAAATTCTCGCAAGTCGGATGTAAATCGGATGTGACAACTACGGTCAGATGCGACTAAATCGCATCAACTACAAAAAATCGGATGCTAGTCGCATCAATGTTCATGAAATTTTAATCCGATTATCGACCGACTAAAACGGTCAGATTTTTTACTCGGTGTGTGTGACTCCAGCCTTACAGTTCTTACGTCTGTGTGGCGGCTGTAAAGCAGGTCTACGTACTGCTGCACACATGCAAACATAAACGTGCAAAATGAAATAAAGGAAAAATAACAATCAGAAGAAGGGTTGAAAATTACATTTTGGTATATAGTTTTATTTAGTAAATCACCTACTGTTTAAGAATACACATCCGAACTATGGGCCTTCATGCTCACAGAACTCTGTGCAGTCTCACCCTGCAGGGCTACTATTAGCCCTGTCCTCTACGTATTAATACCGTATGGAATGCACGTTAACAAAGGTGTGAAAGTCGAATACCTCGACAATTCTTAGTGTTACATAATAAACACATTGTAAAACGCTACTGTACTGTAGAGTCCAAGGTAAATATCCTCTACCAAAATACCTTCCGTGAAAGTATCCCCAATTATATGATTATTCACTGTGCGGCACATTAAAAACAGTGTGAGGATACTGTGAGTACCCCCCTAAAGCTTAGCACTGACCCCCTGGATTACATGTACCACAAGCTGAGGACTTTGGCCCTACACTACATACTGGCAAATGTCTCAGTACAGAAATGGGGGTATGGGGCTAAGAGCAATACCTTTCCACAATTCCTTGGTGGTCAGGTTTGTGTTCACTTTAGTGCCTGTATATAAAAAAAAGTGAAAAAGGCATCCTACAGCCGATATCCCCAGAAATGTATTAGAACTTATTTTTCTTAAATATTATGGTTTTTTGGCTTGAAGAATAAGCCCAGTCCCAGAGACCCTATATTTTATGAGCAGAAGCCTACAATGTGATGTTGTGGCCCAGCCCTGGTGGTGTGGATAAGCTACAGGTAACAGGATGTTTTGCAGCATTTCAGTATAGAAGAGGTTTCAAATTGATTCCCCCTCTTTCTAGAAAAGTATTCCCATTCCAAACTTGTATGAAGCCCAGCAGTGCTCCTTTGTAGTCAGGAAATGAAATGTTGTTAATCCATTCATTTCTAGATATTAAAACCTAAAAATAAGAAATAAGACATTTCAATGTACATGTGATGTCACACTAAAAATATGTAGATGATAAGTTCTTGCAAGCAGGGCAAAAATATTAAGATCTGCTAAGATTCCACATCTAGGGTTTTCCAACTCTACTCACATGCTTTGGGAAAACTGTGGATTTTTGTATGTCCCACAGAAAAAGAGACCCACCTGAAAGAGTGAGCATGCGAATTCTGGCAGATGCAACATAGAAAAGCCAGTGAAGTATCCCTGTGCTTACTTGTCCTGCTAATGAATGGGACTTATCGCTCAGATTTCTGCCATGGATCCCCTACTAAAAACACATCTGACTTATAACAGATCCCTGATAATGAGACCTGCATCTTTTCACTCCACTAGGTCCCAGCATATGATGGCCCTTTATATTGTATTAAACTGTGTTTGCTCAAAAAAAACAGATATTTACAAATAAACATTTCAGCCCCAAATATGCTATACAAATACATGCTTTAATGCTTTTCTCCAAATAGATGACTCTGAGGTTTTGTGTACCCTTGCTAGGAAGGTATTGGGGGAAATCCCTCAGATCACATTAATGGTATGTCTGTTTGTGACTGGCTTCCTTACAAAGATACGATCTAACATAAAAGAAACATTTTTACATCTTTGCATCCTGTTAACAATTCACTTGTCATATAGCTGCCAAAAGCCTTATACTTTGCACAAAGCAGCTTATGACACAAGTCAATCTCGTTCACTTTTCTACAGCTGCATCTAAGGCAGAATTCAGATGTTAAAGAAACATTTTACATGTACGGACAATGATGTACAGACTGGCCGGGGGTCTCCTGACCTAAACTCAACAGCCCTAATAGGCATGTATGGAGCTGTCCTATTCGGGTCACGTTTGGCCTAAATGTGATCTCCAGAAAGAAAGCATATAAGGCAGCAGAATTACTAATGCCGACTTACAGAGTGCTCCAGATCTACATTCACCATACTGTGGATCCCTAAAGACATCAACAATTTTCAAACATATTTTACAGTGGGAAAGATACGAATAGGCTACGCTCACAAAGTCACTATGTGGCTTCAGCACTTGTAAGCCAAAATCACAAGTAGATTCAAAGGCCTCATTCAGATGTCAGTGATTTTTCTGCTACGCAAAAAAAGGTAGGAGTTTCATCAGTGTTTTTGATCCAATCAGTTTGGTCAGTGTATCCGTTTTTACCATCAGTAAGTACACATCTATATATATAAAAATGAGTGTATGTATGTGTGTGTGTATCAAGCCACACCCACTCCACATAGCCCCGCCCACTCCGCATAGCCACTCATTCCACACGCAAAGCCCAGTATAATATCTAATATATATATATATATATATGTATACACACACATACATACATACAACAGGTTACACTGCCTGTGTTGCCCATAGCAACCATTCATTAAGCATCTTTCATTTCACCAGAGCTGTTTAAAAGATGAAAGCTGAGCTGTGATTGGTTGCTATGAGCAACAGTTTTCACACTCCACAACACCTCAGCAGACACTGACCGGGTGGGAGAAATCTAGCATCCCCGGTGAAATAAGCTCCCAGCCATTGTCTGCGTCCCAGAAAGGAGCAGAGAGCACATGACAGAAATGAATCACCCCCTCCTTTATTACTGCCGGGCTCTATTGTTACCGGTGTTGAAAATCGCATCATCAGCGGCCGCACACAGAGCCGCGCACAGTTAGTTACTATGCCGGGTAACACGGGGCTCTTCAGCTAGTAAATAAATTGCAAAGCTTCTCGTTCCCATGTTCCTCTTTTTTGTGAACCACTCTGTCTGCAAACAACGTGAACAGCACCATAAACTATAATGAGATATGTTCTATTTGTGAAACACACAGGTAGAAGTCATACATGATTCACAGTAGAAGTCATACATGATTCACAGATGTCTGAATGAGGTCTGAAGTTATTCAGGAATGCGAATGTGGGTATGTGCCATCATGTGTATGCCAATATATGTGCCATCATGTGTATGCCAATATATGTGCCACTATCATGTATATGCCAATATATGTGCCGCCATCATATGTATGTCAATATATGTGTCGCCATCATGTGTATGCCAATATATGTGCCGCCATCATGGGTATGCCAATATGTGTCGCCATGTGTAGGGAAGACAGAATGTCTATTAGGTCGGGGTCACACTTGCGAGAAACTCGCAAGAGTCTTGCACATCAATACCCGGCACTGCCGCCAGCACTCGGGACCAGAGTGTGCAGCTGCATGCTGAACGCTCCGGTACCGAGTGCCGGCGGCAGTGCCGGGTATTGAGGTGCGAGACTTGTGCGAGTTTCTCGCATGTGTGACCCCGGCCTTACCCTAACCCTATATGTCCCTTCCTAACAGAAGGGGTTGGCACCCTTGATATACGAGATTGCACCCTGCTCCATGTCGACTAGCCCTCCCTGACCCTCAAAGGACTCTCTAAACAAGCCACCACCAACACCCAAAAGCGCTAGTATATACATATGATGCTGTGTGTCTAGTCAACAGAGAGTAGTGCAGGGATATGGCTCAATGTTCCATAAAAGTTATCTCTATGTGGATATGTTGTAAGCGCTCTTGCACAGAATAATTAATGTCTCTATACGATGTGCACAGGTTAATGGCTTATAATTATGTCTCAAAATGAATATATGGGGAGACAAAAAACCTTATATATCAAATAGAGAAGGGTTTAGAGGCAATCAATTTGGTAAGGAGGTCATGAGATAAACACACAGCATTGTATATGTGCATAACCTAGAGACACAGTATATCTACATTAAACATAGGTAAATATGATAGAGAGGTTGTACACTGGGTACAGGAATACAGACCAATTGGGCAATGATACAAGTAAAGCGGTACAGTTATCTCAAGAGGAAAAGTGCCCCACCCCGACAAATTTCCCCCCCTTTTGTCTGTCCAAACGGAGTTCATCAGGAGAAATGGTTTTGATAAGCCACTGGCAGCATATGTGAATGGTACGCTGCGTCTATAAATGTGCCACCATCATGTGTATGCCAATCTTATATGTGCCACCATCAACTCTATGCCAATATATGTGCCACCATCATTTGTATGCCAATATATGTGCCACCATCATGTGTATGCCAATATATGTGCCACCATCATGTGTATGCCAATATATGTGCCACCATCATGTGTATGCCAATATATGTGCCACCATCATGTGTATGCCAATATATATGCCACCATCATGTGCATGCCAATATATGTGCCACCATCATTTGTATGCCAATCTTATATGTGCCACCATCATCTGTATGCCAATATATGTGCCACCATCATTTGTATGCCAATATATGTGCCACCATCATCTGAATGCCAATATATGTGCCACCATCATGTATATGCCACTAGACGTGCCACTATCCACCATTTGTATATATATATACCTCGTAGCCACATACCCTTATGGAGAGATTAGACCTCCTCTGTATTTGGCCCCAATTCTGCTTTTGGCTTACAAATACTGATATAAAATACTGCAAAGTGGCCCTGGTGCAAAACAAAAAAAAAATAAATGTAAACTTACATTCTACTGTCTGATGTAGGTTTACTGTAATTGTAATATGGGGTTACATTTTGAAGATACACTTTAAAGACATATATGCAACTTTCCCGATAAACTATGAAGTAAAAAATACTTTGCCTTTTTGCAGTGCCATTAGTATATATTATCATATATTTACTGTTCCACTGCACAGAAAAGAATTTTAATGATTAATTTTGGGAAAAAAATAAAACATAATCCAGAATATTTCCAAGTGGCAATGCAATTGGGCTATAAATGCAGAGAAGGGAAGCTCTTCTATACAGGACATGCCGTATAACTATGTGCACACTTATTGGCTCTCCGGATTGGCTCTCCGGCTATTTCCTATTATAGTAGGACTGACTTAAGAATGTGAAGGCCGAAAACTTCTGCAAAACTTGACGGTTCTTCCGTAGTGACAAACGGGTAACATCCGGAGTCCAAACACAAATTTCCTCCATACATCCCGGAATTTTTACCCTGAGTTGATGGACAGCCCAAAGGGCTGGCTTATAATATATGCCTTGTTTTGGAGTATATATATTATTTATTAAAATTTTATAGAGCTATATACAGTATACGATTGTCATAGGGGTATATATATATATGTTCCGATTGAGAGTGGGTATATACATGTACACTGCATTGTATAGGGGTATATATTATGTATACCATATTGTATAGGCTATATACATGTAACTGCATTGTATAGGGTGTATATGTATACCGCATTGTAGAGGGGTATTATACATGTACAGTGCATTATATAGTGGTATATATATGTATACCATATTTATAGGGTTATATACATGTACACTGCATTGTATAGGGGTATATGTATACGCATTGTAGAGGGGTATATATACATGTACAGTGCATTATATAGTGGTATATATATGTATACCATATTGTATAGGGCTATATACATGTATACTGCATTGTATAGGGGTATATATATGTATACCGCATTGTAGAGGGGTATATACATGTACACTGCATTATATAGTGGTATATATATGATACCATATTGTATAGGGCTATATACATAGTATACTGCATTGTATGGGGTATATATATGTATACGCGATTGTAGAGGGGTATATACATGTACAGTGCATTATATAGGGGTATATATATGTATACCATATTGTATAGGGCTATTATACATGTATACTGCATTGTATAGGGGGTATATATATGTATACCGCATGGTAGAGGGGTATATATACAGTACATATACCGCATTGTAGAGGGGTATATACATGTACAGTGCATTATATAGGGGTATATATATAGTATACGTATTGTATAGGGCTATATATATGTACAGTGCATTATATAGCGTATAGATATGTATAATTTTATAGGGCTATATATCTGTTTACTGCATTGTATATGGGGTATATACATTTATACCGCATGTTATAAGGGTATGAAACAAATGGTGATAACATTAATCACCTCAGGGTGGTCATTGGGACATTGCACAGTGCGCACACCTGCCACTCCAGTCTCCAGAGGTGAGTGTGAGGTAACCCGCAGCCTCACTAGTATGAGGGGACGGTGTACCTGAAGACCGCACATAATGCGCCAGGCACGCTGCACACATGAGGAGCTCGCTATGGGACATGAAGTGCTTAGACGACACATGGAGGTCAGGCCATGTGCATGTTATGACACACTCTCTGTTATGGTGTCAACACACAGGGCCATGCCGGCGGCTGCCAGCTCAAATACTCACAACAAGTAAACCCTCCCTTCTCTATAATGACGCAGGCCCAGGCTGTTTGTGGTACACACAAATATTTAGC
>JARQOD010000001.1:818463902-818524991 GCA_033576555.1 Oophaga sylvatica | reverse complement strand
ATAGAACCAAAAATTTGCAGCACTCCTGGTGATCAGGTTCAACCCTCATTATCACCTGAGTAGAAAACTGGGGTTTATTCTCAGCCAAAGGGTAGAATCGATCCCCAGTAGGGGAATAGACTTCTGTAGGGGTATCAAGGGAAACCCACAACGTTTAGCAAAATCATAATCCATCAGGTTAATAGCTGCTCCAGAATCAACGAAAGCCTGAGCAGAAAATGAGGACAGAGAGCATATCAGAGTGACAGTTAATAAAAACTTAGTCTGAACACTACCCAAGACAACTGAGCGTGCAAAACGTCTTCCCCGCTTAGGGCAGACTGAAATAGCATGAGAGGCATCACCACAGTAGAAACATAACCCATTGCGCTTTCGAAACTCATGACGCTGTGCCCCAGACACCACTCCATCACACTGCATGGGTTCAGAAGCTGGTTCACAAGGCAACACCATTCCACGCATACTTCTCCGCTCACGCAAACGTCTGTCAATTTGAATCGCTAATGACATAGAATCATTGAGACCAGAGGGGACAGGGAATCCCACCATAACATCCTTTACATTATCTGACAGACCCTTCCGGAAAAGGGCCGCCAAAGCGTCGTCATTCCATTTGGTCAGGACTGCCCACCTACGGAATCTCTGACAGTATAACTCAGCGTCATCAAGCCCCTGATTTAATGCCAACAAGGTTTTTTCAGCTTGATCAGTGACATTAGGCTCATCGTACAATAACCCCAAAGCCTGAAAAAACGCATCAACATCACTCAAAACAGGATCCCCAGGTATCAGGGAAAAAGCCAAATCCTGAGGATCGCCACGCAGGAGAGAGATGATAATTTGAACCTGCTGCGCTGCGTTTCCTGAGGACTTAGATTTTAAGGCAGAAAACAATTTACAATTATTTTTGAAATTCTGAAACTTAGCTCGATCCCCCAAAAACAAATCTGGCATGGGGATCCTAGGTTCCACAACAGGCAACCCAGCAAGATAGGTAGCAATACTCCGAACCTCAGCGGCAAGCTGATCCACACGGCCAGACAACCGTTCAAACTCCATTGGGAGAAAAGATCCTCCCCAGCACCCAGAGATACAGAGGGAAAAAAAAAAAATGCAACAAACAGAAAAATATCTCTGACAACTCTGACAACCTTTTTTCTTTCACAATATTTTTCCCTTCTGTGAGTACCATACAATTTTCAATTTTTTTGGCCGGTGATACTGTTTTGTTTCGGTAACTGAGGAGAGCAGGCAAAAAGGCAATACACCAGAGCAGTTGGAATCTATGAGATTGCAGTACCCTGACTAACCACCACAACTAGAGGCAGCCGTGGAGCGTTCCTACGTTGGTCCTAGACGCCTCGTCACAGCCTGAGAAACTAACTACACCTAAAGAAAGAAACAGGAAAGCTATCTGCCCCGGAGCAGAACCCCAAAGATAATAGAAAGCCCCCAAACATGTAATGGCGGTTAGACAAGAGGAAATACTGACACAGAAAGAAAATAGTATGAGCAAACGCTGGGGCCCAAACTATCTAAATAGAAAAGGATAGGAAGGGTACTTACTGCAATCCCAGAAAACCCTGAAAAGCACCAACTCTACTAATTTCAAAATCACCTGAGATCACACGACCTCTTCCACCTAAATTAGTTCTCTGGTGTAACAAAATCAAAACAGCAGCCACTGAAAAAAACTGGAAAAAAGCAAAAGAACAAAAACTCAGTGGCTGAACTAAACTGAGAGGGCAGAAGCCCCCAGAGGGGACCCTGAAGGCCCTCACATAAGTGCAGGACAAAATGCAAAAATATAGCTCAAACACAAAAGAAGCAAAAGTCTTATCTGTAAGCAGGAGATGCAGACACGACACAGCAGGCTACAAGGGAAACTGGAATGAAGGATTCAGACCAGAACAATTGATCACCGGCAACCCTGATGGGAAAATGACTCCCTTATATAAGACCAGTCAGTAACACCTGATTCCCAGTCCTCACAATCTTCACTAGCACCGCTTGTAACCAACAGAGGGAGCCTCTGCTCAGAACTCATCTCAAACCCATTCACAACAGTACCCCCCCCTTGAGGAGGGGTCACCGAACCCTCATTTGAGCAACCAGGTCGGTCAGGATGAGTTCTATGATACGCACGGATAAGTCTCCTAGCATGGATGTCCGAAGCAAACACCCAAGAATTGTCTTCCTGACCATAACCTCTCCATTTAACCAAATACTGGAGTTTCCGTCTAGAAAAACGAGAATCCAATATTTTCTCAACCACATACTCCAGATTGCCCTCAACCAAAACAGGGTCAGGAGGCACAGCAGCAGGAACCACTGGCTCAACAAACCTCTTCAACAAGGACTTGTGGAACACGTTATGGATCTTAAATGTCCCTGGAAGAAGCAAACGAAAAGAAACAGGATTAATAATCTCCATGATCTTATAAGGTCCAATGAACCTAGGCTTAAATTTAGGAGATGCTACTCTCATAGGAATATTCTTTGAGGACAACCAGACCAAGTCCCCCACTTTAAACCGAGGACCATCAGTCCTATGCCGGTTAGCAAACCGCTGGGCCCTCTCCTGAGAGAGGGACAACCTCTCCACTACCTGGTCCCAAATCTGCTGCATACGCTCCACAACAGAGTCAACACCCGGACAGACAGAAGCCTCCGTCTGTCCCGAAGAAAATCGAGGGTGAAACCCAGAATTACAGAAAAACGGAGACATCAAAGTGGCAGAGCTAGCCCTATTATTAAGAGCAAACTCAGCCAAAGGCAAAAAAGAGACCCAGTCATCCTGATCAGCAGACACAAAGCATCTTAGATAAGTCTCCAATGTCTGGTTTGTTCTCTCAGTTTGACCATTGGTCTGAGGATGAAATGCCGAGGAGAAAGACAATTGAACACCCAGTTTAGAACAAAAAGTCCTCCAAAATCTGGAAACAAACTGGACTCCTCTGTCAGACACAATGTTCTCAGGAATGCCGTGTAAACGAACCACGTGCTGAAGGAACAACGGCACCAATTCAGAGGAGGAAGGCAACTTAGGTAATGGCACAAGATGTATCATTTTGGAAAATCTATCACAAATTACCCAGATGGTGGTCATTCTCTGAGAAACAGGAAGATCGGAAATGAAATCCATAGAGATATGGGTCCATGGTCTCTTGGGCACAGGCAATGGCATCAAAAAACCACTAGAGCGAGAGCAAGGCTTGGAGCGAGAGCAAGTCCCGCAGGACTGCACAAATTCCCTGACATCACGAGACAAGGTAGGCCACCAAAAGGACCGACTAACCAAGTCTCTGGTACCAAAAATTCCGGGATGCCCAGCCAATGCAGAACAATGAATCTCAGACATCACACTCTTTTTCCATTGGTCCGGGACAAACAATTTTCCAACAGGGCAGCGCTCGGGCCTATCCTCCTGACACCCCTCCAGAGCAAGTCTCAAATTGGGCGAGATGGCGGAAAGAACTACACCCTCTTTCAAAATAACAGAAGGATCAATAACTCGGGAGAGTCCGCAAGGAAACTCCTCGAGAGGGCATCCGCCTTAACATTCTTAGTGCCAGGAAGAAAGGAAACCACAAAATTAAAACGTGTGAAAAACAAGGCCCACCTGGCCTGTCTAGGATTGAGTCGCTTGGCAGATTCCAGATAGACCAGATTCTTATGGTCCGTAAGGACCACCACCTGATGTTTGGCTCCCTCCAGCCAATGTCTCCACTCTTCAAAAGCCCACTTCATGGCCAACAACTCCCGATTACCCACGTCATAATTACGTTCAGTAGGAGAAAATTTTCGAGAGAAAAAGGCACAAGGGTTACTTTTAGAGGTCTCTGGATCTTTTTGGGACAAAACGGCACCTGCCCCAATTTCAGAGGCATCAACCTCCACCTGAAATGGCAGAGAAACATCAGGCTGCCGTAGAACAGGAGCAGAAGTGAATCTCTGCTTAAGTTCCTGAAATGCAGAGACTGCCTCAGGAGGCCAATTCACCACATCAGAACCCTTTCTGGTCAAATCAGTTAATGGTTTAACAATAACCGAGAAATTACCAATAAATTTACGATAAAAATTGGCAAAACCCAAAAATCTCTGAAGAGCCTTTAATGAGGTAGGTTGGACCCAATCACAGATGGCCTGAACCTTGACTGGTCCATTTCAATAACAGATGGGGACAAAATGAATCCCAGAAATGAGATCCTCTGTACGCCAAAAAGACACTTTGATCCCTTCACATACAGAGCATTCTCTCTCAAAATCTGGAATACAGTTCGAACATGTTTCACATGAGAGTCCCAGTCATTAGAAAAAATCAAGATATCATCCAAATAAACAATCAGAAATTTATCCACAAAATCCCTGAAAATGTCATTCATGAAGGACTGGAAGACGGAAGGAGCATCACTAGGTACTCAAAATGCCCTTCAGGGGTATTGAATGCCGTCTTCCATTCATCCTCGTGCTTAATGCGAATAAGGTTATACGCCCCCCTGAGGTCAAGCTTGGTAAACCAAGTAGCGTTTTTCACCCTGGAAAACAGGTCAGAAATCAAGGGTAACGGGTATTGATATTTCACAGTAATATTGTTCAAGAGACGATAATCAATACACGGCCTTAATGAACCATCTTTTTTGGCCACAAAGAAAAAACCGGCACCTAAGGGTGAAGAGGATGGTCTGATATGACCCTTCTCCAATGATTCCTTGATATAAGACCGCATAGCGTCATGTTCAGGTACAGACAAGTTAAAAAGGCGACCTTAGGGAATTTACTACCCGGCACTAATTCAATAGCGCAGTCATAGCTCCTATGGGGAGGCAAGGATGCAGATTTACTTTCGCTAAACACATCAGAAAAATCAAACAAAAAGTCAGGAACATCCTGAGCCTGGGGGAGGCAGAAAAAACAGGAGTGTTGGTATTAACACATTGGCAGCCCCAACTGGTTACAGACACAGATTTCCAATCCAAAA
The DNA here is from genome assembly GCA_033576555.1 of Oophaga sylvatica. Lineage (NCBI taxonomy): Eukaryota > Metazoa > Chordata > Amphibia > Anura > Dendrobatidae > Oophaga > Oophaga sylvatica. The sequence goes on along the minus strand of JARQOD010000001.1, from coordinate 818,520,010 downwards.
CAGGATTATGAGACTGTAACCAAGGGAAACCCAGCACGATAATGTCATGCAGATTATATAGAACCAAAAATTTGCAGCACTCCTGGTGATCAGGTTCAACCCTCATTATCACCTGAGTAGAAAACTGGGGTTTATTCTCAGCCAAAGGGGTAGAATCGATCCCCAGTAGGGGAATAGACTTCTGTAGGGGTATCAAGGGAAACCCACAACGTTTAGCAAAATCATAATCCATCAGGTTAATAGCTGCTCCAGAATCAACGAAAGCCTGAGCAGAAAATGAGGACAGAGAGCATATCAGAGTGACAGTTAATAAAAACTTAGTCTGAACACTACCCAAGACAACTGAGCGTGCAAAACGTCTTCCCCGCTTAGGGCAGACTGAAATAGCATGAGAGGCATCACCACAGTAGAAACATAACCCATTGCGCTTTCGAAACTCATGACGCTGTGCCCCAGACACCACTCCATCACACTGCATGGGTTCAGAAGCTGGTTCACAAGGCAACACCATTCCACGCATACTTCTCCGCTCACGCAAACGTCTGTCAATTTGAATCGCTAATGACATAGAATCATTGAGACCAGAGGGGACAGGGAATCCCACCATAACATCCTTTACATTATCTGACAGACCCTTCCGGAAAAGGGCCGCCAAAGCGTCGTCATTCCATTTGGTCAGGACTGCCCACCTACGGAATCTCTGACAGTATAACTCAGCGTCATCAAGCCCCTGATTTAATGCCAACAAGGTTTTTTCAGCTTGATCAGTGACATTAGGCTCATCGTACAATAACCCCAAAGCCTGAAAAAACGCATCAACATCACTCAAAACAGGATCCCCAGGTATCAGGGAAAAAGCCAAATCCTGAGGATCGCCACGCAGGAGAGAGATGATAATTTGAACCTGCTGCGCTGCGTTTCCTGAGGACTTAGATTTTAAGGCAGAAAACAATTTACAATTATTTTTGAAATTCTGAAACTTAGCTCGATCCCCCAAAAACAAATCTGGCATGGGGATCCTAGGTTCCACAACAGGCAACCCAGCAAGATAGGTAGCAATACTCCGAACCTCAGCGGCAAGCTGATCCACACGGCCAGACAACCGTTCAAACTCCATTGGGAGAAAAGATCCTCCCCAGCACCCAGAGATACAGAGGGAAAAAAAAAAAAATGCAACAAACAGAAAAATATCTCTGACAACTCTGACAACCTTTTTTCTTTCACAATATTTTTCCCTTCTGTGAGTACCATACAATTTTCAATTTTTTTGGCCGGTGATACTGTTTTGTTTCGGTAACTGAGGAGAGCAGGCAAAAAGGCAATACACCAGAGCAGTTGGAATCTATGAGATTGCAGTACCCTGACTAACCACCACAACTAGAGGCAGCCGTGGAGCGTTCCTACGTTGGTCCTAGACGCCTCGTCACAGCCTGAGAAACTAACTACACCTAAAGAAAGAAACAGGAAAGCTATCTGCCCCGGAGCAGAACCCCAAAGATAATAGAAAGCCCCCAAACATGTAATGGCGGTTAGACAAGAGGAAATACTGACACAGAAAGAAAATAGTATGAGCAAACGCTGGGGCCCAAACTATCTAAATAGAAAAGGATAGGAAGGGTACTTACTGCAATCCCAGAAAACCCTGAAAAGCACCAACTCTACTAATTTCAAAATCACCTGAGATCACACGACCTCTTCCACCTAAATTAGTTCTCTGGTGTAACAAAATCAAAACAGCAGCCACTGAAAAAAACTGGAAAAAAGCAAAAGAACAAAAACTCAGTGGCTGAACTAAACTGAGAGGGCAGAAGCCCCAGAGGGGACCCTGAAGGCCCTCACATAAGTGCAGGACAAAATGCAAAAATATAGCTCAAACACAAAAGAAGCAAAAGTCTTATCTGTAAGCAGGAGATGCAGACACGACACAGCAGGCTACAAGGGAAACTGGAATGAAGGATTCAGACCAGAACAATTGATCACCGGCAACCCTGATGGGAAAATGACTCCCTTATATAAGACCAGTCAGTAACACCTGATTCCCAGTCCTCACAATCTTCACTAGCACCGCTTGTAACCACCAGAGGGAGCCTCTGCTCAGAACTCATCTCAAACCCATTCACAACAGGACCCCCCCCGCTTGCTCAGGGCCCTGGCAGCAGCTGACACAATACTTACCTCTCCCTGTGCCTCCGCTGCCGCAGCTCCGGCTTCAGGGGCGCCTGCGCTTCCTCTCACAGCAGCGCCGCTGAATGACGTCATCATTCAGCGGCCGGCTGTGGCAGAGAGCGCGCGGACGCCGGACAGGTGAGATGTGATGTGTGTGTGTATCAGTGTGTGTGTATGTTGTGCGGTGCTTTGTGTGTGTGTGTATGTGAGAGAGTGCTTGTGTGCTGCCGTGCTGTCTGTGTGATGGTGGTGGGGGGAGGGCAGTGATGATGATGATGGGAGGCATTGATGATAATGGGGAGGCGATGATGATGCGGAGGCATTGATGATCATGGGGAGGCATTGATGATAATGGGGAGGCAATGATGATGATGGGGAGGCGATGATGATGATGGGGAGGCGATGATGATGATGGGGAGGCATTGATGATAATGGGGAGGCATTGATGATAATGGGGAGGCAATGATGATGATGGGGAGGCGATGATGATGATGGGCAGGCATTGATGATAATGGGGAGGCAATGATGATGATGGGGAGACAATGATGATGAGGAGGCAATGATGATGATGGGCAGGCATTGATGATGATGGGGAGACCATGATGATGATGGGGAGGCCATGATGATGATGAGGAGGCAATGATAATGATGGGGAGGCAATGATGATGATGGGGAGACAATGATGATGATGAGGTAATGATTATGATGGGGAGGCAGTGATGTTGATGGGGAGGCGATGATGATGATGGGCAGGCATTGATGATGATGGGGAGACAATGATGATGGGGAGGAAATGATGATGATGGGGAGGCAATGATGATGATGGGGAGGCAATGATAATGATGGAGAGTCTTTCCACAGCGCCCTTTCCTGAGCTGTAACAGTGCAGAACGCAGCACAGAGCAGAGGATGCTCCATATTTTGTATGGAGCATTATATGGGGACCAGTATCCTGTATGGAGCATTATATTGGGTCCAGTATTCTGTATGGAGCATTATTTTGGGTCCAGTATTCTGTATGGAGTATTATATGGGGGATGGGGTGGTGACATCCTGCATGGGGTATTATATGGGTGATGAGGGGGAGACTATGTGGTGCCCATAATATTGTATGGAGGACTGTACTGTCCAGTCTGTACTGTGCGCTGCAAGGATTTGGCAGTTTTTGAGCTATTGTACAATTTACAATAGATATCAGTCATGCAATGGAAGAAGTGAAGTATTTGGCATTGTACTGTACCTATATTTCTCTGCCGTATCTGTGCATCATGAATCGTGGTCTGTGTTAAAGGGGCCCACTGAGGCTCTTTTGCCCGGGGCCCATAAAAACCTGGAGCCGGCCCTGACTCCCTGTTCCGACGTAATCCATGTAATAACGAGTGTGACCACTCTATAGGGCCTCCAGTGACTCTCTGACAGAAGACAATGGCTCCTGCAGTGTTATCACTGAGGGGTCACTTGAGTTCATCCTCTCACTTGATGGCAATACTGCGTGAGAATTTTCCCATGCAGCAGGGCCGCAAGTGACAGGATGAACTCCTGTGACCTGACGGCGGAGTGATAAAGTGCGAAAGGATACCTTCCTCATTGTATCACCGGAGGCCCCTGGAGAGCGGTCACATCTCCTGATGTGATAGCTCTCCACGGGAGATCGTTGTGGGACAGTCATTATTATATGCATTACGTCGGAACAGGGAGTATACGGGGAGTATACGGTTGACTTTATTTTTTTTTTACAGGGGATTAGCAGTATGGTATGTATGTGTTTTGTTTTTTTACTATTCAACACAGTAGCAGGATGATGGGACTACTACTGTCCCATCATCGGCTACTGATGTCACTGTAGCAGACATAGCCAGATGGGACTAGTAGTCCCATCGGACGATGCCTGCCTTCACACAGACACACACACCCGCAGACCCCAGCAGACACACGCACACACACCCGCACATATTCACCACACACATATAGTCTCCACACGGCCACACACTCTTCCTCCTCCCAATCTGCAGCGTTTCTCGCACGCACATCCGCAGCAAATCCGCAGCTCTTTTTTAAACCTGCGGTTTTGCTGCGGATTTGACTTACTCAATGCAAATCAAAAGGTGTAGAAACGCTGCAAATCCGCAAAAAGAATTGACATGCTGCGGAAAAAAAAACGCTGCAAATCCATGCGTTTTTTCCACAGCATGTGCACAACAAACCTCAAATTCTCATGCGGACCCGCATCTAAATCCGCAATGTGTGCACATACCCTAAGAGTTGATGTGAAAAAAGAATGTAGCAAATTTTCCATATAAGCTTTGTTCTAGTGTAGCTTCGGGCCACGTTACACAACTTCAGTTAGTGTAAACGTATCTGTATAATCTGCAGATGCAGACATACACCAGATTCTTAATGCAGTCAGACAGATCGTCTATTCATTGCTACATTTTTACAATATTGGTTGACCTCTAAAAAATTTCCTAAATTCATTTTGATGCATGCTGTGCTATGGGAACTAAAAGTAGCCTGATTGTAAATATCAAATTGAATAAAGATTATATTGTTGCCAGCAGATGTGTATATTTATATGTGAGGCACCTTATAAAATCACTTGCAATGTTGTATTGTCACTGCAATTATATAAAATAAAATAGATCATTGCTGGCCATCTTACAGTAGTAAGACAAATCTGAAACCTAATTGCACAGCCTGAACAAATATATAAGCATTCACAGGGTCGGACTGGGAAGTAAACTGCAGCCAATAACATTGACTTTGAGGGCCCACTGTTCATTTACATTCAAATATTACAATATCATCATTCACAAATTTGCCTATGCTTCTATGTAATCATGTATTTAATTATACACTAGGTAGTTTATTAATGAATAATAAGATTCTTTGTACATAGCGAATCAAGTATATTTTGTCAACTACTGGGGGTCCACTCCTGTAACAGGGGCCCAACTGTTCCCCTGTGGTCCAGTCCGATCCTTAGTATATATAATTGACCAATAAAATATTTAAGTTGTATGCTGCTGTTACGGTATTCTGTTCTCTGGACCCTACAGTACCACTGACTTTGTCGTTTTTTTTTTCTGTTGGATTCCATGTTAAGAAATTGGCGCTCTTCAGTTATGCTACTGAGGTATTCTACCATTATTTAATGACTCAATGTAATCTTAGTGTGTGATCAGATGCTTCGGAATATAAAGAACAAAAACAGCTAATAGTTAGATTATGAGAGTCATTTTCATGGGAAAAACATTCTGTTTTACACATCTGACATGGAAAAGGAAGCGTCGATATGAAATAGTTGTAAATTGCCTGGGTCAGCTGCCTACACAGCAAAGTATTGTAAGAAGAAGGCGCAGAGCTGAAAAGGTTAAGAAAATGAAATTTGAGGTAACGTCCTGGACTACTTAATGCTGCTTGAACATGTATGTGAGATGACTGACTATTAGTGTTTGAAATGATCTATTTTCATTAGCACAGCTGGATGTTATACTGTGGCTTGCCAAGAAAATCTCTCAGAAATGTGTGCGGTTACTTCCTCTTCCGATTACCATTTTACAGCCAAAACCAACAAGAATTCAAAATGAAAAAACTGACTATAGACAAGAAGACATGGTGTCTTGTGAGATGAGCGCACACGGATTACTTTTACATTCTCTCAGTGATGTTCTTCTCTTTCCAGGCAATCATGTATGAATAATGTTGATTCTTTAAAATAGTCTCATGATTTTCTTTAACATAATTCTGCAAACTGTTGCACAAAAAAGTACAGGTCAGATACCACAAGTATTATATCCAAAAGAAGTCCACACCTATATAAACTATTAGAGCTAACACTCAAAGGCATATTCATGAATACAAGACTACGGTTTAAACACAATGTAGTGACCGTAAAAAAGTGTTCCAGCAATATATTAAAAATACAAATTTATTAATAATCCTTTTTAAAAAATACATACATAAAAAACAAAACAAAACAAGGAATACCCAGTGAGAGGGAAACAATCCTTAGATAAGGAGAATAATATCTAGCAAATCCAAGGCTACAATATTATAATGGGGTCCCCATAACCTCAAGGTGAGGCAATTGCCTATCATTAACTACATACATATAAGCAGTATATTTATTTTACATGAAAATATGAATGTGTCATCGCTCAAGCATACTAGCACAAAAATACATACCGGCTAAATCAAGGCTGCATATTCATAAATGGAAAAAATCCTATGTCAAATCATGCCCTGTTACAACACCGGATAAATTATCACTAGTGCCCGAGAAGTGACACATCTACAACTGGATACAAACATCCTAGATGAAATATCTGCCTGTTAGAAGTGCATGGTAAAGATGGTTAAGGTGGACAGATGAATATACCTAGTAGCAGGACTGCGTGACCGTGTCTGGCGTTCCCTCCTCCACCCCAACGCACGTTTCGCAATAGCTTCTTCCGGGGGCGTGTCTAAGTCCTGGGTGGTTCTCAATTATATAGTACCGAGCACCAATAAGAAGGTGGCGATTAGATTGTGATGTAATTCCCATGATCCCTCTGATAACTTCGGCGCTTGCGTGCATCAGTGCAACTGTGTTGAAAAATACTTCCGGACATGCGCTCCCTGAACCGCACGCTGGTACGCATGCAGTTCAATCATGGAGCACACCCGGAAATAACCAGTGCCACACGATACATGCAAGCGCTCCATCAGAAGGGAGAAAAAAAGAGTCACATAAACTCTGAGGTTTAGTAAAACTAAGTAATGGGACTAACCCGATAAATAGACAATGTGGAATAATATCCCCATATGCAAAATCAATAAGGATGTACATCCAGACCATTACATAACCATATAATAAAACAAAAAAACGGTAAGTAAAAAAGACGCATCATAATTGTAATAAGGAGAAACCGAAAAAGGTGCGATGTGCCGAAATGAATATTTATTAATGATACTAAATATAAATAAAGTGACAAGTGAATATGATATAGTAAATAACTAAAATCAAATAGATAGATAAAACGTGCATAATCCCTGAATATTCACAAGTGTATAAAAAATATATTTCTAATAGACAAACAACAAATTACTAATTATCAAAACTTAGGAAATATAAATGACATACAAACAGACGAATAATTGTTATAAAATTTTTAAAAAAAGTGACTAGTGCATCAAAATAATTATTTATAAAAATCCTAATGATCATTAAAAAAGGTTCCTCCTTAATTGACCAGAAACGGTACAATCAATAATAACTTAAATCCAAACAGCATCATTATCAGAACAATAATTAAATGTCCATATCATTTGCTTTATTCTTTATGGCTTCAGTAGTCTTCAGGTTATTTCGATCCTTGATGTAAATAAATTCGCCACAGAGGAGAAATCAAGCCTTCAGAAATATATGAATATTGGTGCTACATCTTATGAGAAAATAATAAATAATTAATAAAAAATAATGATAAAAATCAATCAAAAAAACTAACATAATAATAAAAAAGAAAAAACAGAACACCACCCACCCCTAAAAATGATGCCACTAAAACTGAAGAGATGAAAAAGAGCAAAAATATATAAAGCTCAAAACAGTTGAATATTAGAGATATATTACAAAAAGGAAGAAAAACCCAAACTCTCATTCAAGCCATATGGACTCATAGTACCAAGCCGATAAATCCATTGGCTTTCTTTCTGAGCCAAAACACGGCCAAGATCTCCGCCCCTAATACCCAGGGAAATCAGATCAATACCTATAACTCTTAACCCCCTGGCATTACAGTCATGGAAGCGTTTAAAATGCCTGGGCAATGTCTTTAATAATGAATCATCCTCAACTATTTTCGCCTTTTCAATGTCCCTCACATGTTCTCTTGTTCTAATTTTAAGTTCACGTGTGGTAAGACCAATGTAGATCCTATCACACGGACATTCTGCATAATAGATTACACCATGTGAGGAACAGTTTATATGACTTTGGATAGAAAATACTCTTGATCTGTTTTGGTTAGAGAAACTATCTGCTTTGACCATGTTTAAACAGCCCTTACATATACCGCAAGGGAAAAACCCAAGTTTACCCTCATTTCTTTTAGTTCTCTTTTTATTTTCTTCAGATATGTAATGGCTATGAACCAAGATATCTTTCAGATTCTTAGAGCGTTTAGCCACGAAAGAGGGAACAGAAGGCAAAATATTTTTCAAAATTGGATCAGCAGATAATACCGGCCAATGTTTCTTAACAATACCAGTTAGACTCTGCCATTGACGGTTAAAAGTAGAAATAAATCGTACCTTATTTGAGACAGAGTTTTCTTTATTCCTTATATTTTTAGGATTTTTAGGAGGCCCATAGAGAAGTTGATCCCTATTAGTTCTCACTGCTCGCAGATATCCCCGACGTATCGATCTTCTGCTATATCCTCTATCTTCAAATCTCATAGCCAATTCTTTTGCTTGCATTTCGAATGTTTCTGATTCAGAACAAATCCTTTTGGCCCTAAGGAATTGGCCTATAGGTATTCCTTTAATCATTGATGCTGGATGAGAAGATTGAGCCAGAAGTAAAGAATTAGTTGCTGTTGGCTTTCGATACATATCAGTCCTTAGATGACCATCAGAAAATGATGAAATGAAGATATCCAAAAATTCCACACTTTTTCCTGTTTTGTAGGTAAGTTTAACGTTGATATCATTTTGATTGAGTCTTTCAAAAAAGGCCCCCAATTCTTCACTTGAGCCTTCCCAAATGAAAAAAACATCATCAATGTACCTCATCCAGTTGTGGACAAATTCCACTCCCTGGATGAGGTCTGATTGAAAAATCCGTCTCTCCCATGCCCCAAGAAATAAATTGGCATAGGCCGGGGCACAAGATGCCCCCATTGCTGTACCCTGCAACTGTAAAAAAATTCCTCCATTAAATGTAAAAACATTATGATGTAATACAAATTCTAATAAAATCAGTACAAGGTCAGCAATGGGGGGATCAATGTTACTGGTACTAAGAAACCACTTGGCCGCCGCCAGACCATCCTTGTGTCTAATGGACGTATATAAAGACTCCACATCTGCCGTTACAAGGACCATATGTGGTTCTATTTGTAATTGATCAATACGCTGTAAGGCAGATGTGGTATCCATAATAAATGAAGGCAACTCTGACACCAAGGGCTTAAGAAAAAAATCAACTATACCTGAAATTATTTCACATAGCCCAGAATTGCCGGCCACAATGGGGCGTCCCGGGGGATCAAGGGCATTCTTATGTAATTTCGGTATAAGATAAAATGTTGCCAATTTAGGATGAAAATTACGTACACTCTCCAGTAATTTCTTAGAAATTATACCCTGGAAAAAAGCATCCTCCAAGATCTTAACCAGTTTGGCTTGGAATGAGGTTAAAGGATTATATGTCAGTTTACGATAGCAGTTATCATCACTAAGGAGGATATTTGCTTGTTTCTCATATAAGTTATTTGGCCAAATAACTAGATTACCTCCTTTATCTGCTGCTTTGAAACTGACATCATCCCATGTTTTTAATTCTTCCAAAGCCCTTCGTTCACTTCCAGTAAAATTAGATCTGCCTTCTTTAACCCCACTAAGGGACTCTATATCGTTAGTAACCAACCTAGTAAAGGTATCTATTGCCGGGCATAGACCCAAGGCTGGAAATTTCTTTGATTTTTCAAAAAGGTGATCCGGAATAGTACTCACCTGTTTTGACACATTTTCATCTTCAAGGGATCTCAAGATCTCTAGGGCCTCCAATTCTTCCTTCGTGGTAAAGATCTCCTTACTTTGAGCCTTAAAATGAAGTTTCTTTAATATAAGTTTCCTCGAGAATAAATGTGTATCCTTTACCGCTGTGAATAGATCTATATTTGAGGAAGGTGAAAAGGTTAACCCCTTTTCCAGAATGTTTAATTGTACAGCTGATAACACATGTTGAGAAAGATTCACTACCATAAAGTGGTCTTTACGTTTTCTGCCGCGTTGAGACTTATTGAAAATTTCTGGGAATCTTTTCTTTTGATTGTCACTTCTGAGTGAATAATCGCGTCGATATTCCCCATCACTGTTAGAGATATTACTTTCTGATCCTGAGATAGAAGCTTCAGAGTGATCTCTGACCCTCTCTCTATATGATCCTGATCTATTTTGCCATTTATACACTTTATCAGACTCAAAATCAGCTGTACCTCCTTAGTGATGATAACTGCTATCGTAAACTGACATATAATCCTTTAACCTCATTCCAAGCCAAACTGGTTAAGATCTTGGAGGATGCTTTTTTCCAGGGTATAATTTCTAAGAAATTACTGGAGAGTGTACGTAATTTTCATCCTAAATTGGCAACATTTTATCTTATACCGAAATTACATAAGAATGCCCTTGATCCCCGGGACGCCCCATTGTGGCCGGCAATTCTGGGCTATGTGAAATAATTTCAGGTATAGTTGATTTTTTTCTTAAGCCCTTGGTGTCAGAGTTGCCTTCATTTATTATGGATACCACATCTGCCTTACAGCGTATTGATCAATTACAAATAGAACCACATATGGTCCTTGTAACGGCAGATGTGGAGTCTTTATATACGTCCATTAGACATAAGGATGGTCTGGCGGCGGCCAAGTGGTTTCTTAGTACCAGTAACATTGATCCCCCCATTGCTGACCTTGTACTGATTTTATTAGAATTTGTATTACATCATAATGTTTTTACATTTAATGGAGGAATTTTTTTACAGTTGCAGGGTACAGCAATGGGGGCATCTTGTGCCCCGGCCTATGCCAATTTATTTCTTGGGGCATGGGAGAGACGGATTTTTCAATCAGACCTCATCCAGGGAGTGGAATTTGTCCACAACTGGATGAGGTACATTGATGATGTTTTTTTCATTTGGGAAGGCTCAAGTGAAGAATTGGGGGCCTTTTTTGAAAGACTCAATCAAAATGATATCAACGTTAAACTTACCTACAAAACAGGAAAAAGTGTGGAATTTTTGGATATCTTCATTTCATCATTTTCTGATGGTCATCTAAGGACTGATATGTATCGAAAGCCAACAGCAACTAATTCTTTACTTCTGGCTCAATCTTCTCATCCAGCATCAATGATTAAAGGAATACCTATAGGCCAATTCCTTAGGGCCAAAAGGATTTGTTCTGAATCAGAAACATTCGAAATGCAAGCAAAAGAATTGGCTATGAGATTTGAAGATAGAGGATATAGCAGAAGATCGATACGTCGGGGATATCTGCGAGCAGTGAGAACTAATAGGGATCAACTTCTCTATGGGCCTCCTAAAAATCCTAAAAATATAAGGAATAAAGAAAACTCTGTCTCAAATAAGGTACGATTTATTTCTACTTTTAACCGTCAATGGCAGAGTCTAACTGGTATTGTTAAGAAACATTGGCCGGTATTATCTGCTGATCCAATTTTGAAAAATATTTTGCCTTCTGTTCCCTCTTTCGTGGCTAAACGCTCTAAGAATCTGAAAGATATCTTGGTTCATAGCCATTACATATCTGAAGAAAATAAAAAGAGAACTAAAAGAAATGAGGGTAAACTTGGGTTTTTCCCTTGCGGTATATGTAAGGGCTGTTTAAACATGGTCAAAGCAGATAGTTTCTCTAACCAAAACAGATCAAGAGTATTTTCTATCCAAAGTCATATAAACTGTTCCTCACATGGTGTAATCTATTATGCAGAATGTCCGTGTGATAGGATCTACATTGGTCTTACCACACGTGAACTTAAAATTAGAACAAGAGAACATGTGAGGGACATTGAAAAGGCGAAAATAGTTGAGGATGATTCATTATTAAAGACATTGCCCAGGCATTTTAAACGCTTCCATGACTGTAATGCCAGGGGTTAAGAGTTATAGGTATTGATCTGATTTCCCTGGGTATTAGGGGCGGAGATCTTGGCCGTGTTTTGGCTCAGAAAGAAAGCCAATGGATTTATCGGCTTGGTACTATGAGTCCATATGGCTTGAATGAGAGTTTGGGTTTTTCTTCCTTTTTGTAATATATCTCTAATATTCAACTGTTTTGAGCTTTATATATTTTTGCTCTTTTTCATCTCTTCAGTTTTAGTGGCATCATTTTTAGGGGTGGGTGGTGTTCTGTTTTTTCTTTTTTATTATTATGTTAGTTTTTTTGATTGATTTTTATCATTATTTTTTATTAATTATTTATTATTTTCTCATACAGATGTAGCACCAATATTCATATATTTCTGAAGGCTTGATTTCTCCTCTGTGGCGAATTTATTTACATCAAGGATCGAAATAACCTGAAGACTACTGAAGCCATAAAGAATAAAGCAAATGATATGGACATTTAATTATTGTTCTGATAATGATGCTGTTTGGATTTAAGTTATTATTGATTGTACCGTTTCTGGTCAATTAAGGAGGAACCTTTTTTAATGATCATTAGGATTTTTATAAATAATTATTTTGATGCACTAGTCACTTTTTTTAAAAATTTTTATAACAATTATTCGTCTGTTTGTATGTCATTTATATTTCCTAAGTTTTGATAATTAGTAATTTGTTGTTTGTCTATTAGAAATATATTTTTTATACACTTGTGAATATTCAGGGATTATGCACGTTTTATCTATCTATTTGATTTTAGTTATTTACTATATCATATTCACTTGTCACTTTATTTATATTTAGTATCATTAATAAATATTCATTTCGGCACATCGCACCTTTTTCGGTTTCTCCTTATTACAATTATGATGCGTCTTTTTTACTTACCGTTTTTTTGTTTTATTATATGGTTATGTAATGGTCTGGATGTACATCCTTATTGATTTTGCATATGGGGATATTATTCCACATTGTCTATTTATCGGGTTAGTCCCATTACTTAGTTTTACTAAACCTCAGAGTTTATGTGACTCTTTTTTTTTTTTTTCTCCCTTCTGATGGAGCGCTTGCATGTATCGTGTGGCACTGGTTATTTCCGGGTGTGCTCCATGATTGAACTGCATGCGTACCAGCGTGCGGTTCAGGGAGCGCATGTCCGGAAGTATTTTTCAACACAGTTGCACTGATGCACGCAAGCGCCGAAGTTATCAGAGGGATCATGGGAATTACGTCACAATCTAATCGCCACCTTCTTATTGGTGCTCGGTACTATATAATTGAGAACCACCCAGGACTTAGACACGCCCCCGGAAGAAGCTATTGCGAAACGTGCGTTGGGGTGGAGGAGGGAACGCCAGACACGGTCACGCAGTCCTGCTACTAGGTATATTCATCTGTCCACCTTAACCATCTTTACCATGCACTTCTAACAGGCAGATATTTCATCTAGGATGTTTGTATCCAGTTGTAGATGTGTCACTTCTCGGGCACTAGTGATAATTTATCCGGTGTTGTAACAGGGCATGATTTGACATAGGATTTTTTCCATTTATGAATATGCAGCCTTGATTTAGCCGGTATGTATTTTTGTGCTAGTATGCTTGAGCGATGACACATTCATATTTTCATGTAAAATAAATATACTGCTTATATGTATGTAGTTAATGATAGGCAATTGCCTCACCTTGAGGTTATGGGGACCCCATTATAATATTGTAGCCTTGGATTTGCTAGATATTATTCTCCTTATCTAAGGATTGTTTCCCTCTCACTGGGTATTCCTTGTTTTGTTTTGTTTTTTATGTATGTATTTTTTAAAAAGGATTATTAATAAATTTGTATTTTTAATATATTGCTGGAACACTTTTTTACGGTCACTACATTGTGTTTAAACCGTAGTCTTGTATTCATGCAGATACCACAAGTGACAGGTTTTACGACCCTATATTAAGTGCTTGTCCTCTTTCAGATAAATTTCTTCCGAACGCAGTTTGCTATTAAAAAAACAAACAATGTGAGCTGTACTCACGTTCCCCGGTTCCACCAGCGAGTCTCAGCCGCCGCTCTGGCATTGGCTGCAGCACTGATGTCACAGCACGGTAGCTAGTTAGTGACCTCAATGGCTCTGACAGTGTAGACAGAATGCCCTGCTCAGAGACACTGATTGACTGCAGCGCTGTCGATGTGATATCAGCACCACAGCCAGACACAAGGAGCAGCAGCGGAGACTCACGGGTAGACCCGGGGAAGGTGAGTAGAGTGCAGTTTTTTTTTTTTTTTATAACAAACTCCACTCATGGACAAAATATGACTGAAAGGCACAGCCCCTTTAAATAGATTTGTATTATTAAAAACATTTTTTTCATCAACCCATGGTCTGCTTGCTGCCAGCCTACTTTTACACATCATAGGCTCAGTTCACATATCCAGTAATCATCCGTTGAAATGGAGCAAATAAAAAAAACTTAGATTTCAAAGTAATGAAAAACTGATGCACTTTAAAGCAGATGTGTTCCCACTGACTTCAAAGTTTTAACAAACGGATCAGCAGCAATCAGTTTTATTTGCCAGATTAAAAACTTTTTTGTCTGGCTAAAATAAAAAAAAAGCCTGGACTCAGTGCCAAATCAGAGATGAGGCTTGTTGCTACAGAAACTGCAACATGAAATTTGGACGAGGCCAAATTTGTCAGACAGTATGTCCCTGTCAACAGAGCTCCCTACCTGTCAGCAGAGGTTGGCACCCTAAATTGTAGAATATGGCGCCCCCGCTCGAGTATCTCTCATGACCCTATTACACACCTAAGTCTATAGTGCAGCACAAGTACAAAAACAAAACAATTATCCTGAAATGCGTCAATATCAAGCCATATACAGGGTGGTCCAAAAGTAGGTGGACAGTACAGTTATATGAAAAAGTTTGGGCACCCCTATTAATCTTGAGCTTAATGTTTTATAAAAATTGGTGTTTTTGCAACAGCTACTTCAGTTTGATATATCTAATAACTATTGAACACAGTAATGTTTCTGCCTTGAAATGAGGTTTATTGTACTAGCAGAACATGTGCAATCTGCATCCAAACAAAATTTGACAGGTGCATAAGTATGGGCACCTCACCAGAAAAGTGACATTAATATTTAGTAGATCCTCCTTTTGCAAAAATAACAGCCTCTAGTCGCTTCCTGTAGCTTTTAATGAGTTCCTGGATCCTGGATGAAGGTATTTTTGACCATTCCTCTTTACAAAACAATTCCAGTTCAGTTAAGTTTGCTGGTCGCCGAGCATGGACAGCCCTCTTCAAATGATCCCACAGATGTTCAATGATATTCAGGTCTGGGGACTGGGATGGCCATTCCAGAACCTTGTAATTGTTCCTCTGCATGAATGCCTGAGTAGATTTGGAGCGGTGTTTTGGATCATTGTCTTGCTGAAAGATCCATCCTGTTGTGTTTCGGTAGCTGAGGAGTGCAGGTAAAAAAGGAAATACACCAGAGCAGTTGGAATCTATGAGATTGCAGTACCCTGACTAACCACAACAACTAGAGGCAGCCGTGGAGCGTTCCTACGTTGGTCCTAGACGCCTCGTCACAGCCTGAGAAACTAACTACACCTAAAGATAGATATAGGAAAGCTATCTGCCCCGGAGCAGAACCCCAAAGATAATAGAAAGCCCCCAAACATGTAATGGCGGATAGACAAGATGAAATACTGACACAGACAGAAAATAATATGAGCAAACGCTGGGGCCCAAACTAACTAAATAGAAAAGGATAGGAAGGGTACTCACTGCAATCCCAGAAAACCCTGAAAAGCGCCAACTCTACTAATTTCAAAAATACCTGAGATCACACGACCTCTTCCACCTAAATTAGTTCTCTGGTGTAACAAAATCAAAACAGCAGCCACTGAAAAAACTGGAAAAAGCAAAAGTACAAACATCAGTGGCAGAACAAAACTGAGAGGGCAGAAGCCCCCGGAGGGGACCCTGAAGGCCCCCACAGAAGTGCAGGACAAAATGCAAAAATATAGCACAAACACAAAAGAAGAAAATGTCTTATCTGTTAGCAGGAGATGCAGACACGAAACAGCAGGCTACAAGGGAAACTGGAATAAAGGATTCAGACCAGAACAATTGATCACCGGCAACCCTGATGGGAAGGTGACTCCCTTATATAAGACCAATCAGTAACACCTGATTCCCAGTCCTCACAATCTTCACTGAACAGACCAGTACCGCTTGTAACCACCAGAGGGAGTCTCTGCTCAGAACTCATCTCAAACCCATTCACAACAGTACCCCCCCCTTGAGGAGGGGTCACCGAACCCTCACTTGAGCAACCAGGTCGGTCAGGATGAGTTCTATGATACGCACGGATGAGTCTCCTGGCATGGATGTCCGAAGCAAACACCCAAGAATTGCCTTCCTGACCATAACCTCTCCACTTAACCAAATACTGGAGTTTCCGTCTAGAAAAACGAGAATCAATATTTTCTCAACCACATACTCCAGATTGCCCTCAACCAAAACAGGGTCAGGAGGCACAGCAGCAGGAACCACTGGCTCAACAAACCTCTTCAACAAGGACTTGTGGAACACGTTATGGATCTTAAATGTCCCTGGAAGAAGCAAATGAAAAGAAACAGGATTAAGAATCTCAATGATCTTATAAGGTCCAATGAACCTAGGCTTAAATTTAGGAGATGCTACTCTCATAGGAATATTCTTTGAGGACAACCAGACCAAGTCCCCCACTTTAAACCGAGGACCATCAGTCCTATGCCGGTTAGCAAACCGCTGGGCCTTCTCCTGAGAGAGGGACAACCTCTCCACTACCTGGTCCCAAATCTGTTGCATACGCTCCACAACAGAGTCAACACCTGGACAGACAGAAGCCTCCGTCTGTCCCGAAGAAAATCGAGGGTGAAACCCAGAATTACAGAAAAACGGAGACATCAAAGTGGCAGAGCTAGCCCTATTATTAAGAGCAAACTCAGCCAAAGGTAAAAAAGAGACCCAGTCATCCTGATCAGCAGACACAAAGCATCTAAGATAAGTCTCCAATGTCTGGTTTGTTCTCTCAGTTTGACCATTGGTCTGAGGATGAAATGCCGAGGAGAAAGACAATTGAACACCCAGTTTAGAACAAAAAGTCCTCCAAAATCTGGAAACAAACTGGACTCCTCTGTCAGACACAATGTTCTCAGGAATGCCGTGTAAACGAACCACGTGCTGAAGGAACAACGGCACCAATTCAGAGGAGGAAGGCAACTTAGGTAATGGCACAAGATGTATCATTTTGGAAAACCTATCACAAATTACCCAGATGGTGGTCATTCTCTGAGAAACAGGAAGGTCGGAAATGAAATCCATAGAGATATGGGTCCATGGTCTCTTGGGCACAGGCAATGGCATCAACAAACCACTAGAGCGAGAGCAAGGCTTGGAGCGAGAGCAAGTCCCGCAGGACTGCACAAATTCCCTGACATCACGAGACAAGGTAGGCCACCAAAAGGACCGACTAACCAAGTCTCTGGTACCAAAAATTCCGGGATGCCCAGCCAACGCGGAACAATGAATCTCAGACATCACACTCTTTTTCCACTGGTCCGGGACAAACAATTTTCCAACAGGGCAGCACTCGGGCCTATCCTCCTGAGACCCCTCCAGAGCAAGTCTCAAATTGGGCGAGATGGCGGAAAGAACTACACCCTCTTTCAAAATAACAGAAGGATCAGATAACTCAGGAGAGTCCGCAAGGAAACTCCTCGAGAGGGCATCCGCCTTAACATTCTTAGTGCCAGGAAGAAAGGAAACCACAAAATTAAAACGTGTGAAAAACAAGGCCCACCTGGCCTGTCTAGGATTGAGTCGCTTGGCAGATTCCAGATAGACCAGATTCTTATGGTCCGTAAGGACCACCACCTGATGTTTGGCTCCCTCCAGCCAATGTCTCCACTCTTCAAAAGCCCACTTCATGGCCAATAACTCCCGATTACCCACGTCATAATTACGTTCAGTAGGAGAAAATTTTCGAAAGAAAAAGGCACAAGGGTTACTTTTAGAGGTCTCTGGATCTTTTTGGGACAAAACGGCACCTGCCCCAATTTCAGAGGCATCAACCTCCACCTGAAATGGCAGAGAAACATCAGGCTGTCGTAGAACAGGAGCAGAAGTGAATCTCTGCTTAAGTTCCTGAAACGCAGAGACTGCCTCCGGAGGCCAATTCACCACATCAGAACCTTTTCTGGTCAAATCAGTTAATGGTTTAACAATAACCGAGAAATTACCAATAAATTTACGATAAAAATTGGCAAAACCCAAAAATCTCTGAAGAGCCTTTAATGAAGTAGGTTGGACCCAATCACAGATGGCCTGAACCTTGACTGGGTCCATTTCGATAACAGATGGGGACAAAATGAATCCCAGAAATGAGACCCTCTGTACGCCAAAAAGACACTTTGATCCCTTCACATACAGAGCATTCTCTCTCAAAATCTGGAACACAGTTCGAACATGTTTCACATGAGAGTCCCAGTCATTAAAAAAATCAAGATATCATCCAAATAAACAATCAGAAATTTGTCCACAAAATCCCTGAAAATGTCATTCATGAAGGACTGGAAGACGGAAGGAGCATTAGTGAGCCAAAAGGGCATCACTAGGTACTCAAAATGCCCTTCAGGGGTATTGAATGCCTCTTCCATTCATCCCCGTGCTTAATGCGAATAAGGTTATACGCCCCCCTGAGGTCAAGCTTGGTAAACCAAGTAGCGTTTTTCACCCTGGAAAACAGGTCAGAAATCAAGGGTAACGGGTATTGATATTTCACAGTAATATTGTTCAAGAGACGATAATCAATACACGGCCTTAATGAACCATCTTTTTTGGCCACAAAGAAAAAACCGGCACCTAAGGGTGAAGAGGATGGTCTGATATGACCCTTCTCCAATGACTCCTTGATATAAGACCGCATAGCGTCATGTTCAGGTACAGACAAGTTAAAAAGGCGACCTTTAGGGAATTTACTACCCGGCACTAATTCAATAGCGCAATCGTAGCTCCTATGGGGAGGCAAGGATGCAGATTTACTTTCGCTAAACACATCAGAAAAATCAATCAAAAAGTCAGGAACATCCTGAGCCTGGGGGGAGGCAGAAAAAACAGGAGTGTTGGTATTAACACATTGGCAGCCCCAACTGGTTACAGACACAGATTTCCAATCCAAAACAGGATTATGAGACTGTAACCAAGGGAAACCCAGCACGATAATGTCATGCAGATTATACAGAACCAAAAATTTGCAGCACTCCTGGTGATCAGGTTCAACCCTCATTATCACCTGAGTAGAAAACTGGGGTTTATTCTCAGCCAAAGGGGTAGAATCGATCCCCAGTAGGGGAATAGACTTCTGTAGGGGTATCAAGGGAAACCCACAACGTTTAGCAAAATCATAATCCATCAGGTTAATAGCTGCTCCAGAATCAACGAAAGCCTGAGCAGAAAATGAGGACAGAGAGCATATCAGAGTGACAGTTAATAAAAACTTAGTCTGAACACTACCCAAGACAACTGAGCGTGCAAAACGTCTTCCCCGCTTAGGGCAGACTGAAATAGCATGAGAGGCATCACCACAGTAGAAACATAACCCATTGCGCTTTCGAAACTCATGACGCTGTGCCCCAGACACCACTCTATCACACTGCATGGGTTCAGAAGCTGGTTCACAAGGCAACACCATTCCACGCATACTTCTCCGCTCACGCAAACGTCTGTCAATTTGAATCGCTAATGACATAGAATCATTAAGACCAGAGGGGACAGGGAATCCCACCATAACATCCTTTACATTATCTGACAGACCCTTCCCGGAAAAGGGCTGCCAAAGCGTCGTCATTCCATTTGGTCAGGACTGCCCACCTACGGAATCTCTGACAGTATAACTCAGCGTCATAAGGCCCCTGATTTAATGCCAACAAGGCTTTTTCAGCTTGATCAGTGACATTAGGCTCATCGTACAATAACCCCAAAGCCTGAAAAAATGCATCAACATCACTCAAAACAGGATCCCCAGGTGTCAGGGAAAAAGCCCAATCCTGAGGATCGCCGCGCAGGAGAGAGATGATAATTTGAACCTGCTGCGCTGCGTTCCCTGAGGACTTAAATTTTAAGGCAACAAACAATTTACAATTATTTTTGAAATTCTGAAACTTAGCCCGATCCCCAAAAACAAATCTGGCATGGGGATCCTAGGCTCCACAACAGGCAACCTAGCAAGATAGGTAGCAATACTCTGAACCTCAGTGGCAAGCTGATCCACACGGCCAGACAACTGTGCAAACTCCATTGAGAGAAAAGATCCTCCCCAGCACCCAGAGATACAGAGGGAAAAAAAAAATGCAACAAATAGAAAAATATCTCTGACAACTCTGACAACCTTTTTTCTTTCACAATATTTTTTCCCTTCTGTGAGTACCATACAATTTTCAATTTTTAGGCCGGTGATACTGTTGTGTTTCGGTAGCTGAGGAGTGCAGGTAAAAAAGGAAATACACCAGAGCAGTTGGAATCTATGAGATTGCAGTACCCTGACTAACCACAACAACTAGAGGCAGCCGTGGAGCATTCCTACGTTGGTCCTAGACGCCTCGTCACAGCCTGAGAAACTAACTACACCTAAACATAGATATAGGAAAGCTATCTGCCCCGGAGCAGAACCCCAAAGATAATAGAAAGCCCTCAAACATGTAATGGCGGATAGACAAGATGAAATACTGACACAGACAGAAAATAATATGAGCAAACGCTGGGGCCCAAACTAATTAAATAGAAAAGGATAGGAAGGGTACTCACTGCAATCCAGAAAACCCTGAAAAGCGCCAACTCTACTAATTTCAAAAATACCTGAGATCACACGACCTCTTCCACCTAAATTAGTTCTCTGGTGTAACAAAATCAAAACAGCAGCCACTGAAAAAACTGGAAAAAGCAAAAGTACAAACATCAGTGGCAGAACAAAACTGAGAGGGCAGAAGCCCCCGGAGGGGACCCTGAAGGCCCCCACAGAAGTGCAGGACAAAATGCAAAAATATAGCACAAACACAAAAGAAGAAAATGTCTTATCTGTTAGCAGGAGATGCAGACACGAAACAGCAGGCTACAAGGGAAACTGGAATAAAGGATTCAGACCAGAACAATTGATCACCGGCAACCCTGATGGGAAGGTGACTCCCTTATATAAGACCAATCAGTAACACCTGATTCCCAGTCCTCACAATCTTCACTGAACAGACCAGTACCGCTTGTAACCACCAGAGGGAGTCTCTGCTCAGAACTCATCTCAAACCCATTCACAACACCATCCCCTGCGTAACTTCAACTTTGTCACTGATTCTTGAACATTATTGTCAAGAATCTGCTGATACTGAGTGGAATCCATGCGTCCCTCAACTTTAACAAGATTCCCGGTGCCGGCATTGGCCACACAGCCCCAAAGCATGATGGAACCTCCACCAAATTTTACTGTGGGTAGCAAGTGTTTTTCTTGGAATGCTGTGTTTTTTTGACGCCATGCATAACGCCTTTTTGTATGACCAAACAACTCAATCTTGGTTTCATCAGTCCACAGGACCTTCTTCCAAAAAGAAATTGGCTTCTCCAAATGTGCTTTTGCATACCTCAGCCGACTCTGTTTGTGGCGTGCTTGTAGAAACGACTTCTTTCGCATCACTCTCCATACAGCTTCTCCTTGTGCAAAGTGCGTTGTATAGTTGCACAGTGACACCATCTGCAGCAAGTTGATGCTGCAGCTCTCTGGAGGTGGTCTGAGGATTGTCCTTGACTGATCTCACCATTCTTCTTCTCTGCCTTTCTGATGTTTTTCTTGGCCTGCCACTTCTGGCCTTAACAAGAACTGTCCCTGTGTTCTTCCATTTCCTTACTATGTTCCTCACAGTGGAAACTGACAGGTTAAATCTCTGAGACAGCTTTTTGTATCCTTCCCCTGAACAACTATGTTGAATAATCTTTGTTTTCAGATCATTAGACAGTTGTTTTGAGGAGCCCATGATGCCACTCTTCAGAGGAGATTCAAACAGGAGAACAACTTGCAAGTGGCCACTTTAAGTAGCTTTTCTCATGATTGCATACACCTGGCTATGAAGTTCAAAGCTCAATGAGGTTGCAAAACCAAAAAAAGTGCTTTAGTAAGTCAGTAAAAAGTAGGTAGGAGTATTTAAAACAAGAAAATGAAAAGGGTGTCCATACTTATGCACCTGTCAAATTTTGTTTGGATGCAGATTGCACATGTTCTGCTAGTACAATAAACCTCATTTCAAGGCAGAAACATTACTGTGTCCAATAGTTATTAGATATATCAAACTGAAATCGCTGTTGCAAAAACACCAATTTTTATAAAACATTAAGCTTAAGATTAATAGGGGTGCCTAAAACTTTTTCATATAACTGTATGTGTAATAGGGTTATTATTTTCTGTCCACCTACTTTTGGACCACCCTGTATAATTAATGGATCAATGCCCATATAATAGCAAAACAATACATTATCACATATATCATATAAAGATCACTCACTGACCCTAAAAACACTGCCTATAGGAGTGTAGCAGGCAGGATATGAATATATGTATCATCTACAGTATATTCAATCCCATACCATCAATAAATGATTCTAAGATAATCTGTAAATAATGAGACGCATCATTAAAAATGTATCAATCAAAGAACATTCACTCCCTGATGCGATCAATAAATGATTCTAAGATAGTCGGGGAATAAGACAAGGCATTTAAAATGCAACAACCAGGATGTATAATTCAACATATTTACTCAAAAAGATGACTACTTATCTTGCAGATAGCATGTCTTATAGCCAGGGAATCGATGTCCCATATCCCAATTTGATACAGAGGCATCCAAAAAGGCAATCTCATCCCCCTCAATTTGGTGTGTGAAGGACAGGCCTAAATCATTGGCATTCAAATGCTCAATAAAAGATTCAAACAACATACGATAACCTGCCCAGAGGACAAGGATGTCGTCAATGTAGCGACCCCAGAAAATAATCCTGGGGCACCAGATGACATCCCCATTCCTGAAGACTACAGTGTCTTCCCACCAGCCCTAGATCAATGCCTCATTTTCAAGACCGGAAATTTCTTCAGAAACATCTATAAGTTGGCAGTGGGATGCCATACACCGTGCTCAATATTTCCTGCGGCCATGAGATCGTGATGCAGTGACAGCACGTCTGACTTTCTTGACGTGGAGTGGGGGGGGGCACCGTATTGTACTAGGGTGAGATAGTACCCTTGTACCATATCCTGTCATTATAAAAAGGTATATTTATATACACACCTCTTTTATATGGAGAGCTTTAATTATATTGATTAAAAATTATAGAGAGAGCAATCACTGGAGGACATCATGGTCCGAAGAATAGAAGGAACAAGGCGAAGAGGAAGACCAGCAACCAGATGGCTTGATACTATCAAGATAACGGCGGAGAAGACCATGGTGGACCTATCTAGGCTTACACAAGATCAATCTTCCTACAGATTGTTCATCCATGAAGTGGATGGCTCGAGACCAAGCTGAAGGCCGTTAATAATAATATTCAGATATCAGGTTCCCTTTAAATCTCACGCCACAATTTACTATATAGCTCACTATCAGATTAAAAAAAATGGAGAAGCTCTTTAACTTATATTGATATTTGTTGCACAATATAGCACAGGACACTGGGATACATGAATGTCAGTCATCTTCATTTATGATATGTTTATCTCACTATCAACGGCGATGACTGAACACCAAACTTATACAATACTTCCAAACATAAAAATTAGGGACTTTCATTATAAACATGTGGATCTTACTGGCAGACCAGAAAAAAAAGCAAATTAGTAGAAGTTGCACGAGGACTTTTAATTAAATTAATTTAATTGCATGAGATTTAAATATAGAAATTTCTGATTAACAAATGTGACATTCTTAGTGACAACCTGGAAAGGCTCCAACTTATGGCGATATTTGCGGTTCTTGTTTCCATCCTTTTAATTCATTTTGGCAAACATTTCTGTTAAGGAACATAGAGCACAGATGCGGCCGTGTACACAAGTCCTTCCTCTGACCTCATCCAATAATAATAATAATCATAGTACATACGTTTAGAAAGTCGTCTACTTATGGTGAAGTCAATCTAATTGGTATACAATTTTATATTTTCTTAAATAAAAATAAATGTAATATTATAGTTAACACAACCAGCATTCACTCCCTGTGGAAGTAAACCTCACAAGTTAGGTTGTTTTTTTTGGGACAGAGCCTGTTCTCTCTTCCCTCTACCAGTGATCGGAGCACTTGAAAGTCATCGAGGTTGCAGCTTTTTTTCCTCTTCCAGTTAGAATTCCAAAACATTTTGTGAAAAATGCCTTTAGGGAAACTTAAACATCCAGCACAAGAGCGTGGTGCAAAGGGCATGTGGCGCTTGGAGGTCTTATTCACACTAGCTTTTAATTTTTGACATGTGTTTTATTGAAAATGCAAATTACGGTAATAACTCTATCTCAGGATTATGTTCATTATTATCATTTTATTCAAACACAGGGCAGCTTGCTATGTCTTCGGGCTTTGCAATAACGGTCAGTGGAAGACAAATTGGAGAAGTGATGCATAAAATAACACAAATTTGCATCCCTTATGCAATTAATTTTTCAGTCCGTTACCACTTACTATCTTTTTATTGTGAATCAGGTTTTTTTCCAATGGTTTTGAATGGATTTTCCCTTGTTAAGAAGTGATGACCTACCACTAAGATTTTCTCTAACATCTTGAACCCCATTTAATGAAATATTTCATGAAAGAATCCAGAGGGGCATACCTCAGGCCCATAACATTTTAAGATTGGACAATAAAGATCATATCCAGAACTTGAACTTGAGATCTCTATGGACCATTGGTCATTACAAGTCCCTTATTTTAGAGCGGTCAGTGGCATTCCTGGTATCCAGACTTTAATTTATATGAGATTTTAGAACATACAGTACAGACCAAAAGTTTGGACACACCTTCTCATTCAAAGATTTTTCTGTATTTTCATGACTATGAAAATTGTAGAATCACACTGAAGGCATCAAAACTATGAATTAACACATGTGGAATTATACATTACACTTTACAAAAAGTGTGAAACAACTGAAATATGTCTTATATTCTAGATTCTTCAAAGGGAGCCACCTTTTGCTTTGATTACTGCTTTGCACGCAGAAAAGGTGAACGGTGGACTCTACATGCCTGGTTCCCCGTGAAGCATGGAGGAGGTGGTGTGATGGTGTGGGGGTGCTTTGCTTGTGACACTGTTGGGGATTATTCAAAATTGAAGCGTGAGCGGTCCAGCTCACCCCAAACCATCTCGATTGGGTTCAGGTCTGGTGACTGTGGAGGCCAGGTCATCTGGCGTAGCACCCCAACACTCTCCTTCTTGGTCAAATAGCCCTTACACAGCCCGGAGGTGCTTTGGGGTCATTTTCCTGTTGAAAAATAAATGATGGTCCAACTAAACGCAAACCGGATGGAATAGCATGCTGCTGCAAGATGCTGTAGTAAGCCATGCTGGTTCACTATGCCTTCAATTTTGAATAAATCCCCAACAGTGTCACCAGCAAAGCACCCCCACACCATCACACCCCTCCTCCATGCTTCACGGTGTGAACCAGGCATGTAGAGTCCATCCGTTCACCTTTTCTGCATGCAAAGCAGTAATCAAAGCAAAAGGTGGCTACTTTGAAGAACCTAGAATATAAGACATATTTTCAGTTGTTTCACACTTTTTTGTAAAGTGTAATGTATAATTCCACATGTGTTAATTCATAGTTTTGATGCCTTCAGTGTGATTCTACAATTTTCATAGTCATGAAAATACAGAAAAATCTTTGAATGAGAAGGTGTGTCCAAACTTTTGGTCTGTACTGTATAAGTTTGTGTATCCAAAGTACACATTTGTTTAAATTGGATTTTGTGAATTAAAAAAAAATGAAATGGTGCTGCTGCTCAGTATGGCACATCAGATATTTGCTTTTATTTTGGATGTTACAGTTGCAAAACAAGTAGAAATGGTATTGGCCACTTGGGGTGTGGTTGGCAGAACTATTGGCATCTCACCGTGAACGTGTCTTTTATAAATGGACAGAAAATGTATATAAATATATATAAAGTTATATCTAATCAGCATTAAGGCTGTATTTTTATCCATGTTAAAATAGCAGGTTGAATTGGTGTATAGCATGGCTCATCAGTCCGCCAGGCTGTATTTTTGCTTTATTGGCTATGTGCACAATAAAAATTGTAGCTTTGGCAGTAATGTGAGACTTGCTGCTAAGTGAACAATTCCTAACCACTACAGTCTTTTCAAAGACATCCAGTTAATCTCTCTATCAGGGCTCATTCAGATGTCTGATTTTTTCACATACGAGAAGATTGGCCCGATTATTTTGATTGGAGAATGATCAGAGTGTGGCACGAGTGTCATCTGATTTTCTCGTATGTGGAAAAATAAAAAAATAAAATTTCCACCTTTTCCTTTCTGACAGTCTATGATTTTCTTAGACCTCTCAGCTCACGAAAAATCACAGACATGTGAATGGCCCCATAGACTATCACAGCTATAAGTGCTACCCATGAAATCACAGACAGCACTCGTAAGCAAAACTCAAACGTCTGAATGAGCCCTCACAGGTCAATTCCCACCCACTTCGCTCTAATTCTGACACTTCCCATTCCTCCACCAGTTTTCATGTGGGGGTTGTAACTAAGATAATGCCTGGGTCTCACCAGACACACTAAGGTCCCGATTCATCAAGACTGGCAATTTTCACGCCAGTTTTGATGAGGGGTTTGTTGAAGTAAAACACTCTTGTGAGCGTCTGACAAGTCATGAGCACCTCCGTGTGCCTCACTATAAGGCCGGGATCACACTTGCGAGAAACTCGCACGATTCTTGGGCAAGTCTCTCGCATCAACACCCGGCGCTGCCGCCGGCACTCGGACCGGCGCATGCAGCTGCATGTATTTCTGTGTAGCCGCGTGCTTCGGTCTGAGTGCCGGCGGCAATGTCGGGTGTTGATGCGAGAAACTCGCACAAGAAGCATGCGAGTTTCTCGCAAGTGTGATCCCGGTCTAATTCTCGCTTCAGTGCCTGGAGTAAGAGTTCTGCCATAAGGAACTCCACCGCAGATCATAAATTAGAGAAACTGTGGCGTCACACCCCCATCCCCTCCCTCCATGAGAAACTGGTGTGAAAATGCCAAAAGCCACAATATTTTTGTGGAACTCTAGGTTGCAAAAAAATTTTGCAACTTTTTACACCACTTTTATGGCGTAAAAGCTTTGATGGATCGGGGCCTTAGAGTATATCAGGGTCTCACCATCTGTAGTGAAAGTCTATGATCAAATTAAGTATATCCCTGCTTCTTTTTCTTCTTCTGAACCCAGTATATCATAATAATAAGTACAGAATAAGTCACTAAACTACAGCGCGCCGCAGCCAAAGAAAGGACAGCACTGCTCCCTAGCTGCGCCTCTCCCACAACTAGGGGACCCCTCAGTGGTGAAGCCCTAATATAGAGATGAGTCGGGTATCTGGGAGCGTCAGAACTGGTGAATAAAGTGAGTATGAATTTTTTTTTACTTAATAAAATATATAGCTCTTTTTAGAAAAAGATTTATGGCTGACAACCCATATGAATCCGGATTTCATTATCTCACTATTTTTTGCAGATTGAAATCTGGTGCTAATCTAAACCTATAATGCTATGCATATGGTGTATTTGTATGTCAGATTTGTGCTAGTTTTATTTGTTTGAGGCCTCATTCACACGTCCGTGTTGCACCCGTTTTCTTTAATGGATATAACACGTACCCCTTATAACCTATGGGAGTGTTCACATGTTCAAACTGATCTGTTTTGCAATGAAAGCAAATAATAATGCAAAAAAATGATAGAATACTTCTAGAATATAGATGCAATCCAGAAGTACAAGTCTGCTTTATTCTATATCTGGTTTACAGGCATTTAATATTCACCTAGTAAATAGCCTGCGATGCCAGTGATTGGGTGGCCCCCACCATTCTTTGGAGCGATAACATGCCGTTTATCCATTGGGCCACACATCTTAGCATCATTTATGAAGCCACTAATTGGTCGAAGCATTCAGATGCCATTGTGGCATGTCACAGCTCCAGACATCCAAACAGACTGGTGGGTCCCACCAGATTACTGTGCGAGAGCGACAGGTGATTTGACAGTAGAGTTGAGCGAATCGGTTGCCGAATCTGAATTTGCCATATTTGTGCCTTATTGGTACACTATTTGTGCCGAATTTATGTTTGATGATCGGTTCCGAACATATTTGGATATTTCTACTCCCATTGACTCCGATGACTTTCGGCTGTGTTCGGGAATATTACAAAAACAATATTCACAGCCGATCATAATCGGAACCGAAATTTGGAAAATTCTCTCAACTCCACTTGACAGGTTAGTTCAGTTTTAGAACATTTCCTGCAGCTAGTTTTATCTCTTACACTTTCGAACAACCCCTTTAAGAGCTGACCACAGTCCACATACATGACACAACTAAAACTGCTTCCTGCAAAGATATTTGAGGGGTTTTAGATCTAACCAGGCATAGGCAAGAGAAGGTTTTCTATTCCCTATTCATAAATATTAGAGGTTATACTTTTAGACCATATTGGCATAGAAAGTTAGAATTTTTTTAAGAAGTTTTGTATTTCCTCCCACCTGTTTGGCTGCCCTGCCTCTCCCAGGACACATCCAATCAGACCCCATTCGGAGACCCCTGTCAGTAACTGCGTGCTGACGTATTCTGCCATGCTGCATTTAGAACAATGCAGAAGGACAACATGCCCGTCACAAATATACAGTGCAGTGACCACCACACCATATCTCACCCGCCGCTCCCTTAACTTTGGGCATTTGGGGACACTTAAAATAAAAGTGCTGGCTGGTATTAAGTGCTGATCTAAGAGAAGACTATCACTATGCAGCTGACAACATAATATACTATAAGTGTATGGAGGCCATTGCAGGATCCCTCAAGGAACAGTTCTAAGAAGGCCACAAAGCAGATATCAAGAACGCTCGTGGCATAAGCAAATGAGTGATAGAAATAGGTTAAGGGGGAAAGGAAAATGAGAGGAAAAGATCATTATCCTGTAGGGAAGCTTAGTAGTTATGCTGACAGACTGTAGTATAAAGCTGCCGTGATTAAATAATCATTATATATATAATATATATTAGCTCTTTTGTGATCATGAAGGCACTTGAGATTAATAAGTCTCTGTGACCAGGTGGGAACCTGACCTGTATTAAGGTACTGATTGGTCATTACTATCTGGGATAAGGCACTGATGTATGGTAAAGACAATGCTTAAAGGGGTTGTCAGATTTACCAACTTATTTTGTTTTCAAAAGGCAGCAAATGCTATACAGTAATCTAAAAAGGTAATCTCAGTGACTCAAACCTCCTTGTTTCCAGCACAGGCAGCTCTGGGTGGTCTCCTCCAGGACAGGAAGCAATGACGTCCTGTCCCAGACACTTGATATAATGGTTGGGCACTACCGGTTCAGTGTGGGTGCTACAGTGCTATTGGAGTCCACCCAAATGTAGAAAAAAAAAACCATAGTGCTCCAAGAGATGCAATCAGAAAATGAAATTAAACTGAAATTAAACTTTATTGAAATGTCAGCTTAAAGCTCCAATATGTATAATGGCCAACTTTTCAGTCATCTGTGGGACCTTGGTGACGGCCTGTTTGTATCAAGGAGCTTCTACTGCAGTGATGACCATAAGTCCCTTGACTGCTGCAGTATGGCTTATTTTATTGTTTTATAATCCAAGAGATCCAGAACTAGTGGCACTCACCATCCATAAAATGCTCTTTTTTCAAAACAGCATTTTAAAACGCATCGCTTGAGGGAATAAGGAGGGCGTCCTGATGACAGTTGTTTGGCGCTGTGTCTACCACTTCTATGGGTCTGAAGCCCAAGACATAGTGTGAAATGGCCATAGTCAGCACATCCCACTTATTGCCTAAAGCAATGCATTTTTCAATGGTGTTTTGAAAATAAAGTATTTTATGGATGATGAGTGCCACTAGTTCTGGATCTCTTGGATTTCATATGTTCTTGCACAATAAATAGAGCACTACCGCATCCTCCAGCAAGAGAGTGAGTCCATTAAGTCAACACGTTTTCTTATTCTATATTTTAAGCTCTTTTTTTCTTATTTAAGCATGGACATATAACACTCACTGCCTTTTGAAAAACATTTTTGTAAGTCAGGTAACCGCTTTTAAAGGCTTTCTATAAACTGAGCACATTTAGTGGTCAGTCCTGAACTCTATCTAGCTAAGGCTATATAGCAAAAGGTATTGCTGATCGTCAATAAATGGCTGTAGGAGGAAATTCTTTAGTCATTTGCAAATTTGTTTGTGAATATAGACATAATTCAAGTAAATAATCTCATGATCCAAGTTGAACTTTGCAGATTAAGGGTATGTGCACGCGATGCGGATTTGTCTGTGGAATTTTCTGGGCAGATTCTTCCTCTCTTGGCAGAAAACGCAGGTAAAAGAAGTGCGGATTTGATATGGATTGTCATGCGTTTTTTGTTATGGGGATTTGCCTTACTCAAAGTATAGTCAATGGGTGCAGAAACGCTGCAGATCTGCAAAAAGAATTAACATGCCGCGGAAAATAAAACGCTGCGAATCTGTGCGAATTTTTCGGCAGCATGTACACACCAATTCTCAAATTCCCAATGACTATCATTGGTACTGCACTACACTGCGGATTTGATGCAATTCTGCGCATACAAAAACGCTGCGGATCCACATCAAAATCCGCAACGTGTGCACATACCCTTAAATGCTTTGTCAAATGATGCATTTTTTTTAATCATTGGTCTACTATAGTCTGACCATGTGAAATTGTACTAGTGTCACTGAAGTCCTAGTTTTAGGGCTCCTAGGATATAGAAAATGAAATGCTACACTGGAGATACGGCTACACTAGTGTATATATTACACAAAGACATTGATCCCTTCTTTTGAATAGATGGACATGCACTTTGTGCTCACACAATAACATGGTTTCTCTGTCCTGAAAGGTAGTTGGGGCTACATTTTCTTAGTCACCCCATAGGGAAACAATAGTATGGGCTATTTAGTTGCAATGTTACATAGCTACCTAGATAGTGATATAGTGAATGCTAGAATTTTTGTGCTACAAACAACACTGACCCAACTCTTGAAGATAATACTGTAGGCCCAACGTTAAGTGCTACCTGAAACTAGCTTGTCAATCTCTGCAAAGGGATAAAGATGGACGGTCTTGGTCGATAATGTATGTAACACAGAAGAGGACAACTACTCCGCATGTCTCTTGGAACTGAAACAGTTCACTTTTACACCACTGCCTTTTGTAAACAGTAACACGAAAAACTAACTGATAAGTTGCTTACAGCTTAACCCTTCACTGCACCCTATATTGGCACATACCAGGCAGGAGAAAGCGGGGCCCTTTAACAGGCCTAATACAATAACACCCAAAGGGGATGTACAACTTTACTCATCCCTGCAATATAAAGAAATAATACACAATAAAAAAAGACAGATTACATTCTTGGCTGATCAGCATGTGTTAAGGCTTTTGTGATTGTAGGAAGGTAAACGTGTCAGTTCAGTATTTACAGCACACGGCCGCACTGTCATAGAGGCGTGTAAGGATTGTCTATTGCGCGTATATGGCCCCTCGAGGCAGAGTCCATCTCGTAGTCAGATTCCCTTTGACTGCTCGATTGCGCCCTCACGGACTCACTGCGTAGAAAGTTGCGTTCCAGCTCTTCTGGTGGGGGGACTAAGTGGAAAATCTGCTCAGAATAGCCAGGTAGCATGTCATCCGCATAGGGGTTTCGCTGCCGGTTTGGTTGATGGAAGTGGGTAACACTGCATTCCAAACTTGATCTCTGGATTGGCAGTGGGAACAGTAATGGACTGACTGCGGGGCTCTGGTCTGTAAAATAGAAACAAAAATATTCAACATTAGTTGTCATCAAAATTGAAAAATTGAGTTAATTAAAAACTATATGGGGAATTCCATGAATAAAAATGCTGCCAGATGATTAAAACTTTTTTTTGTTAATTTTATAGTGTTTTTATAGTGATGCGTAAGAAATCAACAACTAAATATTAAAGAGGACCTTTCATCAAATTTTCATGCTGGACTAGACACAGGTTGTAATAGTAGCTGCAGAGTGGAATAAAATGTTTGTTTTTGTTTTTTTTCATTATTTCACCTCTCCTTTGCACAGATATTAGCAATCAAAATATTTGCCACCTAATGAATTAACTTTTGTTAAGTCCAAATAGATGTTGTCAGATATTTTACACTGGGGGCGTGTACTTCTTCTCCCTCTATGATAATGACCAATCACAAGAAGGCACCAACACAGCAGAAAAAGAACACACCCCACCATAGCTCAGTGGGTGAGATGTAAGAATACAGCTATGATCTCCTCCTTCTTTAACACATTGGTCGCTGACGTCATTACTGCCCCCCAATCCGCAACTATCTGCTGAAGACATTACTGAGACGCTAAGGGAAAGTCCCTAGAACGCTAATATTATTTATATAATACCATATAATTCTGATTCATTGGTGTACGTATATATCATTAGGCAGCGCTGAAAGAATAAAACTCAGCTACTGATATATAAGTGGGCAGTGGCCAATGTGTTAACAGATCATTTAGGGTACATAGGCTGCCATAGTTAACAGAATCGCAATGTACTACTTATACAAGACAATGCACCGGCGAGAACGATGATCTTTTATACTGCATAAGAGATCATTTAATCCCAATACAGAATGTTTTGCTCATTGATCGGGTGATCTGCAGCCTGTTTACACTAAAACATTATAGTGAAATGACCGTTCTTAAAAATGCTCATTCACAATTATCTTTCAGTGTAGATACAGCCTTACAGAGGTTATTAATAGTGAAATGGCTGTTCCTACCAAGGCTTGAACCTGAGTTTCAGTTTGTCAAAATGGGCCTTTGCTCATGGTCTGTTAGTATTAAACTTGAAATACACAATAAAATT
Source organism: Oophaga sylvatica (assembly GCA_033576555.1). Taxonomy (NCBI): domain Eukaryota; kingdom Metazoa; phylum Chordata; class Amphibia; order Anura; family Dendrobatidae; genus Oophaga; species Oophaga sylvatica. The sequence goes on along the minus strand of JARQOD010000001.1, from coordinate 818,486,751 downwards.
TTGTTCATAATGGGGACGTGCTGTGAATGATGATCATACTATGTGAATGTTCTGTGTAAATCTTGAGCTTAGCCATTCCAAGTAGAATGAAGATAATGGCATAAGCTTAGCAGCCTCTAGCCTGGAAGTGGCAGCAGAGGTAATGAATGACCTGTGCAAATGGCAAAACATGCAATTTATTTTGAAATCACAGACTCTACATTTTGCATTCTCTGACTGCATAGTGTGTGTAGTATATGTTAGTGAAAGGTTTAGCTTCACTCTAATGAAATGGATAACTGAGAAACATCTGAGGCTGCTATCAATGAATCAATTCAGTTCTGAAATGAAAACTTGAACAGCGAGTTCTGAGCGAGGCGCAGCTGCACACTAAATAAAACCTCTCTTCTGTCGGGAGAACCTGTAAGATTTGCTTTGGTTTCATTGTAAATTTATTTAGTGCAATATTTAAAATACCCATTACTTTAGGAATTAGTGATACAACAATGTACTTTTAGAATACTGACAAGTAACGAAAGCATAGTAAAGTAACACACTAGTTCCAATTTCATATTAAAGGGTGGTACGCGAGTTTGAAATAAAAATAAAATGTTCTTAAGTAACAAAAAAATCATCTATCGATTCACTGGATTTTCCAGGGTTTACCCACTGGTCTATGGTTACAGGCTGCCAGTGATGGTGTTTCATACCAGCACAAGACCGCTGCAGTCAATCACTGTCCTTAGTGGTCATGAACCATACTTACGTCCATCAGGAGTGCTCAAAGATGATGCCGGTAAGTAGTACAGCAAGATATTGAAGGCAAAAGGAAACAAAAACCTGCAGGGGATCGTTAGAACATCTGCTGTGGCAAGAAGGCCCCAATTCATTGATAAAGGGGCGTGCTGAGTTAGATGCTGCAGATTCATTGAGACGCATGCGTCTTAATGAACCAGGAGCATCTGACAATTGGCGTGCTCATTGCCACCAATCTTACTGCAGTCAATGACTGTAATGAGATTTCAGGTGTAAAGATGACAGATCACCATAGCTAGTCATGAGTTAGACGAGCCGTGGCACAGCTCGTTCGTGCCCCAGCTCCACACATTTTAATTGAGTTGGGAGAAACTGGAGTGAAAATGACAAAGGTTGTAAAATTTTTGCCCAACTAAGAGTTACGCAAATTTTTTAATCTTTTCAAAGCGATTTACGACATATTTCTGGAGTACCGTAATTGTTTTGATGAATCAGGGCCATAGTGTTTTTTTTTCTTGAATTTTACAAAATTTTATGCCCTCCTTTTTTCCCTTATACATTCAGAGAACAATTTTGCTATTAAATCTGCACATCTCTATAAATATCTTAACTAAGAAATTGGCAATCAGTCACATTCTGCCTGGGCTATTTTAAACAAATATACAGGATATGTACATTTAGTATAATTCTTTTAGAAAATGCTCTGTTAAACAGCTTTTATACAAAGCATTAATGGATTAAAGCTATAAACTGAGATTTCTTACAAAGAATAATCTGAGTAGCACTTATAGTTCTGTTCATCCAGAGCATTTTGTGATTCTTCTTAGTTGTTAACTGTTCTGGGACTTCTGGGCTGGAAGGTATAGGGTTTAAATTTCTAGAAAAGGGCAGAGACAGAGTTTGGGGGTTGTTTAAGTGTCTCAGAAAATATTGGTCTGAAGAATATTGGAGATATAATTTCATGTCAATCATTTGTATCCTATTTGGCATTGGATTACAAAACTTCCTTCCTTTGTGCAACTGTAACAGGTCACCTAGCTCAGCTGGTGGTCAGGCCTCAAAAGGCTGTGAGTGACAGATCTCACACCTTGAGCCAGTTAAGCTCAGAACAAAAGGCTTTGCTTGCAATATGGAGTCCATGCAGTGTAACTAATTTGTTCAGACAGCTAGGAGTTCATAAGGAGAATATGGACTTATCGTATATCCTAGCCACACAAGGGTTACATTTTAGAGATCTCGGAAACAGGCCAAACGCCTTCCAGGGTCTCGATCTATTCTAGAACCCCTGGGCTGGGTGGAGAGTTACGTAGAATGGCTAGTAGAAGCCAAGTAGAAAAGCTGTGTTTGGTCTCAATGCTTAAGCAGGGCCCCGGCCGGATCCGATGACGCCAAAACTGCCTCCCTAGGGCCATCCATTAAGGAGCTGCCAAAGGCAAAGGGAGGGGACGTAGGTTCAACCCAGAGGGGAGTGACCCAAAGGGGTTAAATGCTCGTGTAAAGCATGTCCTTTTGCTTTTTCTCGGGGAGGTCGCAACGACACATCGTGTGGGAAGAAGTCAAGGAACAGAGGGGAACACCAGCCTTCCATGTGGCAGCCCCTCCCCTGCAAGCCAGGACTTTCATCTGATTGGTAACTGACTCTTATATTCTGCATGCTTTGTTCTACCACTATTGTATTTGCATATCTGACCATTGTATATGTATAACCATTGTGTATATTGTGTTTTGTCTAGTGTGCCCTTAACCCCTTAACGACCGCCGATACGCCTTTTAACGGCGGTCATTAAGGGTACTTAAACCACAGCGCCGTTAATTAACGGCGCTGTGGAAAAAGTGAATAGCGCCCCCCAGAGGCGCATTTTCTCCGGGGTCTCGGCTACCGGGGGTAGCCGAGACCCCAGAGAACATGAATCGGGTCGGTTTTTACCGACACCGATGTTGCGATCGCCGTTATTAACCCTATAACGGCGACCGCAAAAAAAAAAAAAAAGTTGTGCCATTTAATTTCTCTGTCCTCTGATGTCATCGGAGGGCGCATCGCGACGCATGCCGTAAAGCGGCATGCGTTTGCGACGTGCAATCATTCAGTGACGGAGCCTCGGATGCGGGCTGCAGCGTTTGGGCTCCGTCACCGCTAGCGCAGATGAATCATCTGCTGATTCCTCTGCGCTAGCAGGTATAGCATAACGCGATCGCGTTATGCTATACCGTTACCAGCCCGTCAACGCTATGTGTTGAACGGACTGGTAAAACGCAAAATGAACCTAGCCTTAGGGTTAGGGTTATAATTAGGGTTAGGGTTACAATTAGGGTTAGGGTTACAATTAGAGTTAGGGTTACAATTAAGGTTAGGGTTACAATTAGGGTTGGGATTTAGGTTAGGATTAGGGTTGGGATTAGGGTTAGGGGTGTGTTGGGATTAGGGTTGTAGCTAGAATTGAGGGATTTCCACTATTTAAGCACATCAGGGGGTCTCCAAACACAACGTGGCGTTCAAAAGTCAAATGGCGCTCCCTCCCTTCCGAGCTCTTCCGTGCGCCCAAACAGTGGTTTACCCCAACATATGGGGTATCAGCATACTCAGGACAAATTGCACATCAATTTTGGGGTTCTAATTTCTCCTGTTACCCTTGGGAAAATAAAAAATAGCTGGCTAAAAAAATCATTTTTGAGAAAAAAAATGATTTTTTATTTTCACAGCTCTGCGTTTATAAATTTCTGTGAAGCACTTGGGGGTTCAAAGTGCTCACCACACATCTAGATAAGTTCCTTAAGGGGTCTAGTTTCTAAAATGGGGTCACTTGTGGGGAGTTTCCACTGTTTAGACACATCAGGGGGTCTCCAAACACGACGTGGTTTTCAAAAAGTCAAATGGCGCTCCCTCCCTTCCGAGCCCTGCCGTGCGCCCAAACAGTCGTTTACCCCAACATATGGGGTATCAGCGTAATCAGGACAAATTGCACACCAATTTTGGGGTTCTAATTTCTCCTGTTACCCTTGGGAAAATAAAATTAGCTGGCTAAAAAAAAAATCATTTTTGAGAAAAAAAATGATTTTTCATTTTCACGGCTCTGCGTTTATAAATTTCTGTGAAGCACTTGGGGGTTCAAAGTGCTCACCACACATCTAGATAAGCTCCTTGGGGGGTCTAGTTTCCAAAATGGTGTCACTTGCAGGGGGTTTCTACTGTTTAGGTACATCAAGGACTCTGCAAACACAACATGACGCCCGCAGAACATTCCATCAATGTCTGCATTACAAAATGGCGCTCCTTCCCTTCCAAGCACTCCCATGCGCCCAAACAGTGGTTTCACCCCACATATGGGGTATCAGCATACACAGGAAAAATTGCACAACAACTTTTTGGGTCCAATTTCTCCTGTTACCCTTGGGAAAATAAAAAAAATAGCGGGCTAAAGAATCATTTTTGAGGAAAAAAATGATTTTTTATTTTCACGGCTCTACGTTTATTAATTTCTGTGAAGCACTTGGGGGTTCAAAGTGCTCACCACACATCTAGATAAGTTCCTTAAGGGGTCTAGTTTCCAAAATGGTGTGATTTGTGGGGGGTTTCGACTGTTTAGGCGTATCAGGGGCTCTCCAAACGCGACATGGCGTCCAATTTCAATTCCAGCCAATTTTGGTTTGAAAAAGTCAAACGGCGTTCCTTCCCTTCCAAGCCCTGCCGTGCGCCCGAACAGTGGTCCCACCCATATATGGGGTATCAGCGTACTCAGGACAAATTGGACAACAACTTTTGTGGTCTAATTTCTCCTGTTACCCTTGGGAAAATAAAAAATTGGGGACTAAACGATCAGGTTTGTGGAAAAAATATGACTTTTTATTTTCATGCCCGGGAGTTATAAAATTCTGTAAAGCACTTGGGGGTTCAAAGTGCTCACCACACATCTATATAAGTTCCTTAGGGGTCTAGTTTCCAAAATGGGGTCACTTGTGGGGGGTTTCCACTGTTTAGACACATCAGGGCCTCTACAAACACGACATGACGTCCAGCCAATTCTGCGCTGAAAAAGTCAAACAGCGCTCCTTCCCTTCCAAGCTCTGCCATGCACCCAAACAGTGGTTTACCCCCACATATGGGGTATCAGCATGCTCAGGACAAATTGCACAAAAACTTTTGGGGTCTTGTTACCCTTGGGAAAATAAAAATTGGGGTGAAAAGATTGTTTTTGTGGAAAAAATATGATTTTTTATTTTCACTGTTCTATGTTATAAACTTCTGTGAAGCACTTGGAGGTTCAAAGTGCTCACCACACATCTAGATAAGTTCCTTAGGGGGTCTAGTTTCCAAAATGGGGTCACTTGTGATGGGTTTCCACTGTTTAGACACATCAGGGCCTCTACAAACGCGACATGGCGTCCAGTCAATTCTGCGTTGAAAAAGTCAAATGTCGCTCCTTCCCTTGCGACCTCTGCCGTGCGCCCAAAAAGTGGTTTACCCCCACATATGGGGCATCGGCTTATTCAGGAGAAATTGCACAACAAATTTTGTGGTTCATTTTTTCTTTTAACAGTTGTGAAAATAAAAAAAATAGGTTCCGAAGTAAAGTTTTTGCAAAAAAAAGTTAAATGTTAATTTTTTCCTTCCACATTGCTTCAGTTCCTGTGAAGCACGTAAAGGGTTAATAAACTTCTTGAATGTGGTTTTGAGCACCTTGAGGGGTGCAGTTTTTAGAATGGTGTCACTTTTGGGTATTTTCTATCGTATAGACCCCTCAAAGTGACTTCAAATGTGATGTGGTCCCTAAAATAAAAATGGTGTTGTAAAAATGAGAAATCGCTGGTCAACTTTTAACCCTTATAACTTCGTAACAAAAAAAATTTTTGGTCCCAAAATTGTGCTGATGTAAAGTAGACATGTGGGAAATGTTATTTATTAAGAAATTTGTGTGACATATCTCTCTGATTTAAGGGCATAAAAATTTAAAGTTTGAAAATTGTTAAATTTTCAAAATTTTCGCCATATTTCTGTTTTTTTCATAAATAAACACAAGTCATATCAAAGAAATTTTACCACTAACGTGAAGTACAATATGTCACGAAAAAACAATCTCAGAATCAGCGGGATTCGTTAAAGCGTTCCAGAGATATAACCTCATAAAGTGACAGTGGTCAGAATTGTAAAAATTGGCCCTGTCATTAAGCTGCAAAATGGCTCTGTCACTAAGGGGTTAAGGTGATTAAATACACTGCTCAAAAAAATAAAGGTAACACTTAAACAACACAATGTAACTCCAAGTCAATCAAACTTCTGTGAAATCAACCTGTCCAGTTAGGAAGCAACACTTATTGTGAATCAATTTATCCTGCTGTTGTGCAAATGGAACAGACAACAGGGAGAAATGATAGGCAATTAGCAAGACACCCTCTATAAATTAGTGGTTCTGCAGGTGGTGACCACAGACCATTTCTCTGTTCTCATCCTTTTTGGCTGTTGTTTTGGTCACTTTTGCATTTTATCATTTCTCTCACTCCTAGAGGTACAGTAGCATGAGGCAGAAGTTGCTCAGGAAGTGCAGCTCATCCAGGATGGTACATCAATGCGAGCTGTGGCAAGAAGGGTAGATGTGTCTGTCTGCAGTGTCCATAGCATGGTACAGATACCAGGAGACAGGTCAGTACACCAGGAGAAGTGGAGGGGGCCGTAGGAGGGCAACATTCCAGCATCAGTACAGCTGCCTCCTTAATGCAAGGAGGAGCAATGCCAGATCCCTGCAATATGACCTCCTGCAGGCCAATAACATCCATGTTCTTACAGCTCAACACCATGCAGGGCGATTTGCATTTGCCAGAGAACACCAAGATTGGCAGATTCGACATTGGTGTCCTGTGCTTTTCACAGAGTAAGCAGGTTCACACTGAGCACATGTCAGAGTCTGGAGACGCAGAGGAGAACGTTCTGCTTTCTGCAACATCCTCCAACATGACTGGTTTGGTAGTGGGTCAGTAATAGTGTGGGAAAGCATTTCTTTGGAGGGCTGCACAGCCCTCCATGTGCTAGCCATAGGTACCCTGACTGCCATTAGGTACTGGGATGGGATCCTCAGACCATTGTGAGACCATATGCAGGTGACTTGGGCCCTGGGTTCCCTCATGCCTAGGCCTCATGTGGCTGAAGTGTGTCAGCAGTTCCTGAATGATGAAGGCATTGATGCTATTGACTGGCCTGCCCGTTCCCCAGACCTGAATCCAGTCGAGAACATCTGGGACATCATGTCTCGTTCCATCCACCAACGCCACATTGCACCACAGACTGTCCAGGAGTTGACTGATGCTTTAATTCAGGTATGGGAGGAGATCCCTCAGGAGACCATTCGCTGCCTCATCAGGACCATGCCCAAGCATTGTAGGAAGGTCACACGAGTATGTGGAGCCAACACACACTACTGAGCATCATTTCCTTGTCTTGATGCATTTCCACTGAAATTGGATCAGCCTGTAATTTGATTTTTCACTTTGATTTTGAGTATCATTCCAAATCCAGACCTACATGGAATATTCATTTTAATTTACATTGATCATTATTATGTTTTATTGTTCTCAGCGCATTGCACTGTCTAATAAACAAAGATTTGCAACTGGAATATTTAATTCCGTGATACTTAGGATGTGGTAGTTTAGTGTTCCCTTTAGTTTTTTGAGCAGTGTATATAATTTAACCTTGGGTTGCTCTTTTATCTCGATTCATGAATCCACACGTTCAAGATCTTGACTTAAATTTTCACGATACCCGGGCTGGTTTCTAATGGACCGGGCTTATAGCTAACAGGCGCTGTTTCGCTGGTGCTAGTGAAAAGGGCCTCTCAGCTTGTCAGGGTTGTGAGCGAGTGTGGTGCCACATCAGGGACTGCGTGGGCCACATTCTCTCACTCCCCGTACCTTCCTGGGACTGTGTGAACAGGAGGTGTCTGGGTAAAGCTGTGCCAAGCTGACCCCATTGGGTGTCAAACGTCACGTTGGTGAAAGTGAGGAGAGTGTACCATGTGATCCCTCAGACATAATAGTGACGTCAGGGGCAATGCAAAAATGAACTGATTGATTTAAACCTTTTTTTCCCATAGAGCCAGGAATTAAATGTCTACCGTTCCCTGCAGCAGGGTACCAAAATGAATCAGTTTCAGAATCATCTGTAAATAACACATGACTGCACATAGATCTCATTCTCCACTTTCATGACGTATCTAAAGTCACTCTCTCACTGTTCCTCTGCCAAAAAGCTACACATTTGGCTGGTAGCAGCATATGGAGACAATGAAACCATTGTACTTAATGTGGACAGTCATATGAGCCGTGTGTACTGTGCACATTGTGTTGATGAGTCAACAATCCCACATTAATAACAGAGGAGCGCACTTTTACCTTGTGAATGAACTGCTGACACTATATAACTAGACAACTTTACGTCTCCGGCAGCTCCACACTCTAGTGGTATTGGGTGCAAACGGAAGTAGTGAAGCATTTCGATTACAGACAGGAAACGGAGATGTTGGACTCGGCACTGACCTCTTTCTGTCAATGTGAGTCGCAGGTGCTAGAAAAAATAAGACAAAGTTAAAGTCTTCTAGATTGAATAACAGTGTGTTATTTTATGAAATTACTGAAGGACCAAAAATTTTTGCATGAAAAGTGTCCTATAAAAATACAAATTAATTGTGTTGAAATAGCAGAGCATAAGAAAATTCCTTAAAGGGGTTGTCCACCTTTGGGGATGATTATTTTTTTTCTCACTTGAATGTTCGGTATGTATTTTTGATTATAACTAATTTTTGTCATTGGGATTCAGTAACAATGTTGCAAAATTTTCCAGCTGCAGCTTCTATGGTTCACTGTTTGGTGGCTGCAGAATGGGTTATCTGAGATTCCATACTTGTTCTGATGGTTCAATAGGAAATTTTGTGACACTTATATCTCGTTTTTTATTTTTAGACCAAATTGCAAAACAGTTTTAATCCCCAAATACAGTGCCTTGTGAAAGTATTTGGCTCCCTGGAGCTTTTCAACCTTTTCCCACATATCATGCTTCAAACATGATCCATGATCCAATCGAGAATCTGTGGAAAGAGCTGAAAACTGCTGTTCACAAACGATCTCCATCCAACCTCACTGAGCTCGAGCTGTTTGCCAAGGAAGAATGGGCAAGAATTTCAGTCTCTCGATGTACAAAACTGATAGAGACATACCCCAAGCGACTTGCAGCTGTAATCGCAGCAAAAGGTGGCGCAACAAAGTATTAAGTTAAAGGGGCCGAATAATATTGCACACCCCACTTTTCAGTTTTTGTATTTCCACAAAAATTTAAAATAACCAATAAATTTCATTCAACTTCACAATTGTGTCCCACTTGTTGTTGATTCTTCACCAAAAATTTACATTTGGTATCTTTATGTTTGAAGCATGGTATGTGGGAAAAGGTTGAAAAGTTCCAGGGGGCTGAATACTTTCGCAAGGCACTGTATTTGGGGATTAAAACTGTTTTGCCATTTGGTCTAAAAATAAAAAACGAGATATAAGTGTCACGCTGTATAGCAGATATATATATATGTGATGACAGTAATCTATATCAAAAGAGCAACATACAATATAACATGCGCATAGATATATGATAACATAGAATTACCTGACAGAAAGTCCAGTGGGTCAATACGGAATCCGTTATACGCTGTCTCCGGCTAGAGGGTGACCGGGGTCTATGCTGACCCTAAACTGGGGTCCTAACTAATCCCTCTACCTGGAGGTACTGTTAAAGGTACAGAGGTCCAGGCCACCAGCGTAAACCCTGTCTCCTATCAATCCCTGCCAACTGTAATCTAGTCCTAAGAAGGACCCTAATTACCACCAAAGGGAATGAACAGGTAACGGTTAATGAACAGAAAGACATACAAGAAAGACAAGAAATAAAGTAAATAAAGTCTTACATACAACACTCACACACAGTAGGAACACCTAAGGTCTCAGAGATAACTATAAGCTATAAGAGTAAAAACAACTAAGGAGCTCTTAGCTTAAGTATTCTCAGAACCGATCCAGTCTGCTAGACTACATGAATGCTTTCACCGGCATCTAACAAGCAGACTGGCAGGTATATGAAGGAATCTAATTAGAACATAATCAAAAGCAGCCGGGCGAGGCTGGACCTAGCCTTAGCAAAGAGCTAGGTAAAATTAACTCCCTCATTACCAAACACAAAGAAACAGCAACTCAGCTGTGAGAAGTCAGAGTGTGTAATCGCGACGATCCTTGTGGCGATACACCCATGACAGTACCCCTCCCTCTACGAGGGGACTCCGGACCCTCAGGGCCAGGTCTGCCCGGGTGAGTTGTGTGAAAGGTCCGAACCAATTGATCTGCGTTAACATCAGACGCAGGGACCCACGTCCTCTCCACAGGACCATACCCCCTCCAATGAACCAAGTACTGAAGGGATCGGCGACTGAGACGTGAGTCAATGATTTTCGACCCATGAAATTCCACGTTATCATTGACCACCACTGAAGGAGGAGGTAGAGGTGACAGTATGACTGGTGCCACATACTTTTTAAGTAATGACTTGTGAAACACATTATGAATTTTAAACGTAGGAGGGAGGTCCAGACGAAATGCCACAGGATTAATTATGGAACTGATCCTGTACGGCCCGATGAATCTGGGACCCAACCTCCAGGAGGAAACTTTAAGTTTTATATTCCTGGTAGACAACCAAACTAGATCGTTCACCTTCAGATCTAGACCAGAAACTCTCCCCCTATCAGCCATCCGTTTGTAACGGTTCCCCGTAACCTTCAGTCTTAACCGATCTGGAACTATCAGTCTCCCTGGAAGTCCCACCGGGGCGTCCCCCTGAGCCCCCAATACCTCCCCCTCAAGCTCAGAGCATACAGCTGACACTACAACTCCCTCCTGAGGAATAGGAACCGGATCATCCGTCTTCCCGGCCCCTGGGAAAGTACGAGATAAGGCATCAGGAAGCAACTTTATTGAGCAGTCATATGCGCGATGAGGAGGTAACTCTTTACACCCCTCCTCTGAGAACATCTCCCAAAGTCCTCCAGAAAAGGAGACAAAGTCCTAGGCACAACCGCACCAATGACCGTGCTCATGCAGTTATTCCTGCAAAATTCACCCCACTGGCTTATCTTTCCGGATTGCCAATCAATCACTGGGTTATGTTTAGCCAACCAAGGAAGTCCCAACACAATAGGAGTAGGTAGACCCTCCAACACATAACAAGACAATTGCTCTTTATGTATTGCCCCTACTCGAAGATCTATGTTATGAACAGCTTGTACCAAGCTACCTTGACCGAGAGGTCTAGAATCAATAGAGACTATAGGGACCGGTTTGGCCAATACACTCAGTTGCATACCATGCACCTGGGCAAACCGAGCGTCCACCAGATTAGCCCCGGACCCACTATCAAGAAAAACAGAAATCCTCTCAGTTCTAGTACCAATCACCACCTCCGCAGGCACGAGAAACTGAGAGGGATTTGGGGACGAAATACACACTCCCAGGTTAACTCCTTTGCTCAAAGAGGCCCGGGATGGACACCCCCCAACAAAATGTCCCTCTCTCCCGCAAAAGAAACACCTTCTAGTCTTGCGGTGCACCGCCGATTCCCTCCTACAAAAAGATGTCCCTCCCAACTGCATGGGTTCCTCAGAACAGACCAGGGGAACCTCAGTATAAGGGACTTTAGTAGTAGGTGGAGTCATCACGGGAGGCGGAGTTACCTCGCGTCTTCCCCGAATTCGTCTATCAATGCGAATAGCGAGGGCCATAGCAGCCTCCAGTGATGGAGGAGAATCATACTGAGCCAACACATCTTTTAATTTGTCAGACAACCCTTGACAAAACTGGCTCCTAAGAGCTGGGTCATTCCACTGAGTATCTGTTGCCCATCTACGGAACTCAGAAGAATATTCCTCCGCTGGACGATTTCCTTGCCGTATTTTACGTAACTTTGTTTCAGCAAGGGAAACTCGATCCGGATCATCATATACCAGACCCAGGGCAGTAAAAAAATCGATCCACTGACTGGAGATCTGGGGAGCCTGGAGGAATAGAGAACGCCCAAGATTGAGGGTCCCCTTGTAAGAGCGAGATAACAATTCCCACCCTCTGCTCTTCACTCCCAGATGACCGAGGCCGCAGCCGAAAGTACAATTTACATGCCTCCCGGAAAGTAAAAAATTTGTCCCGCCCACCAGTGAACCTGTCCGGGAGAGCAACCTTAGGTTCAGATCTGGTTTGCTCCGGGGGGGACAAAACCTTGGACTTAATGTCTGCAAACTCCATGGACAACCCCTGCAACTGCCGGGCCAGCTGGGCTACTGGATCCATGACAGCTGGGGAGAATCTTTAGTATGGCCGGTGAAAATGTCACGCTGTATAGCAGATATATATATATGTGATGACAGTAATCTATATCAAAAGGGCAACATACAATATAACATGCGCATAGATATATGATAACATAGAATTACCTGACAGAAAGTCCAGTGGGTCAATACGGAATCCGTTATACGCTGTCTCCGGCTAGAGGGTGACCGGGGTCTATGCTGACCCTAAACTGGGGTCCTAACTAATCCCTCTACCTGGAGGTACTGTTAAAGGTACAGAGGTCCAGGCCACCAGCGTAAACCCTGTCTCCTATCAATCCCTGCCAACTGTAATCTAGTCCTAAGAAGGACCCTGATTACCACCAAAGGGAATGAACAGGTAACGGTTAATGAACAGAAAGACATACAAGAAAGACAAGAAATAAAGTAAATAAAGTCTTACATACAACACTCACACACAGTAGGAACACCTAAGGTCTCAGAGATAACTATAAGCTATAAGAGTAAAAACAACTAAGGAGCTCTTAGCTTAAGTATTCTCAGAACCGATCCAGTCTGCTAGACTACATGAATGCTTTCACCGGCATCTAGCAAGCAGACTGGCAGGTATATGAAGGAATCTAATTAGAACATAATCAAAAGCAGCCGGGCGAGGCTGGACATAGCCTTAGCAAAGAGCTAGGTAAAATTAACTCCCTCATTACCAAACACAAAGAAACAGCAACTCAGCTGTGAGAAGTCAGAGTGTGTAATCGCGACGATCCTTGTGGCGATACACCCATGACAATAAGTGTCACAAAATGTCCTATTGGACCATCAGAACAAGTTCCTTCTATTACAAAACAGACCTTGAGATTTTACATTTGAAACCATGAGGAGCCATGTCAGTTATCACGTCAGGAAAAATTTACACACACCGTGTTCCAAATTATTGTGCAAACTTTTCTCTGATTCTCCTGTGAATACTTTTTTCTTTATTAATCTATCTGTAATCTTGCCTGAAGAAGGAGCCCCTGTGCTCTGAAAGCTTGCAAACATATAATTTTCTGGTTAACCAATAAAGGTATCACTCTAGGAATACTCAAGTCATCATTGGACGGAAAAGTATATACATCGATTTTTCTGGCTAACACGGTGCCACAATATCATTTATTATTGTACATCTCTGATTCTCCTAAATGAGATGGAAATGAGTGAGTATAATATTCAAATTATCAACCGTTAGATGAGAAATCACATTTTATTGGACAAACTGCCCAATGATAAAAGTATTTTTTTTTAAACTAAAAAAACTCAGAATGCTCTGTTCCAAATTATTATGCACAACAAAGTTTCCAAACATTTTCTAGGTTGTAAAGAACTGAAAATGGTTATTTGTTGAATTTGCAGCATTAAAAGGTCACATTTTCTGAAATGTTTTTCTCAATCAAAAACATCTTAACAGGCCAAGCTACATTTAATATAAGACCCCTTCTTTGATAATAATATTATTATTTATTATTATTATAGCGCCATTTATTCCATGGCGCTTTACATGTGAGGAGGGGTATACATACTAAATACAAGTACAGTAATCTTAAACAATACAAGTCACGACTGGTACCGGAGGAGAGAGGACCCTGCCCGCGAGGGCTCACAATCTACAAATCACCTTTACATTTCTTGCATGCACTGAACTTGTAAGTTTTTGGATAATTTCTGCTTGAATATCTTTGCGGGATGACAGAATAGCCTCCCAGCGCTACTGTTTTGATGTCAACTGCCTCCTACACTCAGATCTTTTGCTTGAGGATACTTCAACGGTTCTCAATAGGGTTAAAGTCATGGGAGGATGGTGGCCATGCCATGAGTTTCTTTCTTTTTATGCCCATAACAGCCAATTACTCAGAGGTATTCCTTGCAGTGTGAGATGGTGCATTGTCATGCATTAAGATGAATTTTGTTATGGATGTCATGGTTCTACTTTTTGTACCATGGAAGAGAGTGGTCAACCAGAAACTCTATATACTATGCTGAGGTTATTTTTACACCTTCAGGGATCCTAATGAGGCCTACCCGCAATCAACCCACAATTCCAGCCTAAAACATGATTCCACTACCTCTTCGCTGACATTGTAGCAATGTGGGACATGGTGACCAACCATCCACTGCTCCATCCATCTGGACCATACAGTGTTGCATGGCACTTATCAGTACCCAAGATTGTTTTAAAATTAGTCTTCATGTATCTCTGGGCCCAGTGCAACTGTTTCTATAGTAGGTTTATATACAACTGCAAGCCTCTGGTGAATCCTACACGTTGAGCCTCCTGGGACTACAGAGTCACCAGCAGCATCTACTAATTGTTTTCTGCTTTGTAATGATCATCCAGCTTCTGTTGTCTTAATCCGATGAATTTGTCTAACGGAAACCTTCGTCATTATGCCTTTATCTGCACGAACCCGTCTATACTTTGTATAAGCCACAAATCTGTTCATAATATGATGATCACAGTTAAGTTTTCCTTTTTGTTACCCATGAGTGAAACCTGTGGCCTACTTGATAATGTGAAACGTCCTTCTTAAGTAGTTTTCTTTAAATTGGGCTCACCAGGCCAACTAATTATCACAGGTGTTTGAGATTAATTTCAGTGATACAATGAGCCCTGAGACACACTACCATAAATTAATTTATTTGAAAACCAAAAAATTACATCTTTATGACAGTTAAATCCAATTTGCATAATATGGATTCATCTCGCATACAGTGGTGCTTGAAAGATTGTGAAAGCATATTTTTGCATATATTTGACCTAAAACTACATCAGATTTCCACACAAGTCCTAAAAGTAGATAAAGAGAACCAAATCAAACAAAAATATTAGACTTTGTCATTATTTAAATTAGGAAAACGATCCAATATAACATGTCTGTGTGCATCAAAATTATGTGAACTTTTGCTTTTAGTACTTGGTGTGACCTTCTTGTGCAACAGTAACTGCATCTAAAAGTTTATTGTAATTGTTGATTAGTCCTGCACATCGGCTTGGAGAAATTTTAGTCCATTACTCTCTACAAAACAGCTTTAACTCTGATATGTTGGAGGGCTTTCTCCTATGAGCTGCTCACCTCAGGTCCTTCCACAACATTTCTATAGGATTAGGGTCAGGACTTTGACTTGGCTATTCCAAAACTTTAACTTTATTCTTCTTTAACCATTCTTTTACAGAATGACTTGTGTGCTTTGGGTAATTGTCTTGCTGCGTAACCCACAGTCTCTCGAGATTCAGCTCAAGGACAGATGTCCTGATATTTTCCTTAATCCATCAATGATGGCAAGCTGTCCTGGCCAAGGTGCCACAAGCCAGCATCAAACCATGATCTTATTTACCACCACTGTGTTACACAGATGATATGAAGTTTTTATGCCATATTGCAGTATTTTTCTTTCTCCAACTATAATGTTTCTCATTTAAATTAAAAAGCTCTATTTTAATCTCATTCATCAATAAATCATTGTTCCAATATTCAGGTTACAAGTGATCTTTAGCAAACTGCAGATGACATCAATATTCTTTTTGCAATCTTGGTATGCACACCATTGTGGTTCAGTGTCCTCCTAATGGTGGAATCTTAAACAATAATATAAGCCAATGTGAGGGAGGCCTTTAATTGCTTAGAGGTAACCTTGAGCACCTCTGTAACCTCATAATCTATGAAATGCCTTCCTTTTGGAGTGATCTTTGTTGGTCAGTCACTCATTCAGAGGGTAATAATAGTCTTGAATGTCCTCTATTTGTACACAATCTGTCTGATTATATATACATTGGTATATATATATATATATATATATATACACAGTATGCACATGTACAGTATATGTACAGTATGCACATACATGTATATAATGATATTTGGATGTATTATAGTGTAGATATACAGTGCAGACCAAAAGTTTGGAGACACCTTCTCATTCAACGATTTTTCTCTATTTTCATGACTATGTAAATTGTACATTCACACTGAAGGCATCAAAACTATGCATTAACACATGTCGAATTATATACTTAACAAAAAAGCGTGAAACAACTGAAAATATGTCTCATATTCTAGGTTCTTCAAAGTAGCCACCTTTTGCTTTGATGACTGCTTTGCACACTCTTGGCATTCTCTTGATGAGCTTCAAGAGGTAGTCACCAGAAATGGTCTTCCAACAATCTTGAAGGAGTTCCAAGAGATGCTTAGCACTTGTTGGCCCTTTTGCCTTCACTCTGCGGTCCAGCTCACCCCAAACCATCTCGATTGGGTTCAGGTCTGGTGACTGTGGAGGCCAGGTCATCTGGCGTAGCACCCCATCACTCTCCTTCTTGGTCAAATGGCCCTTACACAGCCTGGAGGTGTGTTTGGGGTCATTGTCCTGTTGAAAAATAAATGATGGTCCAACTAAACGCAAAAAGGATGGAATAATATGCTGCTGTAAGATGCTGTGGTAGCCATGCTGTTTCAGTATGCCTTCGATTTTGAATAAATCCCCAACAGTGTCACCAGCAAAGCACCCCCACACCATCACACCTCCTCCTTCACGGTGGGAACCAGGAATGTAAAGTCCATCCGTTCACCTTTTCTGCGTCGCACAAAGACACGGTGGTTGGAACCAAAGATCTCAAATTTGGACTCATCAGACCAAAGCACAGATTTCCACTGGTCTAATGTCCATTCCCTGTGTTATTTAGCCCAAACAAGTCTCTTCTGCTTGTTGCCTGTCCTTAGCAGTGGTTTCCTAGCAGCTATTTTACCATGAAGGCCTGCTGCACAAAGTCTCCTCTTAACAGTTGTTGTAGAGATGTGTCTGCTGCTAGAACTCTGTGTGGCATTGACCTGGTCTCTAATCTGAGCTGCTGTAAACCTGCGATTTCTGAGGCTGGTGACACGGATAAACTTATCCTCAGAAGCAGAGGTGACTCTTGGTCTTCCTTTCCTGGGACGGTCCTCATGTGAGTCAGTTTCTTTGTAGGGCTTGATGGTTTTTGCAACTGCACTTGGGGACACTTTCAAAGTTTTCCCAATTTTTCGGACTGACTGACCTTCATTTCTTAAAGTAATGATGGCCACTCGTTTTTCTTTACTGAGCTGCTTTTTTCTTGCCATAATACAAATTCTAACAGTCTATTCAGTAGGACTATCAGCTGTGTATCCACCAGACTTCTGCACAACACAACTGATGGTCACAACTCCATTTATAAGGCCAGAAATCCCACTTATTAAACCTGACAGGGCACACCCGTGAAGTGAAAACCATTTCCGGTGACTACCTCTTGAAGCTCATCAAGAGAATGCCATGAGTGTGCAAAGCAGTCATCAAAGCAAAAGGTGGCTACTTTGAAGAACCTAGAATATAAGACATATTTTCAGTTGTTTCACACTTTTTTGTTAAGTATATAATTCCACATGTGTTAATTCATAGTTTTGATGTGAATGTACAATTTTCAGTCATGAAAATACAGAAAAATTGTTGAATGAGAAGGTGTGTCCAAACTTTTGGTCTGTACTGTACTTGGGATGTGGTTATATTCCCCAGGACCAGAACTATGATACAGAAAAGACCAAACGGCAATACATTACAACCAACAGAGAATGAAAACTGAAGAAATTGGTCAATATAGGATGTAGTAAAAAATTAGGTAAACTTTATTAATCAAGCTGTTGGTATGCGGTAATCATACAATGAGACGAGAGTCAGTGCACATCAGGATAAAACAATGGTGTGAATAAATTTAAAACATAGTATGATAAAAAAGAAGAACTGCATGTTGTATAATAGAATCCACATACAAATTCAAAGATAATATAACATGGTAACACCAGAATATCACAGACCAGAAAAAATCAATCATCAACTGAGTTTTACATAATTTTTCACTACATCCTAAATTGACCTATTTATTTGGTTTCGTTCTCTGTTGGTTCTACAAACGTGTTGGGATCATTAGACTTTGATAGATCCCTGAATTTAAATAAAACAGGTCAACCACTAACACGTGATTGCCATCCGTTGACTGAAAACACCAAACTCTAATTTTTATCTTCAAATTTTCAGCTAATCCTTAAGGTTCACAGACGTTTGCCACTCACAGACATGTGATATTGGATCATTTTCCTCATAAGAATAGCAAAATGTAAAGTTTTGGCTAACTTGATTTATGAGTTTTTTAACCTACTTTTAGAACTGTGAATATCTCATGCAGTTGAAGTAAAATTTACGCGGAAATATGGAAAATTCAGAAGATTTCACAAACCTTCAAGCACTACTGTGTATGTATGTGCATATGAATACACCCCATCAATGAAATATGCAACTGGAATATGGTCTATCTGCTAACAATGTTCAGAAATGTGATTCACAGCTGGAGATGACTCATTGATTTCTACACTTATTAACAATGAAATTGCAATAAGAAATTGTCATGGAATTATGGAAATCAGAGGATGGATAGACATGTTAATAATATGCAAATGATGAAAAAATGGAAACAAAATTTTCAAAACATCTCAATTTATTCAGTATTGAATATGAGTGCCATACACAGAAATACACGCACTTGCATGCCTTGCTATTAGTGAGGGTATCTGAGGAAAGTCCTGCCAAGCTGAATGCAATTGGGCATGCAAATCATCAAAATGCACTGCTGGCAGCTCCCTGTGCAATTGCCCACCAATTACGTCCCAGATGTACACAATAGGAGACACTGCAGATCAAGTTAGCACATTTAGATCGCACAGGCTGCTCAAAGTAGCACAAGCAACATGCAGCCTGGCACTGTCATGTCAAAAGATGGTTCCTGGGACACTTTCATTCAGGGACACTCTCCTGAAGGTCTCTTTGTGGCATTGCCCATGTGGTCTTCAAACCAATCTATGGATATCATTGCGTGCAAGACAAATCGAGACTCAACGCTGAAGAAGACAGGCCTCCATTTCAGCCTCCATTTTTGTTTTGCTCTCCAGCATCATAGCCTTTGAGAGTGGTGGTGTGAAGTCAAAAACATATATGTGCTGGACGTCTGGCTTATAGTACAATGTCGTGCAAACGCCTTCTGATGGATGGTATAGATGCTGCTTGACATTTTAACCTTTTTTGACCTATGACGTATAGGTATGTCATAGTTCGTCTCCCCATTTTTTCCAACACATAACAGCTGATCACAACAGCTGACACGTGCCCCTAACAGCCACGGGTGGAACTGCGATCAAACTCCGACAGCGGCATTTAACATGAGATAGTAGACAAGGCACTTCTGGAGACAAAGGTGCACAAGTAGGATCCAAAAACGTTGGTTATACTGTAAAGACACTTGACACTTGTATTGATGTATTGAACAGGAAATTCAATAATATACTTATTGTAGAAAAATCCAGACAAAAATAAAGAGACGTTTCGGTCAAAACAAGAGTCTGCACTATCCACCGCTCAAACTGAAAGCGCAGACTCTCACCTGACGCTGGAACATACAGTATCGCCACTTCCAGACGACTGATGAAGGTCTTGACCGAAATGTCTCTTTATTTTTGTCTGGATTTTTCTTCAATAAATGTATTTTCCTGTTGAATACATCAGTATGAGTGCCAAGTGTATTTACAGTAGCAGCGTTTAACATATCAGCGCCGGAAGCGTGTCCGTCATAAGACTCACATGATTGCGGGATGCCAATGGGTTGGCATGACAGCACGGGGTCTGCAGGAGACCCCTGTGGTTGTCATTGCGCCTCTGCTATTAGAGCCGCCCAGTGGCCGGCGTTCATAGTAGATGAGCATTTCTACTACACATAGCATGTGCAGTACAAGCGATCAGACAATTACAGCTTTAAGTTTCCTATGGAGACTACTGAAGTAAAAAGAAAAAAAATGTTTCTAAAAATATTAAAAAATAAAAAAATATAAAAGTTCAAATCATTCCCTTTTGCCCCATTCAAAATAAAATAATAAAAAAACCACATATTTGGTATTGCCAAGTTTAGAAACTCCCGATCTATCAAAATCAAAAAATAATTAATCTGATTGGTAAAAGGAGTAGTGAGTAATAATCAAAATGCCAGAATTACTTTTTGGTCCCGCAACATTGCAATAAACGCAATAGAAGGCAATCAAAGTATCCTATAAATCCCAAAATAGTATCATAAAAATGTCAGCTCGGTGAGCAAAACATAAACCCTCACCCAGCCCCAGATTCACGAAAATGGCGTCATTTTTTTTTTACAAAATGTAGATTTTTTTTCACAACTTCAATAAAAAAGAACCTATACATGTTTGGTATCTGTGAACCCGTAATGACCTGGGGAATCATAATGGCAGGTCGTTTAGCATTTATGAACATGGTAAAAAAAAATCCAAAAAAACAATTGTAGAATTGCACTTTTTTGGAATTTCACCGCACTTGGAATTCTTTCTGCTTTCCAGTACACTATATGGTAAAATCAATGGTGTCATTCAAAGGTACAACTCGTTCCACAAAAAAGAAGCCCTCACATGGCCATATTGATGGAAAAATAAAAAACGTTATGGCCCTGGGAAGGAAAAGATGAAAACGGAAAATTAAAAGATGGTGAAGGGGTTAAGCTCGGTATGTGATGACTAATTTCACTTACAGTACAAAATGGATCATGTGTCATTCTTCAAATCTGATTAGACCACGTGGGCAACGCCATAACAAAGCCCTCACGAGGGAACATCACATCAGTCCTATACTAACAGGTCGGTATTATATGGATTTGATCGTGGAACCAGTGGTATGGCCATTCCTCCAAAGTGCCTCAGGATCTGTTTTACAAACGGCGACCCCAGACGCATGTTGCTTGTTCTACTGTGAGCAGCCTAAACTTGCTACCATGGCCTGCAGCATTTCTGAACTTGTTCCCATCGAGTACATTTGGGATATCATTGGTCGTCATTGCAAAGGTAGCTGCAGCAGGGATCTTGATGATTTGTGTACCAAGCGCATTTAGCTTTAGAGATGAGCGGATTGATTTGTGGTACTCTGGTCCAGCGTCCAGTCATTGGTACCTGGCTGCTAGACAGGAGTCACCGTGAATAGTTCTGCTCATCTCTATTTAACGCGGCAGAATATTCCTCAGACAAACCATTTAATAATCTCACTGATGGCATGCCAAGGTGTGTACGTGTGTGGATTTCTGCATATGGCACTCATACTCGATAATGAGTAAGTCGAGATGGTTTGAAAGATTTGTTTCAATTTTTTTATCATTTCATTATCACTGACATGTTTATCGATCCTGTGATTTCACTACTGAGGAGTGTACTTCAGAGAGATGTAGGCATGCAGTGATCTGTGATCATTTTGCAGGGAGGGGACGAGGTGAACTATGAGAACATCTAATGTCGTAGAATAATCCTTTAGTGACAAGGAAAATTATGTTAAAAATTTATTCTCTATTAAGCGATTACCACGCGATACAAAACATTACAATATTCTGGCAGGTGTGCTTCATGTGATGTATACGTGCATTGTGCTGAATGGCATTATGGTATGAACTGTAATTTCTTTCATCTTTGGATCGGTAGCCGTGTGTTAAGTTCTTAGATCTGTATGAGTAAAGTCTTGCAGATGTCTTTACCTTAGCTCTGCCTTGAAAATTAAATGTGAGGACATATTCCCTCGGCGGGTTTCACTTTGTCTCACAAGGAAGACACCATGTCCCTCAAATCCCTGGGTTGAACGAGCTGCGCTGCTTTGACCCGAGAGATAGGTCCATGAAACCACGGATATGGTGATAAAAAAATGTCAGTTTTGTGGCAGCACTGCTCTGGAGGCACAAGACGGCGGCACTGAGAAGAAAGAATATTGGAACACATTAAAAAGACATTTACTATATTGCAACTTTTAGTTGGTAAAAAGGTTTAGAATAAAAGCATAACTAAGACGCATAGAAACCCATAGCAGAGCACGTTGGCCTCCCCCCTCCTAATGGCAGGAATAATGAAAGGATTCATACCAGCGCCATACATCAGAGAACCTACATAGCTAGGTAACATGCCGCCACTGAGTGCGCTTCCTCATCTTCTTGCCCCACATCAGATACTATGGCTATAGATATGCCCATGGTTTTGTAGAATATCTATTAGAATAAAAGTGCTGACTGCTCTTTATGCCACAAACAACGAATTACCTGTATTAGGAAACCCTAAAAGACGGATTTGGTAAGACCTTATGTAAAATCCTTTTCAGCGAAGGAAGGAAGAGAGACACAGTATTCATTACTGATGGGTAGGCGGAGCCCCAGATCAGGATGACACCTCAGATCAAAAGCGTGTTGACTGGCTGGCCCTCCAGCTCGGGCTCCTCCTATCAGCTCCTTCAGTCGTACCAAAGCTTTAGGGAAGAACCAAGATCACCAGCGGAGAAATAACCCCTTCTGAGGAACTTCAGAGAAACAACACAAGAATACAGGTTATGCATGCAAAGTAAGGCAAACCACAGAGTTCCAGGTACTACTCACTGAACCTGACTACTGTGATAGCTGGCAATGCTGGAACAGAGCCTTAGCGCGCTGACCTCAGCCAATAATCGCTATCAGATAAGGGTCGCGCTGCATCTGAAAACATCAACACACTTTGCCCTGGGAGGGTGCTGTGTCTCTCTTCCTTCCTTCGCTGAAAAGGATTTTACAGGTAAGGTCTTACCAAAATCCGTCTTTCAGCTGCAGATGGAAGGAAGAGAGCCACAGTATTCATTATGATGGGACGTCCCAAAGCGTTCAAAAA
>JARQOD010000001.1:818444257-818463802 GCA_033576555.1 Oophaga sylvatica | reverse complement strand
TTGCCTGTGCCCAAGAGACCATGGACCCATATCTCTATGGATTTCATTTCCGACCTCCCTGTTTCTCAGAGAATGACCGTCATCTGGGTGATTTGTGATAGGTTTTCCAAGATGACATCTTGTGCCATTATCTAAGTTGCCTTCCTCCTCTGAATTGGTGCCTTTGTTCCTTCAGCACGTGGTTCGTTTACATGGCATTCCTGAGAACATTGTGTCTGACAGAGGAGTCCAGTTTGTTTCCAGATTTTATAGGACCTTTTGTTCTAAACTTGGTGTTCAATTGTCTTTCTCCTCGGCGTTTCATCCTCAGACCAATGGTCAAACTGAGAGAACAAACCAGACATTGGAGACTTATCTAAGATGCTTTGTGTCTGCTGATCAGGATGACTGGGTCTCTTTTTTGCCTTTGGCTGAGTTTGCTCTTAATAATAGGGCTAGCTCTGCCACTTTGATGTCTCCATTTTTCTGTAATTCTGGGTTTCACCCTCGATTTTCTTCAGGACAGACGGAGGCTTCTGTCTGTCCAGGTGTTGACTCTGTTGTGGAGCGTATGCAGCAGATTTGGGACCAGGTAGTGGAGAGGTTGTCCCTCTCTCAGGAGAGGGCCCAGCGGTTTGCTAACCGGCATAGGACTGATGGTCCTCGGTTTAAAGTGGGGGACTTGGTCTGGTTGTCCTCAAGAAATATTCCTATGAGAGTGGCATCTCCTAAATTTAAGCCTAGGTTCATTGGACCTTATAAGATCATGGAGATTCTTAATCCTGTTTCTTTTCGTTTGCTTCTTCCAGGGACATTTAAGATCCATAACGTGTTCCACAAGTCCTTGTTGAAGAGGTTTGTTGAGCCAGTGGTTCCTACTGCTTTGCCTCCTGACCCTGTTCTGGTTGAGGGCAATATGGAGTTTGTGGTTGAGAAAATATTGAATTCTCGTTTTTCTAGACGGAAACTCCAGTATTTGGTTAAGTGGAGAGGTTATGGTCAGGAAGACAATTCTTGGGTGTTTGCTTCAGACATCCATGCTAGGAGACTCATCCGTGCGTATCATAGAACTCATCCTGACCGACCTGGTTGCTCAAGTGAGGGTTCGGTGACCCCTCCTCAAGGGGGGGGTACTGTTGTGAATGGACTTGAAATGAGTTCTGAGCAGAGGCTCCCCCAGCGGTACTGGACTGTCCAGTGAAGATTGTGAGGAGTGGGAATCAGGTGTTACTGACTGGTCTTATATAAGGGAGTCACCTTCCCATCAGGTTTGCCGGTGATCAATTGTTCTGGTCTCAATCCTTGAGTTCTGTTTCCTTTGTAGCCTGCTGTGTCGTGTCTGCATCTCCTGCTAACAGATAAGACATTTTCTTCTTTTTGTTTTTGTGCTTGATTTTTGCATTTTGTCCTGCACTTCTGTGGGGGCCTTCAGGGTCCCCTCCGGGGGCTTTTGCCCTCTCAGTTTAGTTCAGCCACTGATGTTTGTACTTTTGCTTTTTCCAGTTTTTTCAGTGGCTGCTGTTTTGATTTTGTTACACCAGAGAACTAATTTAGGTGGTAGAGGTCGTGTGATCTCAGGTGATTTTGAAATTAGTAGAGTTGGTGCTTTTCAGGGTTTTTTGGGATTGCAGTAAGTGCCCTTCCTATCCTTTTCTATTTAGGTAGTTTGGGCCCCAATGTTTGCTCATACTATTTTCTGTCTGTGTCAGTATTTCATCTTGTCTAACCGCCATTACATGTTTGGGGGCTTCCTATGTTCTTTGGGGATCTGCTCCGGGGCAGATAGCTTTCATCTTTCTATCTTTAGGTGTAGTTAGTTTCTCAGGCTGTGACGAGGCGTCTAGGACCAACGTAGGAACGCTCCACGGCTGCCTCTAGTTGTGGTGGTTAGTCAGGGTACTGCAATCTCATAGATTCCAACTTCTCTGGTGTATTGCCTTTTTTACCTGCACTCCTCAGCTACCGTAACATAACAGTATCACCGGCACCAAAAAATTTAAAATTGTATGGTACTCACAGAAGGGAAAAAATATTGTGAAAGAAAAAAGGTTGTCAGAGTTGTCAGAGATATTTTTCTGTTTGTTGCATTTTTTTCCCTCTGTATCTCTGGGTGCTGGGGAGGATTTTTTTTTTTTTTTCTCTCAATGGAGTTTGCACAGTTGTCTGGCCGTGTGGATCAGCTTGCCACTGAGGTTCGGAGTATTGCTGCCTATCTTGCTAGGTTTCCTGTTGTGGAACCTAGGATTCCCATGACAGATTTGTTTTTAGGGGATCGAGTTAAGTTTCAGAATTTCAAAAATAATTGTAAATTGTTTTTTGCCTTAAAATCTAAGTCCTCAGGGAACGCAGCGCAGCAGGTTCAAATTGTCATCTCTCTCCTGCGCGGCGATCCTCAGGATTGGGCTTTTTCCCTGACAACTGGGGATCCTGTTTTGAGTGATGTTGATGCATTTTTTCAGGCTTTGGGGTTATTGTACGATGAGCCTAATGTCACTGATCAAGTTGAAAAAGCCTTGTTGGCATTAAATCAGGGTCTTGATGACGCTGAGTTATACTGTCAGAGATTCCGTAGGTGGGCAGTCCTGACCAAGTGGAATGACGACGCTTTGGCGGCTCTTTTTCAGAAGGGTCTGTCAGATAATGTAAAGGATGTTATGGTGGGATTCTCTGTCCCCTCTGGTCTCAATGATTCTATGTCATTAGCGATTCAAATTGACAGACGTTTGCGTGAGCGGAGAAGTATGCGTGGAATGGTGTTGCCTTGTGAACCTGCTTCTGAACCCATGCAGTGTGATAGAGTGGTGTCTGGGGCACAGCGTCATGAGTTTCGAAAGCGCAATGGGTTATGTTTCTACTGTGGTGATGCCTCTCATGCTATTTCAGTCTGCCCTAAGCGGGGAAGACGTTTTGCACGCTCAGTTGTCTTGGGTAGTGTTCAGACTAAGTTTTTATTAACTGTCACTCTGATATGCTCTCTGTCCTCATTTTCTGCTCAGGCTTTCGTTGATTCTGGAGCAGCTATTAACCTGATGGATTATGATTTTGCTAAACGTTGTGGGTTTCCCTTGATACCCCTACAGAAGTCTATTCCCCTACTGGGGATCGATTCTACCCCTTTGGCTGAGAATAAACCTCAGTTCTCTACTCAGGTGATAATGAGGGTTGAACCTGATCATCTGGAGTGCTGTAAATTTTTGGTTCTGTATAATCTGCATGATATTATCGTACTGGGCTTCCCTTGGTTGCAGTCTCATAATCCTGTTTTGGATTGGAAATCTGTGTCTGTAACCAGTTGGGGCTGCCAATGTGTTAATACCAACACTCCTGTTTTTTCTGCCTCCCCCCAGGCTCAGGATGTTCCTGACTTTTTGATTGATTTTTCTGATGTGTTTAGCGAAAGTAAATCTGCATCCTTGCCTCCCCATAGGAGCTATGACTGTGCTATTGAATTAGTGCCTGGTAGAAAATTCCCTAAAGGTCGCCTTTTTAACTTGTCTGTACCTGAACATGACGCTATGCGGTCTTATATCAAGGAATCATTGGAGAAGGGTCATATCAGACCATCCTCTTCACCCTTAGGTGCCGGTTTTTTCTTTGTGGCCAAAAAGGATGGTTCATTAAGGCCGTGTATTGATTATCGTCTTTTGAACAATATTACTGTAAAATATCAATACCCATTACCTTTGATTTCTGACCTGTTTTCCAGGGTGAAAAACGCTACTTGGTTTACCAAGCTTGACCTCAGGGGGGCATATAACCTTATTCGCATTAAGCACGGGGATGAATGGAAGACGGCATTCAATACCCTGAGGGGCATTTTGAGTACCTTGTGATGCCCTTTGGGCTCACTAATGCTCCTTCTGTCTTCCAGTCCTTCATGAATGACATTTTCAGGGATTTTGTGGATAAATTTCTGATTGTTTATTTGGATGATATCTTGATTTTTTCTAATGACTGGGACTCTCATGTGAAACATGTTCGAACTGTATTCCAGATTTTGAGAGAGAATGCTCTGTATGTGAAGGGATCAAAGTGTCTTTTTGGCGTACAGAGGATCTCATTTCTGGGATTCATTTTGTCCCCATCTGTTATTGAAATGGACCCGGTCAAGGTTCAGGCCATCTGTGATTGGGTCCAACCGACTTCATTAAAGGCTCTTCAAAGATTTTTGGGTTTTGCCAATTTTTATCGTAAATTTATTGGTAATTTCTCGGTTATTGTTAAACCATTGACTGATTTGACCAGAAAGGGTTCTGATGTGGTGAATTGGCCTCCTGAGGCAGTCTCTGCATTTCAGGAACTTAAGCAGAGATTCACTTCTGCTCCTGTTCTACGGCAGCCTGATGTTTCTCTGCCATTTCAGGTGGAGGTTGATGCCTCTGAAATTGGGGCAGGTGCCTGTCATGTGTGCATTGCCACGAAGATCGTCGCGGTTGCACGTTTTGACTTCTCACAGCTGAGTTGCTGTTTCTTTGTGTTTGGCAGCTAGGGAGTTAATTCTGTCTGTGCTCGGTGCTGGGACTGGGTGCAGTTTCTCCGGCTGCAATTGATTATTTGTTGATTGGTTTCCTTTAAATTCCTGGTTGTCTGCTTTGGGAGTTGCCAGTGAAATCCTTCATGCAGACCACAGATAGGAATGAATCTGTATAGACTTAAGTTGAGAGCTCCTTAGCTGTTTTAAGCTCAACTTGTTTAGAGTTTATTTCCCAGACCATTTATGTTCCTTCAGTGTTTGAGTGTGTATGCAAGTGAGTGCTATCCTGTCTGTCTTATATGTCTAATCTGTGTATTTAGCTGAGATCAGCCATATCCCTTTGGTGGTAATCAGGATCCTTCTTAGGACTGATTACAGGGTTCAGGGTCTGACAGGAGACAGGGTTAGGCTGGAGACTTGGACCTCTGAACCATTATCAGTACCTCCAAGGAAAGGGATTAGTTAGGACCCCAGTGTAGGGTCAGGTTAGACCCCGGTCCTCCTCTTTCCTGTTACAGCTCATCAAGTCCTCAAGATTAACCCTGAGTTCAACTATATCGTTTCTGCACATCTAGTCCTCAAGATTAACCCTAAGTTCTGCAGATATTGTGTCAGGTAAATCTATTTTATACTTACATTCTGATGTTGCTAAACTATATGTTGTATTGAGTGTGGTTCCTGTATAAATAGTTTACTGACATTGTATTCATATCATTAGACAGCGTGACATTCAAGATTAACCCTAAGTTCTGCAGATATTGTGTCAGGTAAATCTATTTTATACTTACATTCTGATGTTGCTAAACTATATGTTGTATTGAGTGTGGTTCCTGTATAAATAGTTTACTGACATTGTATTCATATCATTAGACAGCGTGACAGTCCGTTTTGTCCCAAAAAGATCCAGAGACCTCTAAAAGTAACCCTTGTGCCTTTTTCTCTCGAAAATTTTCTCCTACTGAACGTAATTATGACGTGGGTAATCGGGAGTTACTGGCCATGAAGTGGGCTTTTGAAGAGTGGAGACATTGGCTGGAGGGAGCCAAACATCAGGTGGTGGTCCTTACGGGCCATAAGAATCTGGTTTATCTGGAATCTGCCAAGCGACTCAATCCTAGACAGGCCAGGTGGGCCTTGTTTTTCACACGTTTTAATTTTGTGGTTTCCTTTCTTCCTGGCACTAAGAATGTTAAGGCGGATGCCCTCTCGAGGAGTTTCCTTGCGGACTCTCCTGAGTTATCTGATCCTTCTGTTATTTTGAAAGAGGGTGTAGTTCTTTCCGCCATCTCCACCCAATTTGAGACTTGCTCTGGAGGGGTGTCAGGAGGATAGGCCCGAGCGCTGCCCTGTTGGAAAATTGTTTGTCCCGGACCAGTGGAAAAAGAGTGTGATGTCTGAGATTCATTGTTCCGCGTTGGCTGGGCATCCCGGAATTTTTGGTACCAGAGACTTGGTTAGTCGGTCCTTTTGGTGGCCTACCTTGTCTCGTGATGTCAGGGAATTTGTGCAGTCCTGCGGGATTTGCTCTCGCTCCAAGCCTTGCTCTCGCTCTAGTGGTTTGTTGATGCCATTGCCTGTGCCCAAGAGACCATGGACCCATATCTCTATGGATTTCATTTCCGACCTCCCTGTTTCTCAGAGAATGACCGTCATCTGGGTGATTTGTGATAGGTTTTCCAAGATGACATCTTGTGCCATTATCTAAGTTGCCTTCCTCCTCTGAATTGGTGCCTTTGTTCCTTCAGCACGTGGTTCGTTTACATGGCATTCCTGAGAACATTGTGTCTGACAGAGGAGTCCAGTTTGTTTCCAGATTTTATAGGACCTTTTGTTCTAAACTTGGTGTTCAATTGTCTTTCTCCTCGGCGTTTCATCCTCAGACCAATGGTCAAACTGAGAGAACAAACCAGACATTGGAGACTTATCTAAGATGCTTTGTGTCTGCTGATCAGGATGACTGGGTCTCTTTTTTGCCTTTGGCTGAGTTTGCTCTTAATAATAGGGCTAGCTCTGCCACTTTGATGTCTCCATTTTTCTGTAATTCTGGGTTTCACCCTCGATTTTCTTCAGGACAGACGGAGGCTTCTGTCTGTCCAGGTGTTGACTCTGTTGTGGAGCGTATGCAGCAGATTTGGGACCAGGTAGTGGAGAGGTTGTCCCTCTCTCAGGAGAGGGCCCAGCGGTTTGCTAACCGGCATAGGACTGATGGTCCTCGGTTTAAAGTGGGGGACTTGGTCTGGTTGTCCTCAAGAAATATTCCTATGAGAGTGGCATCTCCTAAATTTAAGCCTAGGTTCATTGGACCTTATAAGATCATGGAGATTCTTAATCCTGTTTCTTTTCGTTTGCTTCTTCCAGGGACATTTAAGATCCATAACGTGTTCCACAAGTCCTTGTTGAAGAGGTTTGTTGAGCCAGTGGTTCCTACTGCTTTGCCTCCTGACCCTGTTCTGGTTGAGGGCAATATGGAGTTTGTGGTTGAGAAAATATTGAATTCTCGTTTTTCTAGACGGAAACTCCAGTATTTGGTTAAGTGGAGAGGTTATGGTCAGGAAGACAATTCTTGGGTGTTTGCTTCAGACATCCATGCTAGGAGACTCATCCGTGCGTATCATAGAACTCATCCTGACCGACCTGGTTGCTCAAGTGAGGGTTCGGTGACCCCTCCTCAAGGGGGGGGTACTGTTGTGAATGGACTTGAAATGAGTTCTGAGCAGAGGCTCCCCAGCGGTACTGGACTGTCCAGTGAAGATTGTGAGGAGTGGGAATCAGGTGTTACTGACTGGTCTTATATAAGGGAGTCACCTTCCCATCAGGTTTGCCGGTGATCAATTGTTCTGGTCTCAATCCTTGAGTTCTGTTTCCTTTGTAGCCTGCTGTGTCGTGTCTGCATCTCCTGCTAACAGATAAAACATTTTCTTCTTTTTGTTTTTGTGCTTGATTTTTGCATTTTGTCCTGCACTTCTGTGGGGGCCTTCAGGGTCCCCTCCGGGGGCTTTTGCCCTCTCAGTTTAGTTCAGCCACTGATGTTTGTACTTTTGCTTTTTCCAGTTTTTTCAGTGGCTGCTGTTTTGATTTTGTTACACCAGAGAACTAATTTAGGTGGTAGAGGTCGTGTGATCTCAGGTGATTTTGAAATTAGTAGAGTTGGTGCTTTTCAGGGTTTTTTGGGATTGCAGTAAGTGCCCTTCCTATCCTTTTCTATTTAGGTAGTTTGGGCCCCAACGTTTGCTCATACTATTTTCTGTCTGTGTCAGTATTTCATCTTGTCTAACCGCCATTACATGTTTGGGGGCTTCCTATGTTCTTTGGGGATCTGCTCCGGGGCAGATAGCTTTCCTCTTTCTATCTTTAGGTGTAGTTAGTTTCTCAGGCTGTGACGAGGCGTCTAGGACCAACGTAGGAACGCTCCACGGCTGCCTCTAGTTGTGGTGGTTAGTCAGGGTACTGCAATCTCATAGATTCCAACTTCTCTGGTGTATTGCCTGTTTTACCTGCACTCCTCATCTACCGTAACATAACAGATCTCCTCCCAGACCTGGATTAAAGCATCAGTCAACTCCTGGACAGTCTGTGGTACAATGTGGTGTTGATGGATGGAACGAGACATGATGTCCCAGATGTGCTCCGTTGGATTTAGGTCTGGGGAATGAGCAGGCCAGTCCATAGCATCAATTCCTTCATCATGCAGAAACTACTGACACACTTCAGCCACATGAAGCCTAGAATTGTCATGCATCAGAAGGAACCCAGGGCCCACTGCACCTCTCACAATGGGTCCGAGGATCTCATCTCAGTACCTAATTGGCAGTCAAGCTACCTCTGGCTAGCAAATGGAGGGATGTGTAGCTCTCCAAAGAAATGCCTCCTCACACCATTACTGACCCACTGCCAAACCATGCATGCTGGAGGATGTTGCAGGCAGCAGAACATTATCCACAATGTGTCCAGACTCTGTCGTGTCTGTCACATGCTCAGTTTGAATCTGCTCTAGTGATGAGCGAGTATACTCGTTGCATGGCTTTTCCCGAGCATAGTCGGGTGCTCTCTGAGTATTTGGAAGTGCTCGGAGATTTAGTTTCTGTTGCCGCAGCATGATTTGTGGCTATTTGACAGCCTGAATACATGTGGGGATTCCTTAACAAACAGGCATTCCTCACATGTATTCAAGCTGTCCAGCAGCCGTAAATCATGCAGCTGCGGCAACAGAAAATAAATCTCCGAGCACTTCCAAATACTCGGAGACCACTCGAGCATGCTCGGGAAAACCCAAGCAACGAGTATACTCGCTCATCACTAGTCTGCTCTCATCCGTGAAGAGCACAGAGGACCAATGTCGAATCTGCCAATCTTGGTTTTCTCTGGCAAATACCAATCTCCCTGCACGGTGTTGAACTATTAGCACAACACGCACTTGTGGACGTCGGGCCCTCATAATACTTTCATGGAGTCTGCTTCCGACAGTTTGAGCAGACACAAGGATGTTAGTGGCCTGCGGGAGGTCATAAATAGATCTATAGATGGATAGATAGATCTATAGATAGATAGATGTATAGAACTATCAATAGATAGATCTATAGATAGATAGATAGATATAGCTATAGATAATAATAATTTATTTATATAGCGCCAACATATTCCGCAGCGCTTTACAGTTTAACAGTTTCAAAACACAAGTCATAAGTAGCAACGTTAACAATACAATAATTAAAGAAAATAAGATTACCCTGCTCGTGAGATTATACAATCTACAATGAGGTGGGGGAATACAAAGTACAGGTGTGTATATACAATGGTGTATTTACAATGATGGTCCAGCCATCTTGAGGGAGTGAGGGATGGATGGAGATAGTGAATGGGCTACACACACACATTTACACATAGAATGACTGATTAGTGAATGTGATAGGCCGCTCTGAACAAATGTGTTTTGAGGGAGCGCCTGAAACCATGCAAATTGTGGATAGTCCTAATTTCTTGGAGTAGAGCATTCCAGTGGATTGGAGCAGCGCTGAAGAAGTCTTGGAGTCGGAAGTGGGAGGTACGGATTAGTGCATAGGTTAGTCAAAAGTCATTTGCAGAGCGCAGCAGTCGGTTAGGCCGATGGATAGAAATGAGGGAGATGTAGGGGGGTGCTGCACTGTGGAGAGCTTTGTGGGTGAGAACCAGTACTTTGAATTGGATCCTATAATGAATGGGCAGCCAGTGTAAGGACTGGCGAAGAGCGGACGCATCCGAGTACCGATTAGCCAGATGGATGACCCTGGCTGCTGCATTCAGTGTGGACTGGAGAGGGGATAGTCGAGTAGCGGGGAGGCCAAGTAATAGAGTGTTGCAGTAGTCCAGGCAGGAGTGGATCAATGCTACAGTAAGGGTTTTTGTTGTTTCCATGGTGAGAAAAGGGCGGATTCTAGAGATGTTCTTTACGTGTAGGCGGCAAGAGCGGGCAAAAGATTGTATGTGGGAGGTGAAGGAGAGATTGGTGTCAAACTTAACACCCAGACAGCGAGCCTGCTGCCGGGGTGTTATTATGGTGCTGCCCACGAAGAGCAGAAGTTCAGTTTTGGAGAGATATATCTATCCATCTATCTATAGATTATCTATCCATCTATCTATAGGTATATCTATAGATACATAATACCAAGCCTGATGTTTAGTAATAAACATAATAAAATGGTACATACAGAGTTAAATAAAGACACACACAAAATCTGCCCAATATCTGTTTAATTTAAAAAAAATTGAAAAAAAAAATGGCGTGGGCTCCCGTGCAATTTTCTGCGCCAGAGAGGGAAAGCCAGCGACTGGGGGCCGATGTTTATAGCCTGGGAAGCAAGTAATACCCATAGATCGTCCCAGTCTATGAATATCAGCCCACAGCTGTATATTTTGCCTTTACTGGCTATTAAAATATTGGGACCATGGATATCGGCCCCCCCCGGCTACAAACACCAGCTCTCAGCCGCCCTAGAAATGCGCCAATTCCGGCACTTAGCCTCTCTCTTCCCACTGCCCTGTAGCGGTGGCATATGGGGTAAGAAGGGGTTGATGTCACCTTTGTATTGTAAGGTGACATTAAGCCTGGTTAGTAATGGAGAGGCGACACCGATCCATTACTAATCCTATAGTTGTAAATGGGTAAAATAAACACACAGCCAGAATAAAGTATTTTAATGAAATAAAACACAACACATTTTTCCATCTTTATTGTACGCCTACTTCCTGTGACGCCCTCGATCCCCTGTAAAAAAAGAAAAATAATAAAGTAAACCGTATACTCCCTGCAGGGTCGGCGTCAGCACCCGGCATACCCGGGCAAGTGCCGGGGCCCTGAGCAGGTGGGGGGGCCCACTCGCCGTCGGGCACCCCGGCGCCTGTTAGCGGAGGAGAGCGGTGTCAGCGCCGCCACTGGGCCACCCGTTTGCTCAGGGCCCCGGCAGCAGCTGGCACAATACTTACCTCTCCCCGTGCCACCGCTGCCGCAGCTCCGGACTCCAGGGGGCGCCTGCGCTTCCTCTCACAGCAGCGCCGCTGAATGACGTCATCATTCAGTGGCCGGCTGTGGCAGAGAGCACGCGGACGCCGGACAGGTGAGATGTGATGTGTGTATCAGTGTGTGTGTATGTAGTGCGGTGCTTTGTGTGTGTGTGAGAGAGTGCTTGTGTGCTGCCGTGCTGTCTGTGTGATGGTGGTGGGGGAGAGGGCAGTGATGATGATGATGGGGAGGCATTAATGATAATGGGGAGGCAATGATGATGATGGGGAGGCATTGATGATCATGGGGAGGCACTGATGATAATGGGGAGGCAATGATGATGGGGAGGCGATGATGATGATAGGGAGGCATTGATGATAATGGGGAGACATTGATGATAATGGGGAGGCAATGATGATGATGGGGAGGCGATGATGATGATGGGCAGGCATTGATGATAATGGGGAGGCAATGATGATGATGGGGAGGCGATGATGATGAGGCAATGATGTTGATGGGCAGGCATTGATGATGATGGGGAGGCCATGATGATGATGGGGAGGCCATGATGATGATGAGGAGGTAATGATACTGATGGGGAGGCAGTGATGATGATGAGGAGGCAATGATAATGATGAGGAGGCAATGATGATGATGGGGAGGCAGTGATGTTGATAGGGAGGCGATGATGATGATGGGCAGGCATTGATGATGATGGGGAGGCAATGATGATGATGGGGAGGCAATGATGATGACGATGGGGAGGCGATGATGATGATGGGGAGGAAATGATGATGATGGGGAGGAAATGATGATGATAATGGGGAGTCTTTCCACAGCGCCCTTTCCTGAGCCGTAACAGTGCAGAACGCAGCACAGCGCAGAGGAGAGCTCCATATTTTGTATGGAGCATTGTATGGAGACCAGTATCCTGTATGGAGCATTATATGGGGACCAGTATCCTGTATGGAGCATTATATTGGGTCCAGTATTCTGTATGGAGCATTATTTTGGGTCCAGTATTCTGTATGGAGCATTATATGGGGGATGGGGGTGACATCCTGCATGGGGTATTATATGGGTGATGAGGGGGAGACTATGTGGTGCCCATAATATTGTATGGAGGACTGTACTGTCCAGTCTGTACTGTGCGCTGCGAGGATTTGGCGGTTTTTGAGCTATTGTACAATTTACAATAGATATCAGTCATGTAATGGAAGGGCATTATACTGTGGAGCTCTATATGGGGCTATTATAGTGTGGAGCTTATTGTAGTTTGGAGCACATTATACTCTGTGGCACTATATGGGGCCATTATACTGTGGAGCACATTATACTGTGGAGCACTATATGGGGCCATTATACTGTGGAGCACATTATACTCTGGGGCACTATATGGGGCCATTATACTGTGGAGCACATTATACTCTGGGGCACTATATGGGGCCATTATACGGTGGGGCACTATATGAGGCCATTATACGGTGGAGCTTTATATAGGGCCATTATAGTGTGGGGCACATTATAGTGTGGAGCAAATTATACAGTGGGGCACTATATACTGTAGGGTCATTATACTGTGTGGCACTATATGAGGCCATTATACTGTGGAGCACTATATGGGCCACATTATGTGTGGGGTACTATATAGGACCATTATATTGTGGAGCACTAAATGGGGCCATTATACAGAGGGCTCAGTGACTCTGATTAGTGGTGAACTTACTGACGTCACTGCTCATCAGAGCCGCCGAGTCTCGCGGAGCGCAGCGGGACCTGGAATGGCTGTTACTACAGCCTATGTGTTTCATTCTGTGAATGAGGCTCCATAGTCTTTGGACGGCAGATTCAGGATCATCGTGGGAACCCTATTGATTATGCATGGGAATTTTTTGTTTTCTAATAAATTGTAGAACGAGGGACAGTATCTTGTCTTTACTTCTCTAGTTTTATTTTTTCCAAGATTCCATTTGTGGACTACGGTGGACCTGCATGTTTTTGTTTTTTTAAAAATGGTGAACCAGCGAAAGTGGGGGAGTGTCTTTTCAAATAAAGTTTGTTTTTCTGCCTGTGTGTTTTTTTTTTTTTTTTAGCTATTGGGGGTCTGGTAGACACCTCTCCATTACTAACACTAGGGCTTGATGCCAGATGTGTTTTTTGACAATTTATAGCTTTCATAAATCCTAACTACCATTACCCCGATTGCCACTGCACCAGGTCAATCGGGAAGAGCCAGACAAAGCACCCAAATTGGCACATCTAATTTGATGTGCCAATTCTGGGGCAGCTGCTGGCTGGTATTTTTAGGCTGGGAAAGACCCAATAACCAGGGACCTTCCCAGCCTGATAATATCAATTGGCAGCTGTCTGATTTACCTTGGCTGGTTACCAAAAATAGGGGGGACCTCATGTCATTTCATTTATTTAAGATAAATACCCTTTAATGTCACATAAAAGGCACTAAAGAATACAAGTTTATTATATGTAGGGGGCTTCTGAAATTATATACACTGCTCAAAAAAATAAAGGGAACACTCAAATAACACAGATCTAAATGAATGAAATATTCTCATTGAATACTTTGTTCTGCACAAAGTTAAATGTGCCAGGGCCGGCGTCAGCACCCGGCATACCCGGGCAAGTGCCGGGGCCCTGAGTAGGCGGGGAGGCCCACTCCGTTAGCGGAGGAGAGCGGTGTCAGCGCCGCCACTGGACCCTGTTATGTTTCGGTAACTGAGGAGAGCAGGCAAAAAGGCAATACACCAGAGCAGTTGGAATCTATGAGATTGCAGTACCCTGACTAACCACCACAACTAGAGGCAGCCGTGGAGCGTTCCTACGTTGGTCCTAGACGCCTCGTCACAGCCTGAGAAACTAACTACACCTAAAGACAGAAACAGGAAAGCTATCTGCCCCGGAGCAGAACCCCAAAGATAATAGAAAGCCCCCAAACATGTAATGGCGGTTAGACAAGAGGAAATACTGACACAGAAAGAAAATAGTATGAGCAAACGCTGGGGCCCAAACTATCTAAATAGAAAAGGATAGGAAGGGTACTTACTGCAATCCCAGAAAACCCTGAAAAGCACCAACTCTACTAATTTCAAAATCACCTGAGATCACACGACCTCTTCCACCTAAATTAGTTCTCTGGTGTAACAAAATCAAAACAGCAGCCACTGAAAAAAACTGGAAAAAAGCAAAAGAACAAAAACTCAGTGGCTGAACTAAACTGAGAGGGCAGAAGCCCCCAGAGGGGACCCTGAAGGCCCTCACATAAGTGCAGGACAAAATGCAAAAATATAGCTCAAACACAAAAGAAGCAAAAGTCTTATCTGTAAGCAGGAGATGCAGACACGACACAGCAGGCTACAAGGGAAACTGGAATGAAGGATTCAGACCAGAACAATTGATCACCGGCAACCCTGATGGGAAAATGACTCCCTTATATAAGACCAGTCAGTAACACCTGATTCCCAGTCCTCACAATCTTCATAGCACCGCTTGTAACCACCAGAGGGAGCCTCTGCTCAGAACTCATCTCAAACCCATTCACAACAGTACCCCCCCCTTGAGGAGGGGTCACCGAACCCTCATTTGAGCAACCAGGTCGGTCAGGATGAGTTCTATGATACGCACGGATAAGTCTCCTAGCATGGATGTCCGAAGCAAACACCCAAGAATTGTCTTCCTGACCATAACCTCTCCATTTAACCAAATACTGGAGTTTCCGTCTAGAAAAACGAGAATCCAATATTTTCTCAACCACATACTCCAGATTGCCCTCAACCAAAACAGGGTCAGGAGGCACAGCAGCAGGAACCACTGGCTCAACAAACCTCTTCAACAAGGACTTGTGGAACACGTTATGGATCTTAAATGTCCCTGGAAGAAGCAAACTGAAAAGAAACAGGATTAATAATCTCCATGATCTTATAAGGTCCAATGAACCTAGGCTTAAATTTAGGAGATGCTACTCTCATAGGAATATTCTTTGAGGACAACCAGACCAAGTCCCCCACTTTAAACCGAGGACCATCAGTCCTATGCCGGTTAGCAAACCGCTGGGCCCTCTCCTGAGAGAGGGACAACCTCTCCACTACCTGGTCCCAAATCTGCTGCATACGCTCCACAACAGAGTCAACACCCGGACAGACAGAAGCCTCCGTCTGTCCCGAAGAAAATCGAGGGTGAAACCCAGAATTACAGAAAAACGGAGACATCAAAGTGGCAGAGCTAGCCCTATTATTAAGAGCAAACTCAGCCAAAGGCAAAAAAGAGACCCAGTCATCCTGATCAGCAGACACAAAGCATCTTAGATAAGTCTCCAATGTCTGGTTTGTTCTCTCAGTTTGACCATTGGTCTGAGGATGAAATGCCGAGGAGAAAGACAATTGAACACCCAGTTTAGAACAAAAAGTCCTCCAAAATCTGGAAACAAACTGGACTCCTCTGTCAGACACAATGTTCTCAGGAATGCCGTGTAAACGAACCACGTGCTGAAGGAACAACGGCACCAATTCAGAGGAGGAAGGCAACTTAGGTAATGGCACAAGATGTATCATTTTGGAAAATCTATCACAAATTACCCAGATGGTGGTCATTCTCTGAGAAACAGGAAGATCGGAAATGAAATCCATAGAGATATGGGTCCATGGTCTCTTGGGCACAGGCAATGGCATCAAAAAACCACTAGAGCGAGAGCAAGGCTTGGAGCGAGAGCAAGTCCCGCAGGACTGCACAAATTCCCTGACATCACGAGACAAGGTAGGCCACCAAAAGGACCGACTAACCAAGTCTCTGGTACCAAAAATTCCGGGATGCCCAGCCAATGCGGAACAATGAATCTCAGACATCACACTCTTTTTCCATTGGTCCGGGACAAACAATTTTCCAACAGGGCAGCGCTCGGGCCTATCCTCCTGACACCCCTCCAGAGCAAGTCTCAAATTGGGCGAGATGGCGGAAAGAACTACACCCTCTTTCAAAATAACAGAAGGATCAAATAACTCGGGAGAGTCCGCAAGGAAACTCCTCGAGAGGGCATCCGCCTTAACATTCTTAGTGCCAGGAAGAAAGGAAACCACAAAATTAAAACGTGTGAAAAACAAGGCCCACCTGGCCTGTCTAGGATTGAGTCGCTTGGCAGATTCCAGATAGACCAGATTCTTATGGTCCGTAAGGACCACCACCTGATGTTTGGCTCCCTCCAGCCAATGTCTCCACTCTTCAAAAGCCCACTTCATGGCCAACAACTCCCGATTACCCACGTCATAATTACGTTCAGTAGGAGAAAATTTTCGAGAGAAAAAGGCACAAGGGTTACTTTTAGAGGTCTCTGGATCTTTTTGGGACAAAACGGCACCTGCCCCAATTTCAGAGGCATCAACCTCCACCTGAAATGGCAGAGAAACATCAGGCTGCCGTAGAACAGGAGCAGAAGTGAATCTCTGCTTAAGTTCCTGAAATGCAGAGACTGCCTCAGGAGGCCAATTCACCACATCAGAACCCTTTCTGGTCAAATCAGTTAATGGTTTAACAATAACCGAGAAATTACCAATAAATTTACGATAAAAATTGGCAAAACCCAAAAATCTCTGAAGAGCCTTTAATGAGGTAGGTTGGACCCAATCACAGATGGCCTGAACCTTGACTGGGTCCATTTCAATAACAGATGGGGACAAAATGAATCCCAGAAATGAGATCCTCTGTACGCCAAAAAGACACTTTGATCCCTTCACATACAGAGCATTCTCTCTCAAAATCTGGAATACAGTTCGAACATGTTTCACATGAGAGTCCCAGTCATTAGAAAAAATCAAGATATCATCCAAATAAACAATCAGAAATTTATCCACAAAATCCCTGAAAATGTCATTCATGAAGGACTGGAAGACGGAAGGAGCATCACTAGGTACTCAAAATGCCCTTCAGGGGTATTGAATGCCGTCTTCCATTCATCCTCGTGCTTAATGCGAATAAGGTTATACGCCCCCCTGAGGTCAAGCTTGGTAAACCAAGTAGCGTTTTTCACCCTGGAAAACAGGTCAGAAATCAAGGGTAACGGGTATTGATATTTCACAGTAATATTGTTCAAGAGACGATAATCAATACACGGCCTTAATGAACCATCTTTTTTGGCCACAAAGAAAAAACCGGCACCTAAGGGTGAAGAGGATGGTCTGATATGACCCTTCTCCAATGATTCCTTGATATAAGACCGCATAGCGTCATGTTCAGGTACAGACAAGTTAAAAAGGCGACCTTTAGGGAATTTACTACCCGGCACTAATTCAATAGCGCAGTCATAGCTCCTATGGGGAGGCAAGGATGCAGATTTACTTTCGCTAAACACATCAGAAAAATCAAACAAAAAGTCAGGAACATCCTGAGCCTGGGGGGAGGCAGAAAAAAACAGGAGTGTTGGTATTAACACATTGGCAGCCCCAACTGGTTACAGACACAGATTTCCAATCCAAAACAGGATTATGAGACTGTAACCAAGGGAAACCCAGCACGATAATGTCATGCAGATTATATAGAACCAAAAATTTGCAGCACTCCTGGTGATCAGGTTCAACCCTCATTATCACCTGAGTAGAAAACTGGGGTTTATTCTCAGCCAAAGGGGTAGAATCGATCCCCAGTAGGGGAATAGACTTCTGTAGGGGTATCAAGGGAAACCCACAACGTTTAGCAAAATCATAATCCATCAGGTTAATAGCTGCTCCAGAATCAACGAAAGCCTGAGCAGAAAATGAGGACAGAGAGCATATCAGAGTGACAGTTAATAAAAACTTAGTCTGAACACTACCCAAGACAACTGAGCGTGCAAAACGTCTTCCCCGCTTAGGGCAGACTGAAATAGCATGAGAGGCATCACCACAGTAGAAACATAACCCATTGCGCTTTCGAAACTCATGACGCTGTGCCCCAGACACCACTCCATCACACTGCATGGGTTCAGAAGCTGGTTCACAAGGCAACACCATTCCACGCATACTTCTCCGCTCACGCAAACGTCTGTCAATTTGAATCGCTAATGACATAGAATCATTGAGACCAGAGGGGACAGGGAATCCCACCATAACATCCTTTACATTATCTGACAGACCCTTCCGGAAAAGGGCCGCCAAAGCGTCGTCATTCCATTTGGTCAGGACTGCCCACCTACGGAATCTCTGACAGTATAACTCAGCGTCATCAAGCCCCTGATTTAATGCCAACAAGGTTTTTTCAGCTTGATCAGTGACATTAGGCTCATCGTACAATAACCCCAAAGCCTGAAAAAACGCATCAACATCACTCAAAACAGGATCCCCAGGTATCAGGGAAAAAGCCAAATCCTGAGGATCGCCACGCAGGAGAGAGATGATAATTTGAACCTGCTGCGCTGCGTTTCCTGAGGACTTAGATTTTAAGGCAGAAAACAATTTACAATTATTTTTGAAATTCTGAAACTTAGCTCGATCCCCCAAAAACAAATCTGGCATGGGGATCCTAGGTTCCACAACAGGCAACCCAGCAAGATAGGTAGCAATACTCCGAACCTCAGCGGCAAGCTGATCCACACGGCCAGACAACCGTTCAAACTCCATTGGGAAAAGATCCTCCCCAGCACCCAGAGATACAGAGGGAAAAAAAAAAAAAAAATGCAACAAACAGAAAAATATCTCTGACAACTCTGACAACCTTTTTTCTTTCACAATATTTTTCCCTTCTGTGAGTACCATACAATTTTCAATTTTTTTGGCCGGTGATACTGTTTTGTTTCGGTAACTGAGGAGAGCAGGCAAAAAGGCAATACACCAGAGCAGTTGGAATCTATGAGATTGCAGTACCCTGACTAACCACCACAACTAGAGGCAGCCGTGGAGCGTTCCTACGTTGGTCCTAGACGCCTCGTCACAGCCTGAGAAACTAACTACACCTAAAGAAAGAAACAGGAAAGCTATCTGCCCCGGAGCAGAACCCCAAAGATAATAGAAAGCCCCCAAACATGTAATGGCGGTTAGACAAGAGGAAATACTGACACAGAAAGAAAATAGTATGAGCAAACGCTGGGGCCCAAACTATCTAAATAGAAAAGGATAGGAAGGGTACTTACTGCAATCCCAGAAAACCCTGAAAAGCACCAACTCTACTAATTTCAAAATCACCTGAGATCACACGACCTCTTCCACCTAAATTAGTTCTCTGGTGTAACAAAATCAAAACAGCAGCCACTGAAAAAAACTGGAAAAAGCAAAAGAACAAAAACTCAGTGGCTGAACTAAACTGAGAGGGCAGAAGCCCCCAGAGGGGACCCTGAAGGCCCTCACATAAGTGCAGGACAAAATGCAAAAATATAGCTCAAACACAAAAGAAGCAAAAGTCTTATCTGTAAGCAGGAGATGCAGACACGACACAGCAGGCTACAAGGGAAACTGGAATGAAGGATTCAGACCAGAACAATTGATCACCGGCAACCCTGATGGGAAAATGACTCCCTTATATAAGACCAGTCAGTAACACCTGATTCCCAGTCCTCACAATCTTCACTAGCACCGCTTGTAACCACCAGAGGGAGCCTCTGCTCAGAACTCATCTCAAACCCATTCACAACAGGACCCCCCCC
>JARQOD010000001.1:818240517-818444157 GCA_033576555.1 Oophaga sylvatica | reverse complement strand
TTTCATCAACCCTAACTACTATTACCCCGATTGCTACTGCACCAGGTCAATCGGGAAGAGCCGGACAAAGCGCCAGAATTGGCACATCTAATTTGATGTGCCAATTCTGGGGCAGCTGCTGGCTGGTATTTTTAGGCTGGGAAAGACCCAATAACCAGGGACCTTCCCAGCCTGATAATATCAACTGGCAGCTGTCTGATTTACCTTGGCT
This sequence comes from Oophaga sylvatica, assembly GCA_033576555.1. Taxonomy (NCBI): domain Eukaryota; kingdom Metazoa; phylum Chordata; class Amphibia; order Anura; family Dendrobatidae; genus Oophaga; species Oophaga sylvatica. The sequence continues at coordinate 818,443,946 of JARQOD010000001.1, read as the reverse complement.
GGTTACCAAAAATAGGGGGGACCTCATGTCATTTCATTTATTTAAGATAAATACCCTTTAATGTCACATAAAAGGCACTAAAGAATGCAAGTTTATTATATGTAGGGGGCTTCTGAAATTATATACACTGCTCAAAAAAATAAAGGGAACACTCAAATAACACAGATCTAAATGAATGAAATATTCTCATTGAATACTTTGTTCTGCACAAAGTTAAATGTGCTGTCAATATAATCACACAAAAATCCTCAATGGAAATCAAATTTTTGAACCAATGGAGGCCTGGATTTGGAGAGACCCCCCAAAATTAAAGTGGAAACACATGCAACAGACATGACAGAGTCTGGAGACACTGTGGAGAGCGATCTGCTGCCTGCAACATCCTTCAGCATGACCGGTTTGGCAGTGGGTCAGTAATGGTGTGGGGTGACATTTCTTTGGGGGGCCACACAGCCCTCCATGTGCTCGCCAGAGGTAGCCTGACTGCCATTAGGTACCGAGATGAGATCCTCAGACCCCTTGTGAGACCATATGCTGGTGTGGTTGGCCCTAGGTTCCTCCTAATGCAGGACAATGCCAGACCTCATGTGGCTGGAGTGTGTCAGCAGTTCCTGCAAGATGAAGGCATTGAAGCTATGGACTGGCCCGCCCGTTCCCCAGACCTGAATCCGATTGAGCACATCTGGGACAGCATGTCTCGCTCCATCCACCATCACGTTGCACCACAGACTGTCTAGGAGTTGACGGATGCTTTAGTCCAGGTCTGGGAGGAGATCCCTCAGGAGACCATCCGCCGCCTCATCAGGAGGACACACACAATACTGAGCATCATTTTGACTTGTTTCCACTTTAATTTCGTCTTGTTTTGATTTTCATTTAGACTTGTTTCCACTTTCATTTTGGGGGTCTCTCCAAATCCAGGCCTCCATTGGTTAAAAAATTTGATTTCCATTGATTTTTGTGTGATTATGTTAACAGCACATTCAACTTTGTACACAACAAAGTATTCAATGAGAATTTTTCATTCATTTAGATCTAGGATGTGTTATTTGAGTGTTCCCTTTAATTTTTGAGCAGTGTATTTATAGATCATTTATCTATTTTATTACACCACTGCTCCCGTAGACGTGGACAGCACGGTTACACATTTGTAAGGGAGCAGTGGTGTAATTGTAAGAAGCACCAGACCGCGGGCATTTTTACTGTCTGGAACTGCTGAGGCTGCGTCCCATGTTGTCCGGGGGAAGGCATAAGGGCCCAGACAGGACCCTGACCCGGAAGCAAGGGGCGTACTCAAGCAAAAGCGTGCGTGGCAGGAGTTAGTTTTGGCGCGGACAGGCAGCATGCAGCAGACTGGAGAGTGTGCTGTCCCCCGAACACCCGCATTAGGTCGGTCTGCGCCCGCCGGTTCCCGCCACCACCGGAGTGACTGTTAGGGATCGAGGTGTCGGGTGCCCTGTCTCTAAGTGACTGAGAGGTGCCATGTGCACCGTGACTGAGAGTACAGCGCATTGTCCATCCAGAGAGAGCCGGGTAGCAGACGAACTTCTGCGACCTACCTGGCCCATTGCTGCTGATCACCTCGCGTTGGACCCTGCAAGTGTCGCGACCCTGCTCATCCCGGCCACACCAACTTAAGGACCAGGGGCTCAGCGGAAGGTACCGGAGAACGACCGCTGCCGCCAGAAGATGGACCGTTGTTTGCAGGACCCCTCTGGAACAGCATTGCACCGGCCGTTGTTGGCGCTACTACCCTCCAAGCTTCAGCAGAAGACTGGCAAGCCTTTGACAAAGTAAGTGATTTAAAGAACTGCCGTTATCTCCATTATTGCCCATTAACTCTACCTATTGCCTGCCCTTGAACTGTTTAACCCTCATTTAACTGTTTATCTCCCTGCATAGAGTATCCCTTGTTAAATTAAAACGGTTAACCCTTGCTATGCCTCTCTTGCGTCACTGCATCCCGCAACCTGCTTACATAATGTGTACAGCTCCATCCACTTTCATGGGAGCAGTGGTGTAATGTGTGACCCCTCTCTGTCCACTTCAATGGGAGCAGTGGTGTAATCTGTGACCCCGCTGTCTACTTCCATGGGAGCAGTGGTGTAATATGTGACCCCCGCTGTGTCCACTTCTATGGAAGTAGTAATATAGTGGATTACACATATTACACAACTGCTCGAATAGATTTAGACAGAGCAGGGTGATATCTTACATACATTAGATACTGGGTATCTAATCCCAGACTGTGAGATACAGTTTGCTGAGCTCAATATCTATAATACACTTCACGGATCTAGCCCCAGCTTATGATACAGCGAGCAGCACTAACAGAATTGGTGCTGTCGACCATCCTCGGTGACACTGTCAATCACTTTGCAGTCACCAATAAAATGGATCCTCACTGTGATCTCAAACTTCATCCTTTCTTAACATCTCAAACTTCATCCTTTCTTATCTTTTTTGCAAACACCCAGATTGGGGAGGGGAGGAGTGACATCACACACAAGTGAGCAGACCCCGCCTACATTTACTGCAGTCGTAATGTGAGCTATTTGCACACTAGGTATTCATGACAAACTTCAGCAGTTGCTCCCCTAGTGTTTAAAAGTGGAAATACCAAACATTTTAAAATTATTTTTTATATTTTACTTCATTAAAAACAAATACATATTTTTTAAATTAAAACATTATTACTTTTCAATTTTTCCAATTTTTTTTGATGGCACCTTCCCTTTAATTCCTTCTCAACCAATGCAGTATATATACATCATGGTGATCGCTGCAGGGTGTTCACAGCTGATATGACAGCTGACACTTACTGCAAGCTTGTATATTAGTGCAGGATTGCTATGCTATATTAGCGATCAGAGCTGTCAAACTGAAAGTCCCATAGAGGGACTAGGTAAAAAAGTATGAAAAAGTAAAAAAAAATTTAAAAATTTGTTTTAAAAAAAAATTACAAAAAAACTAAAAATATATTGTACCCTTAAATATAAATAATTTTATGGCAAAAAAAAACAAAAAAAGTACGCGTATTTAGCATCGCCACATCAGGAACGACCTGACCTATAAAACCGCCCCACTAGTTAACCCCTTCAGTGAGCACCATAAAAAAAGCAAATAAAAAACGAGGCAAAAACAATTCTTTATCATCATACCAACAATCAAAAATTGAAATAAAACATGATAAAAAAAAAAAGATTGTAATTAAAAATGATATCTCTGGAAACGTCATCTTGGCCTGCAAAAAAAAAAATGCCATACAGCTCCATCAGCGGAAAAATAAAAGTTATAGCTCTGCAAAAGCGATGCAAAAATAATTGCTTTTCTATAAAATAGTTTTAATTATATAAAAGCACCAAAACATAAATAAAAACCTATATAAATGTGGTATCGCTGTAATCGTACTGACCCAAATAAAGCAGGCTTACCAATTTTACCACAAGCAGAACGGCTTAAAGAAAAGCCCAAAAAACAATTCCTTAATTGCTGTTTTTTGTTCATTCTGCCTCCCAAAATTTGGAATAGAAAGGGATAAAAAAAATGTAATGTACCCGAAAATGGTGCCAATAAAAACGTCAGCTCTTCCTGCAAAAAAACAAGCCCTCACATGACTCTGTGGGCCAACATATTTAAAAATTATAGCTCTCAAAATGTGGGGATGCAAAAACTTGTCTTTGCAATAAAGAGTCTTTTAGTGTGTGACAGCAGCCAAACATAAAAAACAGATATAAGTCTGTTACAACTGCAATCGCTACGACTTGAAGAATAAAGTCGCCTAATGACTTATACCGCATGAGGAATGGCGTAAAAAATAAATAGAACCAATTGTTGACCTACTACTGATTTTTTTCACTCTGCATCCCAAAGCTCGCAGTAAGGCTCAGCACACATTTACCCTGCGTTGTAAGCGGAATCTCTGACATACACGATTTAGACGAAAGCCATGGTGGAAGATTCCCTACAAAAGGTAGATGGAGGCACTGTGGACGCCGTTTGGCCTTTGATCCAGTGGTGTCCATCTTTTTAGGACTGCATAAAAGCGCGGTCCGCCACAGTTTTGTGCACTTCTGAAAAAAAGGACAACGCTGAACAGAGGTCAGACGGAGTCCAGATTAACTCTTCTGTCTCATTATAGTGAATGGATCCTTTGGGGGTTTCATCGGAATCACGTCACTTGGAGATTTAGACGGAAACCCTAAAGTATGTGCTCAGCGTAGAGCACAGGATAAATGTTATGTAATTATGTAAAATGTTCCCAATAAAAGCTTCAACTCAATCCACAAAAAAAAATCAAGTCGCCACTCAGGTCCCTCATGTGTTAATGGAAATATAGGGGGCTTCCATGTTACTGTTAGTACATAGGCTCTGGAAAAGTTAAATGACTCCTCGCCCCCAAAACAATTCAGCAAATTCTGTGCTCCCAAATCCAATTCTGAGCCCCAGTGTAACTAAACCACATTTAGCATCCACATGTTTGGCATTTCTGTAGCGATGAGAACCCCCCTAATTTAAGGGTGCATGTCTCCAGAAGCATGAGCTGGGTACTACAACGTACTGGAGACTACAATGTACTGGAGACTACAATGTATTGGGCACTACAATAGCAGTTTGCAGTTTTCACTCAGCAACATCCTCTGCTGCTTGTTTCTGGAAAACACCCAAGGAAGCAAAATTGTAAGTACACCTGTAGATTTATTACCAAAAGGGTATAATTTCCAAATTAAGGTCACTTGAGGGGGATTCTGCTCTTCTAGCACTTAGGGGCTCTGTATATGGAGTCTGCAAACTATTCTAGGAATATTTGCGCTCCGTTCCTCCCGAGTATCACTGTATGTCTAAGCAGTACTGTACAGCCACATATTTCTACATTCTTCAGAAATTTTTGTGCCATTTTGACCCATTTCCCAGTGTGAAAATGCAAAATTTGCAGCTAAAACAAAATTTTGGTGGTAAAAATGTAATTATTTTTTGTGGTGTCTATATGATCACTGCACCCCTAGATGAGTTAATTAAGAGGTGTAGTTTGTAAAATTAGGTCACTTATGAGGGATTCTGCTGTTTTGGCATGTCAGGGGCTCTGACAATGTGACATGGCACCCTCAAATCAGTCCAGCAAAATTTGAACTCGAATATAGCACTCCTTTCTTTCTGAGCTTTCCACTGTGCCTCAGAACTATTTTTGACCACATATGGGGTATCGGTGTAATCAGAACAAATGTTACATTAAGTTTTGGGGTCCATTTTCTCCTGCTATCCTTGTGAGAATGAAAAAAATGTGGGACAAAAACATTTTTATAGGAAAAATATTTTTTTTTATTTTCACAGAACAAAGTTGTAAAATTCTATGAAGCACCTGTAGGCTCAAAGTGCTCGCCACACATCTAGATAAGTTCCTTAAGGAGTCTAGTTTCCAAAATGGGGTCACTTGTGTTGGGTTTTCACTGTTTAGGTACATCTTCAAATGCTACAGGACATCCGCTAATTATTCCATTCAAAAAGTCAAATGCCACTCCTTTCCTTCCAAGCCCAGCTGTGCGCCCAAACAGTAGTTTTCCCCCACATATGGCATATTGGCGTACTTAGGAGAAATTGCACAACAAATTGTATGGTGCAATTATTCCTTTTATCCTTGTAAAAATGCAAAATTTGGGGCAAAATGAACATATTTGTGGGAAAAATGTATTTTTTTTTTTTTTTTTAAATTTTCACCGCTCAACATTATAAACTTCTGTGGCGCACCTGGGGGTTCAAGGTGCTCACCACACATTTAGATAAGTTCCTTGAGGGCTCCAGTTTCCAAAATAAGGTCACTTGTGTGGGGTTTACACTGTTTAGGTGCATCAGGGGCTCTCCAAAAGCAACATGGCATCCGATAATTATGCCAGCAAATTTTGATTTACCTTCCATTCTGAGACCTGCCATGCACTCAAACAGTAGTTTTCCTTCACATATGGGGTATCGGCGTACTCGGAAGAAATTGCACAACAAATTGTATGGTGCATTTTCTCCTGTAACCCTTGTGAAAATAAGAAAAATTTTAGGTCTAAATTAAAATTTTTGTAAAAAAGTTAACTGTTCATTTTTTCCTTCCTAACAAAAAAAAACTGTTTAAAAATTGTGCTGATGTAAAGTAGACATGTGGGAAATGTTATTTATTAACTATTTTGTGTAACATAACTGATTTAAGGGCATAAAAATTAAAAGTTTGCAAATTGCAATAAGTTTCAAAATTTTCACCAAATCTCCGATTTTGTCACAAATAAGTGCAAGTCATATCGAATAAATTTTACCACTAACATGAAGTACAATAAGTCACGAAAAAACAAACTCAGAATCAGTGGGATACGTTGAAGCTTTCCAGAGCTATAACCTAATAAAGTGACAGTGGTCAGAATTGTAAAATTTGGCCTGGTCATGAAAGTGAAAACAGGTTGAGAGGTGAAGGGGTTAACATAGGAGGAACATTAAAACGACTTGTAAATGTTGTTTTTCCGTGAAACTTGAATCCAGGACCCCAACACTTCAAATCTACAATGCAAGTCACGGAGCTGCCCAATGGTAAGTATATTCTCATTCTAATTAAATCTTGTCTCCTACATTGACAATGTACATAAGTAAGGAACTGCTACCAGGTAAATGGCCAGTGAATGAAAAACTAAAGTCGCATATAGATAATTGCTGTTGTACATAAGGCATTTCACACTAATGTGGGTAGGAACCTGAAAAGAAAAATTTTGTTATTGGTTAAGGTGAGATAGGACAAAACAATTCAATAGGAAAATGCAGTACTACTGTACATGGCTGATTTGTTGCATTTCTCACTGATCCATATTGCTATATTACCAGATATTTTCAAAGTCAACAGTGACCCCTACAGGCCATAAAAGTCAGTTCTCTCTCCTTATTCTGGCATTTGGCAAATATTAATAATTATGGTAATTCTATTTGACCTAAAATGGGAAAGGTTTATTCTGATTTCATGTCAGATATTGAGAAAAACATGCAGATGTGGCTTGTTATATAGTGTATGTAAACCTCTGGTTTCAAGTGTAAGTGTTCACACACTTAGTGAGCAGGTGGCAAATTTGATGCAGATGACTCAGGATCTGGCTAAGTCACTCAGTGTCATAGGGGGTTAATGTTTTATAATTCTTCATCCTCAGAGGAAAGGGAAGGAGGTCACCCGTGTTTTCCGGTTGATGAAACAGACAAGCAAATCAAGGTGGTTAGGTCCACTATGGACACAGAATAACCCAAAGCCACAAAATCCATTCAGGATATGATGTTTGGTGGGCTGGAACAGAGAAAGCGGTGAACCTTTCCTATAAATGATAAATTTCTGTCTCTTATGAAAAAGAAAGTGGAAAAAGCCACAAAAAGGTAGGGGTTCTTACCCTTAGCCTCAAAACACAAATATCCCTTTGAGGAGGACTCCTTAGCTATATGGGACAAGGCTACTAAAATTGACGTGGCAATTTCAAAAGCGTCATGGAAATCAGTGTTAGGCTACTTTCACACATCAGGTTTGTTATGTCGGGCTAATCCGTCAAATACCTGAAAGTTCCGGGTTGAACTTTTCAAAAGAGAGAGAGAGAGACCTTGGTTTCCAGAATCCGGATCAGTCTTTTGACAGATTGGACAAATGACTGGTCCGGTAGCATAGTCTTCTATCAGGCGGGTCCGCTAAAAAAAAAAACGTTGCAGTGACCGTTTTGTCCGGCCGCTGAAATGTACATTTCCGAAGGATCCGGACAAAAACGGATGCAACGCAACGACATCAGGCACGATCTGGCGCTAATGAAAGTCAATGACAAAAAAACGCATACGGTACCGGATCCGTTTTTTTAACAACACGCCGGATCATGCCTGATCCAAAAAAACGGATGTGTGAAAGAGGCCTTACCCTTTGACAAAACTTTTGCCGCTTCCTTTAAGCCAGCAATTTCAGCAACATGTACAGCCAGGTTCCTGATGATATGGCTGAACCCGATGAAAAGACATATAAATAATAAACCGGGGAGGAAAATAATCTTAGCCGCCATCTCTATGATGCAGAGGGCAGCAGTGTTCGTGGCTGATGCTTCAGCGGACAAACTACATAATAGAATTATGTGCAGGAAATTTTTTTATTATTTATTTTGTATTTACATTTTATTCATCTTATAGCATTAATGGCATTGTCCTTTATTAGGTAACAACACTTTTGTATAATAACATTATTTTTTTTAATATATGCTATATACAGTCCAAGTATTTGTAATAAGGTGCAGAAATTGCATGTCCAATTGTGCAAAGGTATTTTTTTCCACCAATTGAGTTTTTTACATTGAAATTGACCAATATAAAAGGTCATGACTGACATTCTGTTCATTATGTAACTGATGAAGGAGCCGGATCCGCTACAAAACGGAATGTTTGAATAAATATCTGCTTTTATCCATGCCATCTCTATCCTCCTCCTCACTGGCAGCACTCATTGAAACCGCAATTATTATTTCCATGCAATGGAAGCAGCTGAAGCCTTGGGAGATGCATCACCTGCAGGTGAGATTACATACTCACCTTCTTTGATTACATGCTGCTGGAGTTAAAGCACTTAGGAGTCCTTTCCTTGTTCTTTCTTCGTAAACACATCACATAAGAGATGCTGGGGCTGGAGTCCATACATCATGGAGATGTTGGGGATGGAGCATGTGCATCACACAGGAGACGCTGGGGCTGGAGCATGTGCATCACATAGGAGGAGCTGGGCCTGGAGGCTGCAGCACATGAAGCGCAGGAGACGTTGGAGACTGCAGCACATCATATTACATATTTGGGCTGGTCAGCATCAGTACATAATCTTACATTGTACGTGCCACAGCATTTAGTACTGAACGCTGTGTGCTCGCAATGCAAGAATGGTTTAAAGGGCCAGCAGCTGGCAAGACTTACATCAGTCCAAGCACTGCGGTTCCCGGGAATCTGACAAGGGGCTGGAGAAAAAGTAATCATGAGGTGCAAATTTCCGGAGGTACCCCACTCTTATATAAGAGATCCTGTTGGCGGAGGAGATACAGCCTGAAAAGGCACCTAAAATTCATGAGAGTAGCTCTCAGCATAAAAGGGGGAAATAAAGCATTTTCCGTTTTGGCCCTTCCCTTCAGGTTGCCTGTGGCCCCTCAACTCTTTATGAAGATTGTGGCCGAGATGACAGTTCACCTGCAAGAGAAAGAAGCATTGGCGATATCTTATCTCAATGATTTCCTGATTATTGACAGATCTGTCGAGCATTGCAGAACTCAGTTGGCAGATATCAGAACTACCTTGACAAGTTTAGGGTGGCTACTCAATTTAAAGAAATCAAGTTTAGACCCCATGAAAGTACAGGTCTTCCCATGTCTTCTCAAAGACTCAATAAATCAGAGCTGTTTTCTCCCAGAGGGGAAGAAGGAGAAAGTGTCCTGCCAAGTGCCAAAATTGATAAAAACAATACAGCCACAACTCTAAAGGTACTGTCACACTAAGAGAGATCGCTAACGAGATCGCTAAAGCGTCAGCGATTTTATGATGCAGTAGCGATTTCGTTAGCGACGCAGCTGTGTGTGACATGTAGCGGCGATGTGGCCCGCTGGTGAGCCTGAATTGCTGAGTGTGACACCCTTTAAGAACGACTTTACCAGCGTCGAAGGCGGGACTAGGTTTTCCCAACGACCGCAGAGGTCGTTATACAGATCGCTGATCTCTGATGAGATCTTTGTGTTTGGAAGCTAACTAGCGATCACATAGCGATCGCACCAACGATCTCGCCAGGTCGTGTCGTTGTCGTGATCGCTGGTGCGATCGCTAAGTGTGACAGTGCATTAAGGAAGGCAATGGTTGTTATAACTCTAACCTCATGCATTCTGGCAGTAGCATGGGCTCTAGTAAGCACGTGTGTTAGGCTACTTTCACACTTGCGTTTTTTGCGCAGCGCATCTTGCGCTATCGGACGCATGCGCAATGTTCCCCTATCTATAACATGGTGGGCGCAGGGTCTAGCGCTTGCACACGTTCATGTACGTTTGTCGTGCGCTGCGCATTTTCCCGGTGTGCGCCCATACGCGATAGACGCTACATGTTGCATTTTTTTTTTCGGCCAACCACTTTTAAAAAAAAAAGCGTGCGCACGTGTGCGCATGCTATGCACAAAAAATAACATTGCAGTCTATGGGGGCGCTGGCGTGCGCATGGCTTTGCGCTCGTCAGCGCTTTTGCACGCACACGATTTTTCTGTAAATAATGGAGCCAGAGATGATGGAGCCAGAGATGATGGAGACAGAGATGATGGAGCCAGAGATGATGGAGCCAGAGATGATGGAACCAGAGATGATGGAGCCAGAGATGATAGAAATGTGACACATAGACAACGCATGCGCCAAAAAAACGCAAACGCATTCAAAAACGCATGAAATCGCAGACAAACGCTGCGTTTTTTTGTCGAAATGCACATGCTGATGCGACTAAATATCGCAGCGTTTACAAGCGTTTGCATGCGTTTTTTTAATGCGCTTCATGTGCGCTCGAAACGCAGCGCAAAAAAACGCAAGTGTGAAAGTAGCCTTACTATAATGGGAGTTCCTGTCAAACAAGTATGCAATGAACCGGTGGTTGAAACTAAAATTCTTTCTTCAATAACGACTTGTTCCCTCCTCAGGTGGCTAGAGACAGAAAATCTGTCTAGAAAAGTTATTTGAGCAAATCAGCTATCTCGGTCATTAAGACAGATGCAAGTCCTCGGGATTTAGAATGATGTCAGTTAATCTTGCTAGAGATTACAGATCTCCTGTTCCAAGGTCCAATTCTGCATCCTTAATTGTCCAACCTGCGTTTAACAGCACGGAATTTAGAAGGAAACTTTTGACTTCAATCAAAACATTACTGCAAAGTAGGAAAGCAGTAATGACAAAGACATATGGCAGGGCATGGAGAAAATGTATGATTAGTGTAGGGCAAATGCAGCGGATGGAATACTGGTCAAAGCCATTTTGGAGTTCCTCCAGAAGTGGCTATAACAAGGACTATCCACTAGTACTCTTAAGGTCCAGGTTTTGGCTCCAGGTGCTCTATGTATGTTACACTCGGTCCCCGTGCTGGCTCTGCACTCCGTCCTGGTCACTCACCTTCTGCTCTGCAGGCTGTCCCTTTGCAGCAGCCTGTGCACAGGCTGGGGTCTCCTGCTCCCTCTGCTTCCCAGCGTCCTGCTCCCTCCCCCAGTTCCTGGCACACTGCCAGCAGGCCTCCAGGAAGAATGCTTAGGACACAAGGCCATCCTCACCGTCTCTCTTAAAGGGACAGCGTGCATTTTTTGAAAATGTCAATCAACCAATGGCAACGCACTGATTGCTATATCTGGCCACTCCACCATAGGGGGAGTGCCAGAGCAATGTGTTTCTACCATTGCTACATCCGGTTCTGACCCTGATCTGTCTGTGCTGCGTTAGCAGTCTCTGTGCTTCGCTCATTCTATTTGTCTCCACAGATCATTGGTATCCTGTACCCGGCTATCCCTGACAAACTCTGCTATAACTTGTGCAAGTGTCATCCCGTTCCGCCATCCGCCATCCGAATCCGTAGACTGTGACAAGGTTACTGGAGTCAGCCTGCTACCATCTAACCTGAACCAGGACCTTCCTCACCTGCGGTTTCGGCTATCATATGTTACCCCCTTTTGGTCCCTCTGAGACAGCTGCCATGTGTCCGGGGTCTAACTGGAGGTTGCACCCGTGTCCTCCAGGTATTCCATTCTGGTCCTGTTCGAGGGGCCTTACTACTGGTACCCAGGGCTCACTAGTTACGCCCCCTTCGGAGCCCCCCGGACCGAGGTCTCGAGGTTCCACTTCAAAACTAAAAGACTAATGTGAACTTCACCATCTCTGCCTCCGCTTCCATTCGTTACAATGTAACTATGATCTGGCCAATAACTGGTGGATTCCTCAGTTCATAAAGGCGAGCTTTAGATCTAGGTGGATTTCCAATCCAAAAATGCCGCCTTGGGATCTGAATCTAATGTTTATAGCTCTAACCAAACCTCGGTTAGAACCCATGAATTCAATAGCTATTAAGATCCTTGCGCTAAAGATTAGCATTCTGGTTTCTACACAGAGTTAGTGACATTCAAGCCTTGTCTGTTATGCCCTCATTTACACAGAGTAATTTTTAAAACAGACCTGGCCTACCTTCCCAAGTTGGCATTCAAGTTCCATAGAAGTCAGAAAATCATGCTCCCTTCTTTCTGGCTAATCCTGGAAATCCAAAGGAAGAACAATGCCATACTTTAGATGTCAGGAGAAGTCTAATAAAATATATCTCAGCCACAGAAACCTGGAGAATATGTGAATTACTTTTCATCTTTCAGGGCCCTGGAAAGGGTCTTAAAGCCTCTAAAAGCACACTTGCTAGATCAGTGTTTCCATACTCCAGCTTTCACGGCCCCTAACAGATAATGTTATCAGGATTTCCCTAGTACTGAACAGCTGAAAAGTGCCAGAACCAAGTTCTCTTTCCCCTGAAACCCCACTTTTTGTTCGGGAGTCCTTGTTACCTCCCTGTCAATGGGACTGGATCTGGCTACAGACAAGACAGGAGGTCTTGAGTCCGGTTTAACAGGTTCAGCTTTACTGTGCAATTCGGTTACATATGGCTGCAGCATAGAGATTGAGACAAAGTCCCTTTTTGGTGATGTTCCCTTTGTCCTGTGTACTATAAGTCCTTGCCTCTGTTCTGCTTGACCTGCCTTGACCCTTCCTCAAGCTTCACTTTTGGTACCAGGGACATCTGTTGAGAGACTAGGTACAGATAGAACATACAGGTGAGACCCATAAAACCATGTTTTTTCCCTGGGGTGTCCCATGTAATAAAAGACAAGACACATATTTAACCAATCACTTTTTTTTCTTTTAATGGGTGAAGGTCGGTCACAGCGAAAGGGGCGTGTAAGTATCAAATACCAGGTAAGGCACAATTGGCCATAAGAACAGGAACGAATCGGTATGCCCAGCCGGACTCTCGGCGCAAGTCCGACTTCGTACATCCAAAATTCTTATGGTATAACAAATTGACCACCGCCGCTCTGACTTAAACACCAAAACCCCATACCAATCAAAACACAGTGAACAAATAAAAGGTAAGAGAGGGAGGGTGCCACTGCTGGGAGGCAGGAAGAGGCTGGGACATCATTTACAAAGGGGCACAAAGGGAGGAGGAACAGGGAAGTTGCCATAATGACAAACAGGAAGGGAGGAGATAAGGAGATGCAAGGAACATTGGAACACAAACTTTAACCCCTTGTAAATGGGGCACACCACTCAGGGGGCATCCAATAAAGGATTGAAGTGCCCCTCATTTTTGCATCTGCTGCATCCACTGTCTGAGAACCTGTTAGCCTGTAGTGTCTAGCCTTCCTCTGAACTCCATTCACACCTGACTCTGAACTGGACTGGACTCCAAACTCTTCTCTATTCTCCACTCTCCTGCATAGAAGCAGAAAGTTCTTATCCTATTAACTGATCAAACCCCTCCCAACTAGTCAGCTAACCCCTTGTGTTAACTACTGTATATGCTTTCCTGTGTGATGTATACTATATCCCTATGCTGGTAATGGTTCCCCTAGTAAACAGACCTCCCCCATTCCAAGGAACGGCCTTGAGGCAAAGCCTCCAGGACAGTGCTTCTCAACACCAGTCCTCAAGACCAACCAACAGGTCATGTTTTCAAATTCAAAGAAGCTTTATTGGCAGGACTAAATACACATTAGTTTTGCCAAAGCAAGTGTACAAAAGGGGGATAGGGATAGGGATGTTGAGTAGGGGCAGATCCAGGGTGGGGGCTATGGAAGTCCATGGCATAGGGAGGGGTGATGGGGGCGCAGGTCCAGGGTGGGGGCTATAAAAGTCCATGGCATAGGGAGGGGTGATGGGGGCAGATCCGGGGTGGGGGCTATAGAAGTCCATGGCATATCATAGTTCTCTTTCTCGCAGTCTATGACATTCGCTCACATACCGCGCTGCTATCTCCGCTGCTCTTTCTTCTTCCCCCAGCAAGATATGTGTTTTCTCTTCCTCCTTCATGGTGATGAAATCCGGGAAGAGATGTGAGAGTCTCCTGAAGTGAGTGTCCCTCACTGCTGAGTATTTGGAGCAGTGTAGCAGGAAGTGGGTTTCGTCCTCTATGGCCTCCTGGTCACAGTGTTGGCATAGTCTTTCCTCCCTGGGCTTGTAGCTCTGCCTGTGTCGGCCGGATTCAATGGCCAGACTGTGAGCGCTGAGTCTATACCGGCTCAGGATCTGGCGGTCTCTGGGGTCCGGGAGTTTCTCCAGGTATGGGGCCAGACTGTAGTCTCTCTGTAGACTCCGGTACATGGTCAGTTTCTAGGAGCTGATGATGTCGTTCTTCCAGTCACTGACATACCTCTCCTGGCCTTCGTCTACCATCTTCCTGATTTCGGCTTTTGTCAGGTTGTTGTGATTGGTGTTCTGGTCAGGTTGGGTTTGGGTGAGCTGTTCCGAGGGTCCTAGTTTTTCTGTTTCACCTACGTGTGTCAGGGCTTTATGGTGATGGGAGCTTGGATTGCTCCTACGTAGGTGAGCCCGGAATGACAGTGCCCTCTTTAGAACCGTTAGGTGTAGAGGGAATCTGCCCAGCTCGGCCCGGCAGGCACTGTTGGAGGTGCTCCGATGGACTTGGAGAAGGTGCTTGCAGAATTCCAGGTGGAATATTTCTGTTGGGCTGGAATCCCATCTTGACCAGTCTGGGTAGGTGTGAGGACCCCAGACTTCACTGCCATACAGGAGGATTGGGGCGATGACCGAGTCGAAGATTTTTAACCAGACCCTCACTGGTGGCTTCAGATGGTAAAGTTTCCTTCGGATGCCATAGAAGGTTTTACATGCCTTGTCTTTCAGGGTCTCTATGGCTTGTTTGAATCTTCCTGACCGGTGAATCTCTAGGCCCAGGTAGGTATATTTGTCTGTTCCTGTAAGGGCGCAGTTGTTGAGGACAAATGAAGGGTGCTGGTCTAATTTTCTCTTTCTCCTCTGGAACACCATGATGTTGGTTTTCTTTAGGTTGACCGGTAGTGCCTAGGTGGAGTGAATTTCTCTAAGATTTTCAGGTTGTCTTGGAGGCCTTTCTCGGTTGGTGACAGAAGCAGCAGGTCATCTGCATACAGCAGGAATTTCACCTGGGTGTTGTGGAGGGTGGGACCTGGTGCTGTGGAAGATTCCAGAGCGGTAGCCAGCTCGTTGATGTAAATGTTGAAGAGCGTTGGACTTAGGCTGCAGCCTTGTTTGACTCCACGGCTCTGCTGGAAATAAGCCGTTCTTTTACCGTTCACACTCACACTGCAGAGGTTCTCGGTGTAGGAGCTTTTGATAACATCGTAGGTCTTTCCTCCTATTCCGCTCTCCAGCAGTTTCAGGAATAAGCCCGGGTGCCACACCGAATCAAAGGCCTTTTTAAAGTCCACGAAACAGGCGTATATCTTCCCGTTCTTTGTATTGTGGACGTGTCTGTGAATGAGGCTGTGCAGGGTATAGATGTGGTCAGTGGTGCGGTGGTTTGGCATGAACCCTGCTTGGCTCTTGCTGAGGACGTTATGTTCGGTGAGGAAACTGAGGATCCTCTTGTTCAGGATGCTGTTGAACAGTTTCCCCAGGTTGCTGCTGACACATATGCCTCTGTAGTTGGCTGGGTCATACCTGTCCCCATTCTTGTGGATGGGTGTGATGAGGCCTTGGTTCCAGGTACGAGGGAAGTAGCCGGCACTTAGCACAATATTGAAGAGTTTAACCATTGCAGCCTGTATTTCTGGTGGGCTGTACTGCAGCATTTCTGGTAGGATTCCATCAGGCCACCGGCTTTTCTACATCTTATGGAAGAGATTCTCTCTGCTACTTCCTGTAATGTAATAGGTGTATCCACTGGGTTTTGGAAATTTTTTACTTTTTCCTCCATTGCTTTTAGTTTTGCTATTATGTTTTCCTGTTCTTGGTTTAGTTCTTCCTTTGGGATGTCTTTATAGAGGTCTCTGAAGTACTGGAGTCAGATGTTGCCATTTTGGATATGGATGTTGTTTTTCTTGTCTTTTGTGCCCATGTGGTTCCATAGTTCCCAGAAGGAATTGTCTTGAAGAGCATCTTGGAGTTGGTTAAGCTTGGTAGAGATGTAACTCTGCTTCTTCCTCCTGAGGATGGTTTTGTACTGTCTTTGTATGGTTTCATAGGCTTCCCTCAGACCAGGGTGGTTGGGGTCTCTATGTTTCTTGTTTGAGGCTGTTCTCAGGGTCTTCCGTACGGCTTTACATTCTCTGTCAAACCAACCGTTGGTCTGTTTTTCTTTTGGTCTCTTGTAGTCAACTTTTTTAAGGTCGGACAGTCTGGCCATTGCATAGAATATATTGTTGAGGTCTTTTGTAGCTTGACTCACTCCCTTTGGGTTAGGCTGGTACTCGTGGTTGTAGAAGTGGTGGAGCATCCGCTGTATTTCGGGTCTGCTGAGAGCCTCTTTGTACTTTAGTGCCGACGTTTTGGACCATTTATATGATGGAGGCCGGTTGAAGAGGCCGCTATGCTGTGGCTTTTGAGTGGGTGGTTTCTCTGTAGATTTCAAGTACAGAAGAAGTTGGCTTTGGTCTGACAGGTGCGTTTGTGGGGTGACTATGAAGGCGCTGATATTTGCCCGGCTCATGTCTGTAATGGCATAATCTACTACACTCCTCCCTACATGGGAGTTTAGTGTATACCTCCCTAAAGAGTCTCCTTTGGTACGTCCATTAAGAATATGAAGTCCTAAACTTCTACATACGTTCAGGAGCTTTTTACCACTTTTGTTGACTGTACTGTCATAGCTGTTTCTCTCTGTGTGTACTGAGTCTTGGCCGTCATTCTCTGCTCCAAATATGTAGATGTTCCCATCCGTGGTCAGGAAGTCGTTTTCTCTCCCTGTTCTTGCGTTGAGGTCTCCAAAGATGAGAACTTTGCCCAGGGCCTGATAGTGGGCAGCTTCTCTTTGTAAGATCTCGAAGCTCTCTGGATTGAAGTAGGGGACTCTGGCGGTGGTATATAGGTGGCACAGAGGTGGACATCAGACTGAGAGGTGAGGATGGAGCTGCTGATCCTGATCCATATGTGGCTGCTTCCTCTCTTCACCGGTTTGATGTATTGGTGGAGCTCGTCTTTATACCAGATCAGTATTCCTCCTGAGCTCCGGCCCTGTTTGATGTTTTTATTTTTCAGGGCAGGGACAGAGATTTCCCTGTATCCGATGGGCGCCAGGGATTCGTTTTCGGCTCTGGTCCATGTTTCCAGGAGGATCTGGATGTCTATATTTTTCAGTCTTTGTATAAAGTCCGGGTCATTTGTTTTACATCCAAAGGTCGAGGTGTTGAGACCCTGAATATTCCAGCTGCTGATTGTAAGTGAAGTCATTTTTCTATTTATCTTGTGTGTATATACCTTGTAATGAGTATGGCTGTGTAGGACAAACTGGATTTCTGACTGTTTTGTAGGTGTGCTTGGTTCCATCCAGTCACATTAGTTTCCTGCATAGTGCGCTGAGCAGGGTCTTTACCTCATCCTTATCTCTGCTCTGCGTGTATCTGTGTGGGGTCGGTGGACCCCTCCATGGAGGTCTCCTCCTCTGATGGTCTGATTTTGGGTGAAGAGCTTTGTTTCCAGCTTCTGGAGATAGGATTGGGGTTTTCTGTCTTTTTATTGTTAGGGGTCTTTCGGTGTGATGTTGGTCACTGTTGAATCCGGGCCTGGGTCCTCTGTTTAGTACGATGTCTTTCAGCTCTTTGGCCAGGAGGCTGACCCCTTGTTTGTTGAGGTGCTTATTATCATATAGGTGATGGTGGTTTATGGAAAGGTGTTGTGCCAGGGTCACGTTTGGGACAGTCTTGACCTTTTCTGTCAGTTCCATATTGATGCTTTGGGTGGTTTGCCTGGATATGTCCTTTGTTGGGAGCAGAGATGACAGAATGATTTTGCTGTCTGGGAATTTTAGTTTTGCCTTCTTTGCTAGTTGGGCCAGTTGTGCTGCGATCTGCTTGTGCTGGTCTGGCAGATTGTTTGTACCTGTGTGTATAATAATATGGTTTGGGTTGGTAAAACGTGGATTATTGATGACCTCTGTCACCTGTTCAATAGTTGCACAGTGGATTTTTCTGACCCGTTTTCCTGGGAATAGCCGTTGTGCATTTAGGTACTTCCCATTTGAGTCCATTATTAGGACGATATCAGGGCTTTGTGGTGTCTGGGATGGGTTAAGTGGCTGATGGTGGGGGTCTGTGATGCTGGCTTTGCTGGTGGTTGGTTCGCTTCTCGCTGGCTCACTTTTCTTGGTTTCAGTATTATTCATATTATAGGTTATTGCTGTGTTGTTGTTTGGGGTCTCCACATTCTGGTCAGTGGAGGCCATGTTTTCTGCACTCTGGTTTGTTTCCATTGCCCCTGCTGGGTCAGACATTGAGGACTCTGTATTTTGAGTTCTGCTATCTCCTTTCTGAGCCTTTCATTGTCATTTTGCAATTCGCTCATTTCCTCTCTTATTTTCTGGAGAGCTGAGTTGAACTCGCATTTCAGCTTATTGATCTCATTTGTTGCTTGGTCATTTGCATTTCTATGTGAGTTTCTTTGAAGTTCTTCCTTAATTTGAGCCAAGTCTCCTTCTAATTGAGATAGATAGTCTCTGATGTTCTCAGGGGAGAGGTGTGAAGTGTTGGGGGTAGGGGCCCTGGAGGTCTTCTCTGTAGATATGTGAGCATTAGAAGTGGCCTCTGCAAGTGTCTTTCTAAGGATTTTTGCCTGTTCACTGATTTCAATAAAAAGGTCATCGAACTGCTGCAGATTGTCCTCAGTCCCTTGCACCATGACGGTGCCAGTATTGTACAAAGTTATAGTGAGTGAGTGTGTGTCATCTTCTGTATTGTTTTTAATTTTAATCTGCCGGCCAGTATTGGTGTTGCACTGAGATATATGTTTATAATGCTTGCACAGGGCGGTGTGCCAGGCTGAGAGATGGTCTGTGCGGAATACCACGTTGGTTCTCCTTTTTTCTTCATCTTTAGTGTAATCAGAATATAGGGTTTCTGGATTCTCCCTCATTGCTTTTCCTTTGCTGACTTTACTGCTCTTCTGCCCCTGTGGTGTCTCCATATCTGACCCCCTGGTGTGCTGTGTCTCCAGCCATGTGCTTTGCCCATTTACTTCTAAATTTGTGCTTTCCATTTTTGTGGTTCTATAGTAATTATAATCCTTATTTCTAAGAAGATAGATTTGTAGGAAGTCTATAGATTGTTTTGGGGTTGCAGAATGGTCCTACCTTTGGATGCTCAGGTCTCTGGATGTCAGATGAATGCTGCCTGTGTGCAGTCTGTCCTCCAAGAGATTCTTGCTTTGTCCTTTAAATCCTCTATTTCTTCCTCTTTCATAAAAATCCAAAGTCCAGCTCAGTCCAGGTCCCTTTTCTGTCCCGCGGAGTTGATTTTTTCCAGGTTTTGTCTTACAGTTGGCTCATTACAAGGTATAAAGTGATGAAAATTCAGGAGCTCATCTTCATTGCTTCTTACTCCTAGGAATGGTGGGCGGGATCTCCTCATGATATCCTTAGTATTGCACAGGTGATGGATTAATGCTTGAGGATGTGATAAAATTATCACCTGTGCAATACTAAGGATACCTGTTGGTGAGTCTTGAGGACTGGAGTTAAGAAACACTGCTCCAGGAGAACAGAGACACAACCGGCCATAAGGATAAAAAGCAACAGTATTTATCAACCATGTAATCATAAAAAATTCACATATCATAATTATTTAAATCAGTTCCTTCTTGCTGTGACGTCTTCATCTACCCCCCTAAAAAAAGCATCTGCTGCAATTTCTGACACCTTGATAGTAGTTCCATCACATGTGCAATACTAAGGAAATCCTGAAAACATGATCTGTTGGAAGGCATGAGGACTGAAGTTTGGGAAACAGCTAATTAGATGGATTGAGGCGGCTATTGAGTTAGTTTATTCAGCAATAGGGCAGTTCCAGGAGAACTAAAGGCTCATTCTACTAGGGCTATTTCAATAACCTAAGCAGAGAAAGCAGATGTCTCCATTGAGCAGAAATGTGGTCCTCACCTTGCACACCCTGTAGCCACTATAGGCATGATTTGGGATCTTCTGTTCTCCATTTTATTCCCCTACCCCCTTTTTCCCCCTTTCCCTTCCCTATTAATCTACAATTGTTCAGAGGTATACATTAACGTGAATATGTCCAATGAGATTTGACAGAAAACTTCTTGGAAACAAATGGGATAATCAAAGAATTAAGGATGCAGAAATAAAATTCACTTCATCTAAATTAATTTCAAATAGCACATAATGAACGTTTCAGTAACTTACGTATCACCCCAATCGAACAAATACCTCCTGATACTCTCAATCGGAGAGATCAACTAAATAGAGAAGAGGTCTTTTGGATATACAAAATTAAAACTCTGAAACATCATGGTTTGAATGAACTTAGATATATTTTATTAACTTAATAATAATAATATATTTTATTTCTATAGCGCCAACATATTCCGCAGCACTTTACATTATAGAGGGGACTTGTACAGACAATAGACATTACAGCATAACAATAAACACAGATCAAAGTAGATACCAAGATTAATGAGGGCCCTGCTCGCAAGCTTACAATCTATGAGGAAAAAGGGGAGACACGAAAGGTAGATGGTAACAATTGCTTTCATTGTTCGGACCAGCCATAGTGTAAGAATTGGGTGTTCATGTAATTCTGCATGAACCAGTTAACAGCCAAAGTATGTAACAGTACAGACACAGAGGACTATTAAATGCATAAAGCGGGTGAGAACATAATACGAGGTACCTGATTGTGGTAGAAATTTTTTTTTTGAATGGGCCAACAGGATAGTTAGGTTAATGCGTTGAGGCGGTATGCCAGTCTGAACAAGTGCGTTTTAAGGGCACACTTAAAACTGTGGGGATTGGGGATTAATTGTATCAACCTGGGTAGTGCATTCCAAAGAAATGGCGCAGCACGTGAAAAGTCTTGGAGACGGGAGTGGGAGGTTCTGATTATTGAGGATGCTAACCTCAGGTCATTAGCAGAACGGAGGGCACGGGTAGGATGGTAGGCTGAGACGAGGGAGGAGATGTAGGGTGGTGCTGAGCCATGGAGTGCTTTGTGAGTGAGGGTAATAAGTTTGTACTGGATTCTGTAATGGATGGGTAACCAGTGTAATGACTGGTACAAGGTAGAGGCATCGGTATAATGATTGGTGAGGAATATGATCCTGGCTACAGCATTCAAGACAGATTGGAGAGGGGAGAGTTTGGTAAGAGGAAGACCGATTAGTAGAGAGTTACAATAGTCCATACGAGAATGAATAAGAGAAACAGTAAGAGTTTTTGCAGAGTTGAAAGTAAGAAAAGGTCGAATTCTAGAGATATTTTTGAGGTGGAGATAACAAGAGCGAGCCAGTGATCGAATGTGGGGGATGAATAAAAGCTTGGAATCAAGTATGACCCCAAGACAGCGGGCATGTTGCTGGGGAGTAATGGTGGAACCACACACGGAGATGGCAATGTCAGGCAAAGGTAGGTTAGTAGAGGGAGGAAACACAAGGAGTTCCGTTTTTGACAGGTTCAGTTTGAGATAGAGGGATGACATGATGTTAGAGACAGCGGTAAGAATCACTGTTTTGAACAGCTGACATGTGCTCGCAATAGCTGCGGGTGGAATCGCCACCCATGGCTATTAACTAGTTAAATGCCGCTGTCAAACGCTGACAGCAGCATTTATCAAGTGCTTCCGGCAATCACGTTGGAAATATGCTCATTGGTGACCCACGTCAAGTGATCAAGGGTCACCGGTGTGCTGGCATGACAACCTGAGGTCTCCTGGAAACCTCTATGGTTGTCAGTGCCGGCTTGCTGTGAGCACCGCCCAGTGGTCGGCGCTCATAGCAAGTGAATAAATCTACTATATAGAGGCGATCTGATCATCGACTCTATGTAGCAGAGCCGATTGGGTAGTGGCAACTTCTAGTCTCCCATGGAGACTAATGAAGCATGCCAAAAGAAAATGTTTTTAAAAATGTAAAAAAAAACTATAAAAAAGTTTAAATCACCCCCTTTCGCCCCATTCAAAACAAAACAATAAAAATAAAATCAAACGTACACATATTTGCTATCGCCGCATTCAGAATCGCGCGATCTAGCAATAGAAAGGATTAACCTGATAATTAAACTACGCAGCGAGAAAAAAATTCAAAACGACACAATTGTTTTTTTGTTGGCCGCGACATTGCATTAAAATGCAATAACGGGAGATCAAAAGATCGTATCTGCACCAAAATGGTATCATTAAAAACACCAGGTCGACACGCAAAAAATAAACCCTCACCGAGATCACGAAAAATGGAGACGCTACGGGTATCAGAAAATGGCGCAATTTTTTTTTTTTTAACAAAGTTTGGAATTTTTTTTCACCACTTAAATAAAATAAGAACCTATACATGTTTGACGTCTACGAACTCATAATGCCCTGGAGAATCATAAAGAATCATAATAGCAGGTCAGTTTTAGCATTTAGTGAATATGGTAAAAAAAAAAAAAACTGCGGAATTGCACTTTTTTTTTTTACAATTTCACCACAGTTGGAGTTATTTTTTCCTGTTTTCCAGTAAACGATATGTTAAAACTAATGGAGTCGTTCAAAAGTGCAACTTCTCCTGCAAAAAAACAAGCCCTCACATGGCCATTTTGACTGAAAAATGAAAAAGTTATGGCTCTGGGAAGAAGGGGAGCAAAAAAACAAAAATACCTCCGGGCATGAAGGGGTTAAGTTTAGTTTTACATTAAATACAGCACATAGCACTTTTTAGGTTTGTTCTTGCAGCTTTTAGATATACTACCCAATGCAATTAAGTTTACATATATAAATGTTTATACTCACCTTGATCTTGAGAATACACTCCTGAGTTTTTGTCTTCCTTTCCCCAAATGCCTGAACTGTCTGTTGACGGCTGATACAATCTTCAAATATTCAGCTCTCCTGTGATGACACATGTAAATTAGTTTCCCACCCTAGTTAACTCTGTTGACCAGGGGATTTCCTTTTCCAGCATCCACTCCGCTCTCACAGCCCCTATGTGAGTGCATCTTTCTTCTGCCTTCAGTCATCTTTTAGGAATTAGGATGTCTGAACCTCGCTATATTATTTACCGCACTAATTGTCATTGAGGTATCGAAAGTATTGTCATACTAATTCCTTTATTTTACATGTACAGTATACTGAATTAGTGGCTCAGAACGTGCTGGCTGAGTCTCACCGCTTAGTTCTATGTTTTCATTCTCCATTTATACACATTTATATTATATGTATTTATATACTTATTATTTTAGGTTAATTTATGTTCATTAATTTAAGGTCAATGCATACCTAATATTTCACTTGTTCTAGTAATCCAACCAGTTTTTTGCTGTGCTAGGGTTTTTATATGTTCTCCCCGTGTTTGCTAGGAGTTTTTATATGTTCTCCCCGTGTTTGCTAGGAGTTTTTATATATGTTCTCCCCGTGTTTGCTAGGAGTTTTTATATATGTTCTCCCCGTGTTTGCTAGGAGTTTTTATATTGTTCTCCCCGTGTTTGCGAGTGGTGTTTCTTTCTCCCGGTTTCTCGGTTCCGTTCTTTCCTCCCACACTCCAGAGACATACTGATAGGGAATCTAGATTGTGAGCCCCAATGGGGACAGCACCGATAATGTATGTTAAGCGCTGTGGAATTAATGGCACTATATTAGTGACTAAAATAAATAAATAATCCATTCCAACCATTAATGTGGCTCATATGAACACGCATATACTTCATCATCAAAGAACACTCAGAGACAGGTTCAATTCCATTTATTTTTAGTTTTTCTTTCTTTATTATTTTTCATTTATTCGTTTCAATTCAACATTTATTTCCATCTACAATGACAGTTTCCATTTTACTCCATATTGTCATGGCTTTCACAGTATTATTTATGTAACCTGTAACATGTAATATGCAATTCAACAAAACAAATCTGGACCAAATACAAACAACATGGGAAGGTTGTTAAAGGCAAACATACTGGTAGACCAAGGAAGACATCAAAGCGTCAAGACCAGAAACTTAAAGCAATATGTCCCAAATCAGGAAATGCACACCAAAACAAATGAGGAACGAATGGGTGGAAACTGGAGTCAACGTCTGTGACCGAACTCTAAGAAATCGCCTAAAGGAAATGGGATTTATATACAGAAAAGCAAAACCAAAGCCATCAATATCACCTAAACAGAAAAAAACAAGGTTACAATGGGCTTAGGAAAAGCAATCGTGGACTGTGGATTAACCCCTTAGTGACAGAGCCATTTTGCAGCTTAATGACCGGGCCAATTTTTACAATTCTGACCACTGTCACTTTATGAGGTTATAACTCTGGAACGCTTTAACGAATCCAGCTGATTCTGAGAATGTTTTTTTGTGACATATTGAACTTCACAATAGTGGTAAAATTTCTTTGATATGACTTGTTTTCATTTATGAAAAAAACGGAAATATGGCAAAAATTTTGAAAATTTAGCCATTTTTAAACTTTAAATTTTTATGCCCTTAAAGGGAATCTGTCACCCTAAATTGGCGGGATATTTAAATGATGGCAGTCAGGTCAGATGGGCAGTGTTTTGGGTACTTGCGTTAACATGTTGTTCGCCGCTGTCTCCATTATTTCTGGGAATTGTAGTCGTTGCCCTCCATATAACGCGCCTGCGCATTGCAATCTGTGGACAAAGCATACTGCGCGTGCTCAATTCAAGATTGCAATGCGCAGGTGCGTTACATGGAGGGCAACGACTACAATTCCCAGAAATAATGGAGACAGCGGCGAACAACATGTTAAGGCAAGTACCCAAAACACCGCCCATCTGACCCGACTGCCATCATTTAAATATCCCGCCAATTTAGGGTGACAGATTCCCTTTAAATCAGAGAGATATGTCACACAAATTTCTTAATAAATAACATTTCCCACATGTCTACTTTACATCAGCACAATTTTGGGAACAACATTTTTTTTGTTACGAAGTTATAAGGGTTAAAAGTTGACCAGCGATTTCTCATTTTCACAACACCATTTTTTTTTTTAGGGACAACATCACATTTGAAGTCACTTTGAGGGTCTATATGATAGAAAATACCCAAAAGTGACACCATTCCAAAAACTGCACCACTCAAGGTGCTCAAAAACACATTCAAGAAGTTTATTAACCCTTTACATGCTTCACAGGAACTGAAGCAATGTGGAAGGAAAAAAATAACATTTAACTTTTTTTGCAAAAGCTTTACTTCGGAACCAATTTTTTTTTATTTTCACAAGTGTTAAAAGAAAAAATGAACCAAAAAATTTGTTGTGTAATTTCTCCTGAATACGTCAATACCCCATATGTGGGGGTAAACCACTTTTGGGCTCACGGCAGAGGTCGCAAGGGAAGAAGCGCTGTTGGACTTTTTCAGCGCAGAATTGGCTGGACGCCATGTCGCGTTTAGAGAGCCCCTGATGTGCCTAAACAGTGGAAACCCCCCACAAGTGACCCCATTTTGGAAACTAGACCCCCTAAGGAACTTCTCTAGATGTGTGGTGAGCACTTTGAACCTCCAAGTGCTTCACAGAAGTTTATAACATAGAACCGTGAAAATAAAAAATCTTATTTTTTCCACAAAAACGATCTTTTCACCCCAATTTTTATCTTCCCAAGGGTAACAAGACCCCAAAAGTTTTTGTGCAATTTGTCCTGAGCATGCTGATACCCCATATGTGGGGGTAAACCACTGTTTGGGTGCATGGCAGAGCTTGGAAGGGAAGGAGCGCCGTTTGACTTTTTCAGCGCAGAATTGGCTGGACGTCATGTCGTGTTTTAGAGGCCCTGATGTGTCTAAACAGTGGAAACCCCCCACAAGTGACCCCATTTTGGAAACTAGACCCCCTAAGGAACTTATCTAGATGTGTGGTGAGCACTTTGCACCCCCAAGTGCTTCACAGAAGTTTATAACGCCCGGGCGTGAAAATAAATCATTTTTTCCACAAACCTGATCGTTTAGTCCCCAATTTTTTATTTTCCCAAGGGTAACAGGAGAAATTAGACCACAAAAGTTGTCTAATTTGTCCTGAGTACGCTGATACCCCATATGTGGGAGGGACCACTGTTTGGGCGCACGGCAGGGCTTGGAAGGGAAGGAGCGCCGTTTGACTTTTTCAAACCAAAATTGGCTGGAATTGAAATTGGACGCCATGTTGCATTTGGAGAGCCCCTGATACGCCTAAACAGTAGAAACCCCCCACAAATGACATCATTTTGGAAACTAGACCCCTTAAGGAACTTATCTAGATGTGTGGTGAGCACTTTGAACCCTCAAGTGCTTCACAGAAGTTTATAACGTAGAGCCGTGAAATAAAAAATCATTTTTTTCCTCAAAAATTATTCTTTAGCCTGCTATTTTTTTTATTTTCCCAAGGGTAACAGGAGCAATTGGACCCAAAAGTAGTTGTGCAATTTTTCCTGAGTACGCTGATACCCCATATGTGGGGTGAAACCACTGTTTGGGCGCATGGGAGAGCTTGGAAGGGAAGGAGCGCCATTTTGTAATGCAGACTTTGATGGAATGTTCTGCGGGCGTCATGTTGTGTTTGCAGAGCCCTTGATGTGCCTAAACAGTAGAAACCCCCTGCAAGTGACACCATTTTGGAAACTAGACCCCCCAAGGAGCTTATCTAGATGTGTGGTGAGCACTTTGAACCCCAAGTGCTTCACAGAAATTTATAAACGCAGAGCCGTGAAAATAAAAAATCATTTTTTTCCTCAAAAATCATTTTATTAGCCAGCTATTTTTTATTTTCCCAAGGGTAACGGGAGAAATTAGAACCCCAAAATTGTGTGCATTTTGTCCTGAGTACGCTGATACCCCATATGTTGGGGTAAACCACTGTTTGGGCGCACGGCAGGTCTTGGAAGGGAGGGAGCACCATTTGACTTTTGAACGCCACGTCGTGTTTGGAGACCCCTGATGTGTCTAAACAGTGGCCCCATTTTGGAAACTAGACCCCTTAAGGAACTTTTCTAGATGTGTGGTGACGCACTTTGAACCCCCAAGTGTTTCACAGAAATTTATAAACGCAGACCCGTGAAAATAAAAAATCATTTTTTTCCTCAAAATGATTTTTTTTAGCCAGCTATTTTTTATTTTCCCAAGGGTAACAGGAGAAATTAGAACTACAAAATTGGTGTGCAATTTGTCCTGAATACGCTGATACCCCATATGTTGGGGTAAACCACTGTTTGGGCGCATGGCAGAGCTCGGAAGGGAGGGAGCGCCATTTGACTTTTTGAAGGCCACGTCGTGTTTGGAGACCCCCTGATGTGTCTAAACAGTGGCCCCATTTTGGAAACTAGACCCCTTAAGGAACTTTTCTAGATGTGTGGTGAGCACTTTGAACCCCCAAGTGCTTTACAGAAATTTATAAACGCAGAGCTGTGAAAATAAAAAATCATTTTTTTCCTCAAAAATGATTTTTTTAGCCAGCTATTTTTTATTTTCCCAAGGGTAACAGGAGAAATTAGAACTACAAAATTGGTGTGCAATTTGTCCTGAGTACGCTGATACCCCATATGTTGGGGTAAACCACTGTTTGGGCGCACGGCAGGGCTAGGAAGGGAGGGAGCGCCATTTGACTTTTTGAACGCCACGTCGTGTTTGGAGACCCCCTGATGTGTCTAAACAGTGGAAACCCCCACAAGTGACCCCATTTTGGAAACTAGACCCCTTAAGGAACTTATCTAGATGTGTGGTGAGCACTTTGAACCCCCAAGTGTTTCACAGAAATTTATAAACGCAGAGCCGTTAAAATAAAAAATCATTTTTTTCCTCAAAAATCATTTTTTTAGCCAGCTATTTTTTATTTTCCCAAGGGTAACAGGAGAAATTAGAACCTCAAAATTGGTGTGCAATTTGTCCTGAGTGCACTGATACCCCATATGTTGGGGTAAACCACTGTTTGGGTGCACGGCAGGGCTAGGAAGGGAGGGAGCGCCATTTGACTTTTTTAACGCCACGTCGTGTTTGGAGACCCCCTGATGTGCCTAAATAGTGGAAACCCCTCAATTCTAGCTCCAACCCTAACCCCAACACACCCTAACCCTAATCCCAACCCTAACCCTAATCCCAACCCTAATTGTAACTCTAACCCTAATTCCAACCCTAACCCTAATTCCAACCCTAACCCTAATTATAACCCTAACACTAAGGCTAGGATCATATTGCGTTTTACCAGCCCGTTCAACACATAGCGCTGATGGGCTGGTAATGGTATAGCATAACGCAATCGTGTTATGCTATACCCGCTAGCGCAGAGGAATCAGCAGATGATTCATCTGCGCTAGCGGTGACGGAGCCCAGACGCTGCAGCCCGTGTCCGAGGCTCCGTCACTGAATGGCATGCGTCGCGATGCGCCCTCAAATGGGGGTGAATGGCAGAGTTAATGGACTGCGTTACACCGCGGTGTAACGCAGTCCATCTAACGGACTGCCATAACGCAGTATGAACCCAGCCTAACCCTAACTGTAACACTAACGGAAAAATAAAAATAAATAAAATTTCTTTATTTTATTTTATGTCCCTAACAAAGGGGCTGATAAAGGGGGGTTTATGTACTGTTTTTTTAATTTTGATCACTGTGATACCTTATCACAGTGATCAAAATGTACTTTTAGAGAATGAATGGAGTCATTCTTTGAATCTGCCGCTAGTTTACAAGGGTGAAGAGGACGGAGGATCGGACTACAGGGGGCGCTGCAGGAGCGCAGAGGGGCCATGGGGGAACACCTTTAGGTACCGGGGGGGGATCGGGGTCCTGGGGACCCTATTTCTCTCCCCTCTGATGTGTGATCACATCAGAGGGGAGAGAAATTGCAGGCAGGATAGCGTCTTTTATTTTTCTTTTGCGATCGCCGTTATAGCGCGATCGCAAAAGCGGGGGGACTCGGGGGGACCCTAATTATGTTCTCTGGGGTCTCGGCTACCCCTGATCCGGCTCGGCAGGCGCACTGCGCATGCGCCCGCCATTTTCTTTACCGGAAAGACGCCGGGAGCTGCGGGAGCCACAGGAGGACTGGGGGGACACCGGGTGTCCCGGGGACCCCATTTCTCCCCCCTCTGATGTGCGATCACATCAGAGGAGAGAGAAATTAAAGGGAAAATAGCTTTTTTTTTTGTGATCGCCGTTATAGGGTTAATAAAGGCGATCGCAAAAGCGGGGTCGGTAAAAACCGACCCGAATCATGTTCTATGGGGTCTCGGCTACCCCCGGTAGCCGAGACCCCAGAGAAAATCCGACTCTGGGGGCGCAATAGGCTTTTTCCACAGTTTGGAGATACATCAGGGCGTCTCCAAACACGACGTGGCGTTCAAAAAGTCAAATGGCGCTCCCTCCCTTCCGAGCCCTGCGCCCAAACAGTGGTTTACCCCAACATATGGGGTATCAGCGTACTCAGGACAAATTGCACACCAATTTTGCAATTTTGTAGTTCTAATTTCTCCTGTTACCCTTGGGAAAATAAAAAATAGCTGGCTAAAAGAATCATTTTTGAGGAAAAAAATGATATTTTATTTTCACGGCTCTGCGTTTATAAATTTCTGTGAAGCACTTGGGGGTTCAAAGTGCTCACCACTCATCTAGAAAAGTTCCTTAAGGGTCTAGTTTCCAAAATGGGGCCACTGTTTAGACACATCAGGGGGTCTCCAAACACAGGTTTAAGTACCCTTAATGACCGCAGTTAAAAGGCGTATCGGAGGTCGTTAAGGGGTTAAAGTCATATTCAGTGATGAATCGCGAATCTGCATTGGGCAAGGTGATGATGCTGGAACTTTTGTTTGGTGCCGTTCCAATGAGATTTATAAAGATGACTGCCTGAAGAGAACATGCAAATTTCCACAGTCATTAATGATATGGTGCTGCAATGTGTCAGGTAAAGGCACTGGGGAGATGGCTGTCATTACATTTTCAATAAATGCACAAGTTTATGTTGATATTTTGGACACTTTTCTTATCCCAACAATTGAAAGGATGTTTGTGGATGATGAAATCATTTTTCACGATGATAATGCATCCTGCCATAGAGCAAAAACTGTGAAAACATTCCTTGAAAAAAGACACATAAGGTCAATGTCATGGCCTGCAAATTGTCCGGATCTCAATCCAATTGAAAATGTTTAGTGGAAGTTGAAGAAAATGGTCCATGACAAGGCTCCAACCTGCAAAGCTGATCTGGCAACAGGAATCAGAGAAAGTTGGATCCAGATTGATGAAGAGTACTGTTTGACACTCATTAAGTCCATGCCTCAGAGACTGCAAGCTGTTGTAAAAGCCAGAGGTGGGGCAACAAAATACTAGTGATGTGTTGGAGTTTTTTTTTGTTTGTTTGTTTTTAATGATTCCATAATTTTTTCCTCAGAATTGAGTGATTCCATAATTTTTGCCCTATGCTTGATTAAAAAAAAATAACCATTACTGACCACCACATTATTTGTTCTTGATTTCTTTTAGTGTTTCTTAAAGCCAGAATGTTGCCATTTGAAATGACTTCAGTTTTGTGCCATGTCTGTGATCTGTTTTTTTTAACAAAATAAAACAACTGAATGAACATCCTCCAAGGCCGGTGATTCCATAATTATTGCCAGGGGTTGTAGTAGCACTACTTCCACGGCGGCCGTCCGTGCACACGGAGGATAGTGTGCACTGTGCTTCGTGTGCGGCGCGTTTTTCGGTCAGTCAAAACACACTGACATGTACATAGACCCATACCAACACATGCTAGCCTACAGAACTTCAATATGAGATGCACGTTCCAGTCCAATGAACCAACTGGAGCTTATACCATCACATAGAAAAAAGACAAAGACCTGCAAAGGTCGAAAAGTTGCATCTTGGCAGAATAAAGTTTTTTTGGAATTTTCTAATCACCTGGAAGAGATGCTGTCCTTTTTTTCTATGTACATAGAACCATTCATTTCGTGAGAAAACTGTCACCACACGTGCCCATTGGGGCTCACAATCTACATTCCGTATCTGTACAATAGTTTTCAAAAACACGAGTTAATCTGAAAATCTTTATACTAGTTTTTATTTCCAGCATTGGGACATTGCACACTGTTTTCTAATTCAAAACGTGAAATGAAATGTATATAATTTTTAACCCCTTCATGACCCAGCCTATTTTGACCTTAATGACCTGGCCATTTTTCGCAATTCTGACCAGAGTCCCTTTATGAGGTAATAACTCTTGAACGCTTCAACGGATCCTAGCGATTCTCAGACTGTTTTTCATGATATACAGTATTGGGCTTCATGATAGTGGTAAATTTAGGAAGATAATTTTTGCGTTTTTTTGTAAAAAAAAACAGAAATTTGACAAATATTTTGAAAACTTTACAATTTCCAAATTTTGAATTTTTATTCTGTTAAACCAGAGAGTTATGTGATACAAAATAGTTAATAAATAACATTTCCCACATGTCTACTTTACATCAGCACAATTTTGGAAACAAATTTTTTTTTTGTTAGGAAGTTTATAAGGGTTAAAAGTTGACCAGCGATTTCTTGAAGTCACTTTGAGGGGTCTATATGGCAGAAAATACCCAAAAGTGACACCATTCTAAAAACTGCACCCCTCAACCTACTCAAAAATACATTCAAAAAGATTATTAACCCTTCAGGTGCTTCACAGGAACTAAAGCAACGTGAAAGTAAAAAAATGGACATTTTAATTTTTACAATAAAAATGTTCTCTTAGCATGAATTTTTTCATTTTCACATGGGCAACAGGATAACATGGATCCTAAAATTTGTTGGGCAATTTCTCCTGAGTACATAGATACCTCATATGTGGTCATAAACCACTGTTTGGGCACACGGCAGGGCTCGGAAGGGAAGGAATGCCATTTGACATTGAATGGAAAATTAGCTCCAATCGTTAGCGGACACCATGTCGCGTATGGAGAGCCCCTGTGTGCCTAAACATTGGAGCTCCTCCACAAGTCACAAGTGACCCCATTTTGGAAACTAGACCCCCCAAGGAACTTAACTAGATGCATAGTGAGCACTTTGAACCCCCAGTGGCTTCACAAATTGATCCGTAAATATGAAAAAGCACTTTTTCACAAAAATGTTTTTAGCCTCAATTTTTTCATTTTCACATGGGCAACAGGATAAAATGGATCCTAAATTTTGTTGGGCAATTTCTCCTGAGTACAACAATTCCTCATGTGTGGACATAAACCACTGTTTGGGCACACGGCAGGGCTCAGAAGGGAAGGGCCGCCATTTGATTTTTTGAATGGAAAAATGATAATTACTTACGGGTAATTTGATTTTCCAGATCCATGACAGCACCGTTAGTGAGAGATGGCTTCCGCCCCCAGGAAACAGAAAACCTGCAGCGAAGATAAAAGAAGGGGGCGGTACCTCTATCCTCAGTTTTGTTACAGAGTATGGAAGGTGACCGCCTTATTAGTTTAATATGCTCATATTCTCTTCAATGTCATATTTGTAATGCATCAATATCCTCTATGTTATTTACATCATTCCTTTGTGAATCATACCACCATCACCAAGATAGGGCGGGAATTAGTGCGGTGCTGTCATGGATCTGGAAAATCAAATTACCCGTAAGTAATTATCATTTTTTCCCTTCCCCATGACAGCACCGTTAGTGAGAGGAAGAAATAGAAAGACTCCTAGGGTGGGACAACAGCAGATAGAACTTTCCTACTGAAGGCAAGATCTGAACGCCCTAGGTCTAGCCTATAGTGACGGAAGAAAGTGGAAGGCGAAGACCATACTGCTTCATTACAGATCTGTTCTATGGATGCATTTGCCCTTTCTGCCCAGGATGTGGCAATGGCCCTTTGTGGCTGTTACTGTCATGTGTGCATTGCCACGAAGATCGTCGCGGTTGCACATTTTGACTTCTCACAGCTGATCTGCTGTTTCTTTGTGTTTGGCAGCTAGGGAGTTAATTCTGTCTGTGCTCGGTGCTGGGACTGGGTGCAGTTTCTCCCGGCTGCAATTGATTATTTGTTGATTGGTTTCCTTTAAATTCCTGGTTGTCTGCTTGGGGAGTTGCCAGTGAAACCTTCATGCAGACCACAGATAGGAATGAATCTGTATAGACTTTAGTTGTGAGCTCCTTAGTTGTTCTAAGCTCAACTTGGTTAGAGTTTATTTCCCAGACCATTTATGTTCCTTTGGTGTTTGAGTGTGTATGCAAGCGAGTGTTATCCTGTCTGTCTTATATGTCTAATCTGTGTATTTAGCTGAGATCAGCCCATATCCCTTTGGTGGTAGTCAGGATCCTTCTTAGGACTGATTACAGGGTTCAGGGTCTGATAGGAGACAGGGTTAGGTTGGAGACTTGGACCTCTGAACCATTATCAGTACCTCCAAGGTGAGGGATTAGTTAGGACCCCAGTTTAGGGTCAGGTTAGATCCCGGTCCACCTCTTTCCTGTTTCAGCTCATCAAGTCCTCAAGATTAACCCTGAGTTCAGCAGATATCGTGTCAGGTAAATCTATTCTATACTTACATGCTGATGTTGCTATACTAGTTGTTGTATAGAGTGTTGTTCCTGTATTAATAGTTTACTGACATTGTATACATATCATTAGACAGCGTGACATTTTCACTGGCCATAAAAATTATCTCCAGTTACCATGGATCCAGTAGCCCAGCTGGCTCTGCAGTTGCAGGGATTATCCATGGAGCTGACGGACATTAAGTCCAAAGTTTTGTCTCCCCTGGAGCAAACCAGAGTTGAACCTAAAGTAGCTCTCCCGGACAGGTTCACTGGTGGGCGAGACAAATTTTTCACCTTCCGGGAGGCATGTAAATTGTATTTTCGGCTTCGGCCTCGATCATCAGGGAGTGATGAGCAGAGAGTGGGAATTGTTATCTCACTTCTGCAAGGGGACCCTCAATCCTGGGCATTTTCCCTTCCTCCGGGATCCCCGGCTCTACTGTCTGTAGATCAATTTTTTACTGCCCTGGGATTGGTATATGATGACCCAGATCGGGTTCTTCTTGCTGAGACAAAATTACGTAAGATACAGCAGGGAGATCGTCCTGCAGAGGAATTTGCTTCTGAGTTTCGTAGATGGGCCACAGATACTCAGTGGAATGACCCAGCTCTTAGGAGCCAGTTTTGTCATGGGCTTTCTGATAAAATAAAAGACGTTTTGGCTCAGTATGAGTCTCCTCATTCACTGGAGGCTGCTATGGCCTTAGCTATCCGTACTGATAGACGGCTTCGGGAGAGGGGTGAGGTAACCCCACTCCCTGTTGTTTCTCCACCTACCACTAAAGTCCCTTATGTTGAGGTTCCCCTTGTCTGTTCGGATGAGCCTATGCAGTTGGGAGGGACATCATTTCGTAGGAGGGGATTGGCGGTACGCCGCAGGACTAGAAGATGTTTTTTCTGCGGGAAAGAGGGACATTTTGTTGGAGAATGTCCATCCCGTGCCTTGTTGAGCCAAAAGTCGCCGGAAAACTGTTAATCCCAGGTTGTGTGGTGGACGACAACCTGGGAGTATGTATTTCATCCGCCAGTTCTTCTCAGTTCCTTGTACCAGTGGAGGTGGTAGTTGGTACGAGAGTGGAGAGATTGTCTGTTCTTCTTGATAGTGGTTCCGGGGCTAATCTGGTTGACGCTCAGTTTGCTCAGGCTCAAGGTATGCATCTGAGTGTATTGGTCAAACCGATCCCTATATTCTCCATTGACGCCAGGCCTCTCGGCCAAGGTAGCTTTGTTCATGAGGTTCATAACATTGACTTCGGGTAGGGGCAATACATAGGGAACAATTATCTTGTTATGTGTTGGAGGGTTTACCTACTCCCATTGTGTTGGGACTTCCTTGGTTGGTTAAACATAACCCTGTGATTAATTGGCAGTCCAGAGAAATAAGCCAATGGGGTGAGTTTTGCAAAAGCAACTGCATGAACACAGTCATCAGTGCGGTCGTGCCTAGTACATTGCCTCCTTTTTTGGAGGATTTTGGGGATGTTTTCTCTGAGGAGGGGTGTCAGGAGTTGCCTCCTCATCGCGTGTATGACTGCTCTATTAATCTCCTTCCTGATGCTAAGTTGCCTAAAGCTAGGTTGTATAATCTTTCTGGTCCTGAGAGGCAGGCTATGAAAGATTATATTTCTGAAAGTCTGGCCAAAGGGCATATTAGATCTTCATCTTCCCCAGTAGCCGCGGGGTTCTTCTTTGTGAAGAAGAAAGATGGAGGCCTACGCCCTTGCTTGGATTTCCGCGAACTTAATCGGATTACTGTTCGAGATCCGTATCCACTCCCTCTTATTCCTGATCTCTTCAATCAAATTGTTGGCGCCAAATGGTTCTCTAAATTGGATCTCAGGGGGGCGTATAATCTGATTAGGATAAAAGAGGGGGATGAGTGGAAAACGGCGTTTAACACGCCGGAGGGACATTATGAGAACCTTGTCATGCCTTTTGGTCTGACTACTGCACCAGCAGTATTCCAACATTTTGTTAATGACATTTTTCGTCACCTTGTGGGGCTGTTTGTGGTTGTATATTTGGACGACATTTTAATTTACTCGCCAGATCTTGTGTCTCATCAGGAGCATGTGAGACAGGTGTTGCAGATCTTGCGAGACAATAAACTATACGCCAAACTGGAGAAGTGTGTATTTGCCGTACAGGAACTTCAGTTTTTGGGTTTTTTGGTGTCAGCCTCCGGTTTCCGTATGGACCCTGAAAAGGTGAGAGCAGTGCTTGAATGGGATCAGCCAGGGGATCTTAAGGCTCTGCAGCGTTTTTTGGGGTTTGCTAACTACTACCGGAAATTTATTTGTAATTTCTCATCTGTCGTCAAACCTCTCACTGACATGACAAGAAAAGGGACGGATTTTTCTAAATGGTCGGACAAAGCTTGCCAAGCCTTTTCCTCTTTGAAGAAATGTTTTGCTTCGGCACCCGTTCTCATCCAACCAGATGCATCTCAGCCGTTCATTGTGGAGGTGGATGCGTCTGACGTAGGGGTGGGTGCTATATTGTCCCAGGGTCCGTCCCCTGGTAAATGGCATCCGTGCGCTTTCTTTTCTAAGAAATTGTCTCCGCCGAAAGGAATTATGATATCGGCAATAGGGAACTTTTGGCCATTAAGTTAGCTTTTGAAGAATGGCGTCACTTTTTTGAGGGGGCAGTCCACCCGGTTACCGTTATTACTGATCACAAGAACCTGTTGTATTTGGAATCCGCTAAGCGTCTGAATTCCAGACAAGCTCGATGGTCGTTGTTTTTTACCAGGTTTAATTTTGTCGTCACTTATCGCCCGGGGTCTAAGAATGTAAAGGCTGATGCCTTGTCTCGCAGTTTCCCAGGGGCCGGGAAAACGGATGACCCGAGTCCTATCCTTCAGGAGGGGGTGGTAGTGTCGGCTGTATTTTCTGAGCTTGAGGAGGAGGTGTTAGAGGCTCAGGGGGACGCCCCTGCAGGACCTCCAGGGAGACTGTTTGTCCCAAATCTGTTGAGACAAAAGGTTATTGAGGCACATCATAATTCTGCTCTAGCAGGACATCCAGGGAGTAAGGCTACTTTAGATCTCCTTTCTCGCCGGTTTTGGTGGCCTAATGCTAATAAAGATGTTATAACTTTTGTCGCGTCATGTGGGGTGTGTGCTCGCTCTAAAACCCCTCATACCCGTCCGTCTGGGACCCTTTTACCCTTGAAACTTCCGGAGCGTCCATGGACTCATTTATCTATGGACTTCATTACGGACCTTCCTCCGTCGTCAGGGAATACTGTCATACTGGTGGTTGTTGACAGGTTCAGTAAGATGGCACATTTCGTTGCTCTTCCTGCACTCCCTAATGCTAAAACTCTGGCGCAGGTGTTCATTAGGGAGATCGTTAGACTTCATGGGTTGCCTTCTGATGTGGTGTCAGATAGGGGGTCTCAGTTTGTGTCCAAATTTTGGAGGGCATTTTGTTTACGTCGGGGGATGCAATTGTCATTTTCCTCGGCTTTTCATCCGCAGACCAATGGTCAGACAGAGCGTCTGAATCAGAGCTTAGAGACATATCTCCGGTGTTTTGTTTCAGAGAACCAAGAGGACTGGTCTTCTTTCTTGCCTCTGGCAGAGTTCGCTCTTAACAACAGGCGGAGCGAGTCCACTGGTAAGTCCCCGTTTTTTGGGGCATATGGTTTCATCCCCAGTTTTGTACTTTCAATGGGGGGGGCCCTTCTGGGGTTCCTGAGGAGGAGCGTTTCTCGTCGTCACTTGCTTCTGTGTGGAGAGGTGTATTGAATAATCTGAGTGTGATGGGGAACCGTTACAAACGTATGGCTGATAGGAGAGTTTCTGGTCCAGATCTGAATGTGAACGATCTGGTATGGTTGTCTACCAGGAATATAAAACTTAAGGTGCCCTCCTGGAAACTGGGTCCCAGATTCATCGGGCCGTACAGGATCAGTTCCATAATTAATCCTGTGGCATTTCGTCTGGACCTCCCTCCTACGTTTAAAATTCATAATGTGTTCCACAAGTCATTACTTAAAAGGTATGTGGCACCAGTCATACCGTCACCTCTACCTCCTCCTCCTGTGTTGGTCAATGGTAACTTGGAATTTCAAGTATCAAAGATCATTGACTCACGTCTGAATCGCCGGTCCCTTCAGTACTTGGTGCATTGGAAGGGGTATGGTCCAGAGGAGAGGACGTGGGTCCCTGCGTCTGATGTTAACGCAGATCGTTTGGTTCGGACCTTCCACAGAACTCACCCGGGCAGGCCTGGCCCTGAGGGTCCGGAGGCCCCTCGTAGAAGGGGGGGTACTGTCATGTGTGCATTGCCACGAAGATCGTCGCGGTTGCACATTTTGACTTCTCACAGCTGATCTGCTGTTTCTTTGTGTTTGGCAGCTAGGGAGTTAATTCTGTCTGTGCTCGGTGCTGGGACTGGGTGCAGTTTCTCCGGCTGCAATTGATTATTTGTTGATTGGTTTCCTTTAAATTCCTGGTTGTCTGCTTGGGGAGTTGCCAGTGAAACCTTCATGCAGACCACAGATAGGAATGAATCTGTATAGACTTTAGTTGTGAGCTCCTTAGTTGTTCTAAGCTCAACTTGGTTACAGTTTATTTCCCAGACCATTTATGTTCCTTTGGTGTTTGAGTGTGTATGCAAGCGAGTGTTATCCTGTCTGTCTTATATGTCTAATCTGTGTATTTAGCTGAGATCAGCCCATATCCTTTGGTGGTAGTCAGGATCCTTCTTAGGACTGATTACAGGGTTCAGGGTCTGATAGGAGACAGGGTTAGGTTGGAGACTTGGACCTCTGAACCATTATCAGTACCTCCAAGGTGAGGGATTAGTTAGGACCCCAGTTTAGGGTCAGGTTAGATCCCGGTCCACCTCTTTCCTGTTTCAGCTCATCAAGTCCTCAAGATTAACCCTGAGTTCAGCAGATATCGTGTCAGGTAAATCTATTCTATACTTACATGCTGATGTTGCTATACTAGTTGTTGTATAGAGTGTTGTTCCTGTATTAATAGTTTACTGACATTGTATACATATCATTAGACAGCGTGACAGTTACCCCCGGTGGAGTTTTCCCTACAAAGGAGTAGGAAAGAGAAATAGAAATACGCAGCCACCGTGCAATAGTTGTTTTTGAGGCCTGCCTTCCCCTGTTTGTCCCCTGAAAGGAAACAAAAAGGGCTGACGATTGTCGCCAGGGCTCTGTTACTTCTAAATATTGAAGTAGACATCTTTTGACATCTAAGCAATGAAAAGTTTCCTCTCCCTGGGATTTATTGTTGGCACAGAAGGATGGTAAGGTTATCTCCTGGTCTCTGGAATTTTGAATTCACTTTTGGTAGAAAAGCAGGGTCAGTTCTAATCAGCACCCTGTCATCCAGGATAGTAGTATATGGTGCGTTAGCAGAAATACCTTATTTTTCGGACCATAAGACGCACTTTTCTCCCCCAAAATTTTGGTCTTATGGTCGCAACATACCTAAAATTGCGGTGGCGGCGGTCCCAGTGGCTGCAGCAGCCTCCTTGTGGTGCGGTGGTGGTGTCGGGACAGCAGCAGGGCTCTGTGCTGCGTGGGGGGCTCCGCCGGCATTTCGTCCTAGCCGGAAAGCCCCCTGCAGCTGCGACGCGGTGGCCTCCTGAAAGATCATGGCTGCCAGGGGCCTCCGGTGGCGG
Organism: Oophaga sylvatica; assembly: GCA_033576555.1. Taxonomy (NCBI): domain Eukaryota; kingdom Metazoa; phylum Chordata; class Amphibia; order Anura; family Dendrobatidae; genus Oophaga; species Oophaga sylvatica. The sequence continues at coordinate 818,404,605 of JARQOD010000001.1, read as the reverse complement.
TCCAGATCAGCCTGCGGGCGGTGGTGGAGTCGGGGCAGCAGCGGGGCTCTGTGCTGCGTGGGGGGCTCTGCCGGCATTTCGCTGTTAGCCGGAAAGCCCCCCTAACAGCAAAATGCCGGCGGAGCCCCCCACGCAGCACAGAGCCCCGCTGCTGCCCCGACAACACCACCGCCCGCAGGCTGATCGGGACCGCCACCGGAGGCCCCTGGCGGCCATGATCTTTCAGGAGGCCACCGCGTCGCAGCTCGGGGGGTTTTCCGGCTAGGACGAAATGCCGGCGGAGCCCCCCACGCAGCACAGAGCCCCGCTGCTGCCCCAACACCACCACCGCCCGCAGGCTGATCGGGACCGCCACCGGAGGCCCCTGACGGCCATGATCTTTCAGGAGGCCATCGCATCGCAGCTGCGGGGGGGCTTTCCGGCTAGGACGAAATGCCGGCGGAGCCCCCCACGCAGCAAGAGCCCCGCTGCTGCCCCGACACCACCACCGCACCACAGGGAGGCTGCATTGGGACCGCCGTCGGATTTGTGAGTACGGTATATTGCCACCCCACAGAACACAGCCACTCAACAGTGCACAACCACCCCACAGTACACAGCCACCCCACAGTGCACAACCACCCCATAGAACACAGCCACCCCACAGAACACAGCCACCGCACCGGCCATAGAACACAGCCACCCCACAGAACACAGCCACCGCACCAGCCTTGACCACCGAACGACCCCAGTGACCACTCCTCTACCTGTGCTGATCCCTTTGCTGGCAAGATGAATTCGGACTGTAAGACGGACCCCCATTTGACACATTATTTTTTTTCCCTATTTTCGTTCTGAAAATTTGGGGTGCGTCTTATGGTCCGATGCGTCTTATAGTCTGAAAAATACGGTAGCCTGCAATTCACTAATATGTCGAGCAGACGTTAGCGCTACCAGGAGGACTGTTTTCAGTGTCAGAGACTTTATGGAGATGGATGCTATAGGCTCAAACGGAGGTAGTGTCAGAGCCTTGAGAACTAAATTTAGATCCCAGGGAACCACCTTTAATCTGGATTTAAACGGTCTAGATGTAAATGAGGCTCGAATAAATCTATACACCCAAGGGTGGTTGGCAAGCTTTTGGTCGAATAACACACCTAATGCTGCCACATGTACTTTTAAGGTGCTGGTGGATGGACCCCTCTCCAGCCCTTTCTGGAGGAATTCCAATACTTCGGATATCGGGACCTCTTGAGTTGTATCCGTTAGGGAATGTCCTGAGAACTACAGGAATCTCTCCCAGACCTTCTGATATTTTTCCCTTGTGACTTTCTTCCTGCTTGCTAGGAGGGTGGTAACTAAGGGATCGGAAAAGGCTTTCCCTAGCAGGAGCCCCCTCTCAAGTTCCAGGCGGTTAGATGTAGTCTGTGTACTTGAGGGTGCCACACCGGACCCTGATGTAGAAGATCTGGATGCTCTGGCAAGATCCATGGGGATCACAAATGGGGGAAACACATAAGCTAGTTGGAATGTCCATTGGTGTAGCAAGGAGTCCACTTCTACCGGATTTTCTCTTGGATTCAGGGAATAGAATTTTTCTACTTTCCGGTTTTGTCTTGTGGCAAACAGGTCCACTTCCGGAGTTCCCCAGCCTGCACAGATTTCTCCAAACACTTTTTGATTCAGGGACCACTCTCCCTGGTGTAATACATGGCGGCTTAGGAAGTCTGCTACCAGATTGTCCGCTCCTTTCAGGTGCGTGCTGGATAGGGATCGCAGATTGGCCTCTGCCCATAGAAATAATTGGCTGGCTTCTTCTATCAGTGGCTCCGACCTCGTACCTCCCTGTCTGTTTATATATGAAACGGTTGTAGTGTTGTCGGACAACACCACCAAATGTCTTCCTCTGACTTCCTCCGGTATCTGGAGGATTGCTTGTCTTACGGCCGCTAACTCCTTGAGGTTGGAAGTTGCTCTCTCCATCATGGGTCCCCACTGCCCCTGTAAATATGGTCTGAGAGATGTGCCCCCCAGCCGAGGGGTCCTGCGTCTGTGGTCAAGACTAGCAGATTCTGGATTGACAAGGACACGCCCTTTTTTAGATTTAGTGGTTCTTGCCACCATTTTAGTGAGTCCCGTACCTGTGGTGACAATATAATTTTTCGGTTTAAACTGGTCGGATTCTTTGCTTGCTCGGCTATTACCTGCCACTGCAATATTCTGGTATGTGCTTGTGCCCATTGAACCGCTGGGATTGTTGCTGTTAGCATCCCTAGAAGGGACATTGCTTCCCTTAGGGAAGTGGATTTGCTTGTTTGTACGCCGTTTATCGTTTGCTGTAGGACACGTATTTTCTTGTTTGGAAGCACACTTTCTTGTGTGAGAGAATTTAATTGGATACCTAGAAACTCTTGTATCTGAACTGGCACCATTTTTGATTTTTTGAAATTTATCATCCAACCTAAGTTGGTTAGTATTTCTCGTACTTTTGTTACTGCTCTCACGCCATCCTTTTGGCTGTCTGCTATAACAAGCAAGTCGTCTAAGTATGGCACTATTAGTATGCCTTCTTTCCTTAGGAAGGACGCTACTTCTGCAATTATTTTCGTGAAAATATGTGGGGCTATTGAGACCCCGAAGGGTAGACACTGATACTGTAGGTGAGTGGGGACTCCCGCAATCTCCACTAAGATCCTCAGGAATCTCTGATGCCCCGCATATATTGGTACATGGTAATATGCGTCTGAAAGATCCACTACCGCCATGTAGCAGTCTGGATACAGCAGTTTTACTGTTGTTTTTAGTGTCTCCATTTTGAATCTTTCTAACCGTATATAACGGTTTAGGGCCTTCAGATTGCAGATTACCCTTACCGATCCTTCTGGTTTGGGCGTTAGAAATAGGGTGTTGTAAAAGCCTTCCCCTTCCTCGTGGGCAGGGACCCTCACCAGAACCTCTTTTTTTATTAGAAGCTGAACTTACCTTTCCAAATTGGCCTGGCTTTGGCGACTCGAGTGGTTACTATACGTTGTGGAGGGAGGGTGGCGAAATTTAACCTCACGCCCTTTGACATCAGGTTGACTATCCACTGCGAAGATGGCAGTGCTTCCCACTGATGGGCAAAGAACCGGAGTCTCCCCCCCCACCTGACCCCTGGCGTCATTGGTGTTTTGGCTCTGGTCTGGGGGAGGTTTATTAAAGAGGAACCCCCTATCCTTCCTGTCTTTCCAGCTTTTTCCCCGCATTGATTTATCATCCGAGCGGCCCCGACTTCCTTTACCGGACCCTCGAAAGGACTGCCGAAAATCACCCCAATGGCGCCTAAAGAAGGGTGGCGGAGGGAAGTGTTTCTCCTTGTCTGCTGCCTTTTCTAAAATGTCATCTAAGGCTTTCACAAATAGGTATTGCCCTTCACAGGGGACCCCACAAAGTTTCACCTTGGACTGAAAATCGGCTGACCAATTTTTAAGCCACAAGGCTCTATGCCCAGAATTGGACAAGGCACAGGCACGGGCGGCGCTACGGACAGAATCGACTGCCGCGTCTGCTAAAAAACCTGCCGCTTTTTGTAAGGATGGAATTGCTTCCAGCAATGTATGCCTTGGGCATCGGTTTTTAATTTGGTCACTTAATTCCTCTAACCACTTAATCATGGCTCGAGCCGTGCAAGTGGCGGCCACTCCTGGTTTAAATGACCATGCTGACGCCTCCCAGGCTGATTTTAGAAAAGCGTCCACTTTTTTATCAAGGGGATCCTTTAATGCTCCCATGTCCTCGAATGGAAGGGATATACCTCTGGAGGTGCTGGCTATGGCTGCATCTAATTTTGGCGCTTTTTCCCACTTCTCGCAGATTTCCTCCTCAAAAGGATATTTTCGTTTCAGAGCTTGTGGAACCGACATTTTTTTGTTCGTTTTTTTCCTCTCCCTTTTTATCAAATTCAATAAGTTATCATGGAAAGGAAAAACTTTCCGCTTTTTTCCCTCCAGATTACTAAACATGGAATCGAGGACTGAACGGTGCTCTTTGGGCGTTTCGACCCCCATGGTGGATCTTACTAATTTAAGTAGCTTCCCTATGTCTTCTGACATAAAATAGGGGTGACCATATTCATCGTCCGAGGACTCGGAGTCTGAGTCCTCGGAAGCTACCAACTCCCTGGTTCATCTCCTGAATCTATCTCCGAACTATGTGCGGGCAGCTAAAGAGGGGAGGGGGGGGTTCCCTGTATGCCCCACCTGTTGCCTAATCTGTTCCTTTACTGAAGTTTTTACATCTTCCCTAATCATGTTTTTTATGTTTTGAAACAAGGATGGCGATTCTTGGGCAACGTTTTTTTCAATGCATTTACGACAAAGCCTTTTATCATATGCCTTAGGGAGGGTCTTTAGACATAAAACGCAAGCTTTATTTTGCTGTTTAGATGTGGACTTCGTCTAAAAAAACGTGACACAAAAAAAGGTTTTGATTACAATAATGCCCCTTTTTTGCCTTACAAAGGCACTCACCCACCGGCCGCAGTACCGCAGTCGTTGGTGGGTTTTCCAGCACAGGCTCTGGCGTTTCTTCCGCTGGATCAGCCATCCTGGTAGTGGAGCTGTTGCCACCCTCTGAGTGCTCAGCCACCTTTTTAATACTCGGGGATGGAAGCGGTATTGCGCTCCTGAACCAACTCCATTCTAGGAGCATTCAGGGTACCGCTCTCCCCGGCGTGACATCACTTCCGGCGCTACCCGGAAGTCGTCGCATTCACTCGGCAACCTGCGCAGTGATGCACACGCCCCCTCATAACCCGGCTCAGCCTCCGGCCAGGAGCGGACGCCGGGAGGTCCAGGAGTCGGATGGAGCGCATCCCACAGCTCGTCAGCCGGCCCAGCACCTCGGCGCCTGCCTGGCCCTTTCCAGGTGCTGCCGACCGCTGTTCCTGCCTCAGACCGCTCATTCCAGGTACTTGTACTGCTGCAGGCTTCCGGTCCCGGGAAACAGGAAACCAAACTGAGGAGAGAGTTGCCGCCCTCTTCTTTTATCTTCTCTGCAGGTTTCCTGTGGGCAGAAGCCATCTCTCACTAACGGTGCTGTCATGGGGAAGGGAAAAATTTAGCTCCAATCGTTAGCGGACACCATGTCACGTATGGAGAGCCCCTGTGTGCCTAAACATTGGAGCTCCCCCACAAGTGACCCCATTTTGAAAACTAGACCCTCCAAGGAACTTATCTAGATGTGTTGTGAGAACTTTGAACCTCCAAGTGTTTCACTAAAGTTTATAGCGCAGAGCCGTGAAAATAAAAAATCATTTTTTTTCCACAAAAATGATTTTTTAGCCCGCAATTTTTTATTTTCACAAGGGTAATAGGAAAAATTAGACCCCAAAAGTTGTTGTTCAATTTGTTCTGAGTACCCTAGTACCCAAATGTGGGGTAGAACCACTGTTTGAGCACACGTCGAGGCTCGAAAGGGAAGTAGTGCATTTTGGAATGCAGACTTTGATGGAATGGTCAGCAGGCGTCATGCGGGTATCATGTTGCGTTTGCAGAGACCTTGATGTGCCTAAACAGTAGAAACCCCCCACAAGTGACACCATTTTGGAAACTAGACCCCCAAGGAGCTTATCTAGATGTGTGGTGAGCACTTTGAATCCCTAAGTGCTTCACAGAAGTTTATAAAGCAGAGATGTGAAAATAAAAAAATCATTTTTTTCCCACAAAAACGATTTTTAGCCCACAATGTTTTTTTTTTCACAATGGTAACAGGAGAAATTGGACCCCAAAAGTTGTCCAATTTGTTCTGAGTACCTTAGTACCCCAAATGTGGGGGTGAACCACTATTTGGGCACACGTCGGGGCTCGAAAGGGAGGTAGTGCCAGTTTGGAATGCAGACTTTGATGGAATGGTCGGCAGGCGTCATGTTGCATTTGCAGAGCCCCTGATGTGCCTAAACAGTAAAAAAAAAAAAAAAACACAAGTGACCTTATTTTGGAAACTAGACCCCCCAAGGAGCTTATTTAGATGTGCGGTGAGCTAAGTGCTTCACAGAAGTTTATAATGCAGAGCTGTGGAAATAAAATCTTTTTTTCCGCAAAAATGATTTTTTAGCCCCTAATTTTTTATTTTCCCAAGGGTAACAGGAGAAATTAGACCCCCAAAGTTATTGTGAAAATTTTCCTGAGTACGCTGATGCCCCATATGTTGGGGTAAACCACTGTTTGGGCACACATCGAGGCTCGGAAGGGAGGGAGCACGCTTGACTTTTTGAACGCAAAATTGGCTGGAATCAATGGTGGCGCCATGTCGCGTTTGGAGAGCCCCTGATGTGCATAAAAAGTGGAAACTCAATTCTAACTCCAACCCTAACCCAAACACACCCCTAACTCCAACCCTAACCCAAAACACACCCTAACTCCAACCCTGACCCCAACACACCCCTAACCATAACCCTAATTCTAACCCTAATGGAAAAATTAAAATATATAAGGGGGTGATAAAGGAGGGGGTTATTTACTATTTTTTTTATTTTGATCAATGTGATAAGGTCTATTACAGTGATCAAAATGTACCTGAAATGAATGAATGGAATCTGCCGGGTGCTGGCCGGCAGAACTCGGCGGGCGCACTGAACATGCGCCCGCCATTTTTTAACCGGAAGACGATGGCGGTGCCCATGGGGGAAGGCCTGTAGACGGAGGGACATCGAGAGCAACACCGGGAGGTACCAGGGAGGGAAGAGGGTGGAATCGGTCGGCGAGGGAGCGGACGACAGGACGGAGGGGAGGAAAGACTGAAGGAGGCGGCCGATGATATTGCAGCATCGGCCATGGCTGGATTGTAATATTTCACCAAGTTTCATTGGTGAAATATTACAATTGAGTCATTCCATGTCAAGTGGACCAGTGGTCCCCACTCGACCTTCTCCGATTTTGCTGAAAATTTATAAGGATGTACATGTATGTTTGAAAAGAGGTTCTGTAAATTTTTAGGGCCAGATCTCAAATACATTGGGCACTGTTGACCTTTCACTGGAGGTTTCACCAAGCCTGCGGCTTCAGCTAAGAGGATTTTGCAAACTTTGGCACATAGCCATTAGAGTTCTATACTGGCTATGATGCTGAAATTTGGCATACTAGCTCAACTTTTGCTGCTAAACACAATAAAATTATTACCGGCTATGACAAAACAATATTTTGGCCGCAATTTTGTGTCAAAGTAGCTTGTAAAACGCGTCGCATAAAATTTATATGCCAAACTTTGCCCATATATAACTCAAGACCAAAAACCAATAGTAACTGGTGCTTTGCCCTGTACACCAAACATCTACATGACTTTGCATTGCTGCAATATCACGGTCAAACCATATGTATTTGTGGAAATATTCACACCCACATATGATGAAAAACTTAAAAAAAACGAATTTTACCTATTTTTAGGTCAAATTTCTCAAAAAGGGTACCCCTAAAATATATTAATTCTGATATCATTAGAAAGAGCACATTTTTCTCTACAAGGATCATTGGTTTTTTTTTTGGAGTCTCTCAGTTTAAGAAAATAAAAATGCCACTGAACATGGTGTTATATATGCGCGTAATGCATTGATTTTGTGTTTGATTTTCAGATTCTTATCACATGTTACAGAGTTGTATTGTTGCTAGCAATGTCTATTATAATCAAAAACCTATAAACCTTTCTGGTTATGAAAAGTTATTGACTATTGTTACATTTTAATGCATATATTATTTATTTTTAGCGATGGAGAATGAAATTGATGAAGAATCGGCCCAGTGCTCTATCGGCCTTGCGAACAATTCGAAGTGCCACCTTAAGACATTCACCCATAGCAAGGATGAGTTGAAATTGTTTACAGGCTTTGGATTGGATGAACAGAAATTGCTGCGTCGACGAGTGGGACTAAATTTTGACGAACATTTACAAATCTGTTTACACCATGAAGCTTCATTCTTGACCAAATAAGAGCATTTGCAAAAATCGTGTTGCAATCCTTTTGGGAAGAAAGGTCATAACACTATTCAAACCCTTGCGTTGGTCCATGGTGGTTATACCACAACCAATTCCCTAAGAATTGGTATTATAATCCTATTAAGAATTGTAATAATGCTGTCTTTCGAGAATTGGCAGCCCCATCGCCTAGGAGCCATGGCCGATAGCCGTGCAAGGCCAGCCGCGGGCGGTCTCTATCGCAGGATCCGAAGCCTGAGGGTGGGTGTCTTTGCCTAGGATCCCAAGCCTAATATTGGGTATTTTGTGTTGGTTCTCAAGCCATAATGTTCAGTCTAAGTGGTCTGGAATTGTTGCTGAATTTTCAACATAATCGGTTCAGAGAAGCTGTATTGTCGGCCCATTGCTGTTGCAGCTGGTGCTGGAATTATTGCAATGATTGACTGCTCGGGAATCCAGCATGTATCATTTCTCACAGGCCAGTGAAAGAAGCTAGCTGGTCCATGAGGATGCATAAAATTTATTAATGCATCATGGTCGTCGACTGAAATTTCAGAAATATTTCCAATCCACCAGTTCCTATCGTAAATGCAGGCAATGTATTGCCCTGGCTGGAGGTTTGCAATTGGCACAAAAGGCATTTCTGATCTGACAGATCTATCTACATGGGCAATGAAAGATGATGGGTAATTTGACACCCTTGAAATGTGAATCTTTTTGTCATCAATTGGCACAAACTGGTGATTTTCTCTTGTTACAGTAATTGTATGTCCATCTTTGAACCTTTCCTCTTGAACTACCCGTATTTCGTCAATTTTTTCTTATGGAACAAAAAAAATTTGATTCCATGCAGTTGCTCGTTGCAAAAGTTGAATAAATCCACCGGGGTCAGTATTTGGTTTTCAGTTGTGCGTTGAAGACTGGCACGAGCTGCCAACCTCTTTGCTGTCCCTCCAATCCCATCACAGGGCGACTTTCCATGACTGGTACCAAAAAAAATTCCATTCAGCCCTGATATTGAAATCAGCATTGTGGTGGCACAAGTTGAGAAAATTTTTGAAATTTTTGTACTGGGCTGCAGATCCATCGCTGAAGTAGTGGATATGACGAATCCCATAGATGAGAGTCTTGAGATACTCCACAATTACTGTTAAGAAAGTGTGGACTGCAACTGTGTCATGTCGTGAGCAATCACTGATTATGCACAAGCTGATGTTCTGCGCAGCTTCACCATTTAACTCCTTGAAGTAAATTACAAATGGGTGTACTGTAGCTTGACTATTTTCCCAGTGGAAACCTTGAATGGCATCTTGAACAATAAATGAGTAATTTTCAGCAAAGTCCATAAGGATCACAAGCTCTCCAGGTCTCAGATTTTCCTTCAATGATTTCAAATAGCTACTTTGATGCTTGGCGATGTAGTGATGGCTACAAAGTTTAGAAATTTTCAAAACCAATTCTTCAATGAAATCTTCTATAGTCAGTTGTTTGGTATCAAGAGTGTCTCGATCAGTGTGAATCCATTGTTTGAACTCAATAATATCTTCAGGGTCACTGTTGACAAACACATTGACTAGAAATTCTTTTAAAACTTTAGGACCCGGGCATTTATCACAACGGCCAAGCATACAGTCCTTGGATTCAATTCCACAGACCATTTTCCATATGAGCTCTTTGTTGTCATCATTGATTGGGCATGCTGCAAGCATTAGTTTGACATTTTGGTGAATGGTACACACACAAACGGAATGTGTTCCAGCAGATCCAACGGTTACGCACCGCTTTGGCCGAAGCTCACAAAACTTGGAAAATCCAATTTCAGGGCCTTTCCGATCCCGATAGGCAACAAACATTTCCCTCCTATTGCTCAGTAATAGTCGCTTTTGCATCTGCTTTTTTTCCTCCTGCTATTCGCACTGATACATAGTCTTTTTTACCAGGGCACATTCGACTGAATTCATCATCCTCAAAAAATGAATGCACCTTTTTCTTCACTTCCTAAGAAACTTTCTTGCCACAATTGATTCTAGGTAAGGCTAAGATCCCATGTTCACATTTAAGCTTTCGAGCTTGTTTGACCATTCGTTCAGAGACACTGAATTCGTCTGATATAGCCTTAATGGACCAACTTTTAGGTGCCAATGTCAAGATTTGGACCTTTTCTGCCCGACTGGACACCTGCAGCTTTTGCTTCAAATCTGCCAAAAGGTGATTGTAATCCAGACACATTTTGCACTGTGCTGTTTTTGTTTGCTCAATGTTTTTCGGCTCAAGCCCTCCAACTGAAGCAATCTTGCTAGAAAATGCATTTTGTACCTGGCTTATCTTTCTCCTTGCATATCCAAGTGAATCCCGCTGGCTTACCCATGGATATTTCAGAGGAGAGATGCCAATGGATGTTAAGCTTGAATTTAGACTTTCAGGAGAACATTCCATTCCATCTGGATCTGATTCAGAGGAAACTGGATCAGCTGATTTTTTCCTGTTAGCAAATTCTTTTCGACATGATGCACACATCTTCTGGCCAGGCTTCACATCATTCTTTGCAAATTCGTTCAACTGGTCAGCTACTAACAAATTGATAGCTCGCAAATTCTTTTTGGTGTTATGAGCTTTCTTCCCAAAAGGATTGCAACACGATTTTTGAAAATGCTCATATTTGGTCAAGAATGAAGCTTCATGGTGTAAACATATTTGTGAATGTTTGTCAAAATTTAGTCCCACTCGTCGACGCAGCAATTTCTGTTCATCCAATCCAAAGCTTGTAAACAATTTTAACTCATCTTTGCTATGGGTGAAAGGTCTTAAGGTGGCACTTTGAATTGTTCGCAAGACCGATAGAGCACTGGGCCGATTCTTCATCAATTTCATTCTCCATCGCTAAAAAATAAATAATATATGCATTAAAATGTAACAATAGTCAATAACTTTTCATAACCAGAAAGGTTTATAGGTTTTTGATTATAATAGACATTGCTAGCAACAATACAACTCTGTAACATGTGATAAGAATCTGAAAATCAAACACAAAATCAATGCATTACGCGCATAAATAACACCATGTTCAGTGGCATTTTTCTTTTCTTAAACTGAGAGACTCCAAAAAAAACCCCAATGATCCTTGTAGAGAAAAATGTGCTCTTTCTAATGATATCAGAATTAACATATTTTAGGGGTACCCTTTTGAGAAATTTGACCTAAAAATAGGTAAAATTAGTTTTTTTAAGTTTTTCATCATATTTTCCACAAATACATATGGTTTGACCGTGATATTGCAGCAATGCAAAGTCATGTAGATGTTTGGTGTACAGGGCAAAGCACCAGTTACTATTGGTTTTTGGTCTTGAGTTATATATGGGCAAAGTTTGGCATAAATTTTATGCAACGCGTTTTACAAGCTATTTTGACACAAAATTGCGGCCGAAATATTGTTTTGTCATAGCCGGTAATAATTTTATTGTGTTTAGCAGCAAAAGTTGAGCTAGTATGCCAAATTTCAGCATCATAGCCAGTATAGAAGTCTAATGGCTATGTGCCAAAATTTGCAAAATCCTCTTAGCTGAAGCCGCAGGCTTGGTGGAACCTCCAGTGAAAGGTCAACAGTGCCCAATGTATTTGAGATCTGGCCCTAAAAATTTACAGAACCTCTTTTCAAACATACATGTACATCCTTATAAATTTTCAACAAAATCGGAGGTCGAGTGGGGACGATTTTTAAAACTGGTCCACTTGATGTGGAATGACCCAATTGCTATGATTGGCTGTTTCAATTTCAACAGCCAATCAGAGCGATCATAGCCACGGGGGGAGGGCAAAGCCACTCCACTGGGTTTTAGTATTCCGGCGAATCTCTAACCTAATATTATTAATATTTATATAGCGCCATTGATTCCATGGTGCTGTACATGAGAAGGGATTACATACAAATTACAGATATCACTTACAGTAAACAAACTAACAATTACAGACTGATACAGAGGGGACAGGACCCTGCCCTTGCGGGCTTACATTCTACAGGATGGTGGGGAAGGAGACAGTAGGTTGGGGTGTTGCAGCAGCTCCAGTGATGGTGAGGCGGTAGCTCCAGTAGTGGTGAGGAGGTAGCAGGGTCATTTCAGGCTGTAAGCTTTCCTGAAGAGATGGGTTTTCAGGTTGTCTGAAGGATCCGAGTGTGGTTGATAGCCGGATGTGTTGGGGCAAAGAATTCCAGAGGATGGGGGCTATTCGGGAGAAGTCTTGGAGGCGGTTGGGTGAGGAGAGAATAAGTGTGGAGAGGAGGTCTTGGGAGGATCGTATATTACGTCAGGAAAGATATCGGGAGATTAGTTCAGAGATATATGGAGGAGACAGGTTATAGATGGCCTTGTAGGTCAGTGTTAGTCATTTGAACTGGATACGCTGAGGGAGTGGGAGCCAGTGAAGAGATTTGCAGAGGGGAGAAGCGGAGGAGTAGTGAGGAGAGAGATGAATTAGTCTGGCAGCAGAGTTAAGGATAGACTGGAGAGGTGCGAGGGTGTTAGCAGGGAGGCCACAGAAAAGGATGTTGCAGTAGTCGAGACGGGAGATGATGAGGGCATGCACAAGCATTTTAGTAGAGTGAGGGTTGAGGAAGGGACGGATTCTGGAAATATTTTTGAGCTGGATGCGGCAGGAGGTGGAGAGAGCTTGGATGTGCGGTTTGAAGGACAGGGCAGAGTCAAGGGTTACTCCGAGGCAGCGAACCTCTGGTACGGGGGAAAGCGTGATGTCATCAATTGTTATAGATAGGTCAGGTAAGGAAGATCTGTGAGATGGGGGAAATATTTAGTTGTATACCCAGTTTTTTAGAACTGCTTCACATCTATGTTGCATAGAGTCAACCAACTTCTGGCACCTGTCAACTGTTATTCCAGCCCAGGATGCTTGGACTAAATTCCATAATTTGTTGGCTTTGCCTCAGAAGTGGAATTTTTAATGTCACCCCACAAGTGTTCTATCGGATTAAGGTCCGGGGATTTGGCTTGGCCACTCCATAACCTCAATTTTGTTGGACTGGAACAAAAATTTTGCTTCTTTACTGGTGTGTTTAGGGTCGTTGTCTTGTTGAAACACCCATTTCAAGTGCATATCTTCAGCGTAAGGCAACATGACCTCTTCAAGTATTTTAATATATGCAAACTGGTCCATGATCCCTGGTATGCGGTAAATAGGTCCGGCACCATAGTAGGAGAAACATGCCCATATCATGATGCTTGCCCCACCATGCTTCACTGTCTTCAGAGTGTACTGGGGCTTGAATGCAGAGCTTGGGGGTAATCTGAAGAACTGTCTGCGGCCCTTAGACCGAAAGAGAACAATTTTACTTTCATCAGTCCACAAAATGTTTCTCCATTTCTCTTTAGGCCAGTTGATGTGTTCTTTGGCAAATTGTATCCGCTTCAGTACATGTCTTTTTTCAACAGTGGAACTTTGCGCTGATTTGACGATGGTGGATGGGCTCACATTATTTGGCCAAATTTTGTGCAAAGCGTCTCATGTGTATTTTTCCTAAATTTCAAAAGCCATGATGCAAATCACGTTTCACGTATTTCACATTGACATGCTTTAACACGATGGAGTGCAACCATTTTCCTATTTTGAGATGTTAGCTGTTTTTGGTATGGACCTGTTCAGACTAGTTCTTGGTGTTAGTCAGTTTTTTTTTGTCATTTAGAGTCCATTTAACACCAGAGTAGAGCACAGAATATTTAGGAGGGAAGAAAATTCACAAAACACATCTTGTATCCTTTTCTGGTGAACTGACGTTTTTATGCATACCAATTAAAGGAATACAACACGTTTTGATCTTTTTTTTTTTTTTTTTTGTTAGGGAAGTGATGACAAAACAATCCTGCAATTCTGTGTTTTGATTTTTTTTTCTCTTTGTGGCATTTACCATAGGGGTTATTTTGATAAGACTTTTAGGAACGTCAACATACCAACCTAATAGGTCTATTTTTTCCTTTATTTTTAGTGTGTAGGGGGGTGTTTAATTTTGTACAAGAGATTTGAACCTGCAATCGTTTGCTTATAGTATACTGCAATACCATAGTATTGCAGTATATATTGAAGATCATGTTCTCTTATGGAGCTCAGCCCCATAGAAGTACTTAGATGGCAGCAACAGGGTCTTCAGCCCAGCTCATTGGTTCTCTGATTGCATCACAAGGGGCCAAAGGGAGCTGGTGTGCTCGAGCACTGACGAGGCGGTCATTGAATCATTCAGCTGATCCCGCTGGCGGTGTGTTCTCGACGGTGTTCCGCTGGTGGTACCGCGCAAGCGGCTGGTACCACTAGCAGTTTCCATATTGAGACACTCATCACTTGGGAGTCCCAATATGGCGGTCGGTGAACTTCCACCGCTTGGAATTCTGGGATCTGGACGGAACCTGATGTAAAGACATTACAAGGTAAGTATATACACACACATACATTCTTTCTATAATCAACTTATAAAATTAACCATAATTTCAATTATTGTATCAATTTCTCATTAAATAAATCTCATTATTTTAAGTGGATACAGCCAATTAGAGGTGTTAAGTCAGCAGATTTTTGCTACCCCCATCTAGAGTTTTAATCAGCTTTATGAATTGACAGAATACATGTCCAATAATACAAAATGGTGGAAAGCAAACCTCTTATGAGAACCACCGGATGGTATAAAATTCAATATTTTATTAGAACAATAGTATTACAAGGAACAACCTCATGAATCGTACTGAAAGGTACCAGGTACAAAATTTAAAAACACAAAAGGGACGTATACTTCCATAGGACACATCAAATGCTGCCTGCAGTAGTCAATAATTCAAAATTTATATAGCCAAATAAACACCTGTATCAGGATTACACGTTATATCAGCTCAGTGGCTGGCATTATTTAACTATTTAGCAACATTTTGCTGAGCATAAGTCAAACAGATACCCAAAGTGTAAGTATATCGCTTTTGTCCCTTTTATGTTTTTAAATTTTGTACCTGGTACCTTTCAGTACGATTCATGAGGTTGTTCCTTGTAATACTATTGTTCTAATAAAATATTGAATTTTTAACCATCCGCTGGTTCTCATAAGAGGCTTTCTTTCCACCATTTTGTATTATATTATATGCTGTGGTATATATACCCCAGGTGGGTTACTTATAGTGGGCAATTTTTGTCATTATACTGTTGTTTTGCTGTTGTTTAAACAGAGCCCATAAAATGGACTTTAAAGCCAAAGAGAGTTCTTGGCAAGCGAAGGCGTCAAACATTTTTCAGAAAGGTGCTGGTACACATTCCACTCCAGTCTCCAATGGCTATCAGGAGAATTTTAAGAAATATAGGAATGCGTTACATAAAAAAATGAAAATCTGGTGGACAAAGGTCACTATGGAGAATTATGTTACTCAGAAGATTGTTCCAAGGGGACTAAGAATCAATATTTTCCCCACGTTTGATTTGGGAGATGAAAATTTAATTAATAGATGGATCAAGGCCGCCAACACATGCTCCTTGGAATTTATTGCTATTATCATTGAGAAAAATGTGTCATCTTTAAGGGCCATTGAAATTGAAATAGATGGGTTGCAGAGGTCTCTCCAGCAGGAGTTAAGTGGTGAAAGATTTGAAGAAATGATCAAAAACCTTGATAAAGAAATTGAGAAATGGGAGAATAATATTAGTATCAACAAACAGAAGAAATATGAGAGAGACTTAGGAGATTTTGAAAATAATAACATTTTTCGGTGGCAATTGAGAAATGATATCGGCAAGAGAAAATTTTCTCGCAGTTCATCAGTGATCTCTAACTCTTCATGAGTGAGAGTGGTGGATCTACCTATGAGGGAAGATATGGTCCTAGAATTAGGCAATTTTACAAAAAGAATTCATCCAATAAAAAATCCGACAAAGATGGAGTGAAGGTAATTAATTTATCCTCACGTATACTTACTGAGGCACAGAAGCGGGTGTTGCATAGGGGTTTGACTTTTTCTCCCTCATCTGAATTAAATTCGTTGGTTCTTATAAAATTGCACTACAGAGGAGAAGTGGATGAGGGCCTTTCTATGGTGGATGAACAACAGGCACTTGAAGTGTTAGAATCACTGCTTGATGAGAACACTGCTCCTGTAAGTAGTGATTTCCCTATTAACATTGTGAACAAATCAAAGAAATTTCCCCCCTTATCCTTGGTACCTGCGGTTGACACCTTTACCAAAATGGTAGCTTCTGATAATGAAAAGCTTAAAAAATCTAAAAATGAGGCATTTCACAATCTTACTAGAGTAGAAAAAGAAGCCTTAGGTCAGCTAAAAGCATGGGATGATGTTTTCTTCAAGATGGCGGATAAAGGGGGCAACGTGGTGGTGTGGCCAAACCACATGTATGAGGCACAAGCATACAAAATTTTGAATAATCCCACAGAATATAAGTTGCTCTCCTTTAATCCCATCAACAAATACAAAATGGAGTTGGTGGACATTTTAGTTAAAGCCTATGAAGACATCATCCCCAAAAAACTTTTGGAGAGCTATGAGAAATTGTGTCCCAGGTTGGCTACTTTTTATTTGATTCCTAAGGATCCCTTGAACCCCCCAGGAAGACCCATTATTGCGGCTAATGAGGGGCTATGTGAGATCATCTGTGATGTGGTGGAATATTTCCTCAAACCTCTTGTGACACAATTGCCTTCCTACATTAAAGATACAACTGCGGCATTGGGACATCTGGAAAATATACAGTTGTCAGAGGAAATGATATTGGTAACTGCCGACGTAGAGGCCTTGTACTCTTCTATTGAACACACAGATGGCCTTAGGGCAGTTGAAAGATATTTGCGGCATAGCAATCTCAGTGAAGAAATGGCATCAGTCGTCCTGAAATTATTAGAATTTATTCTTACCCACAACGTCTTCACCTTCAACGGTAAGATTTATTTACAACAAAGAGGCACCGCAATGGGTGCCTCTTGTGCCCCTTCATATGCAAACTTGTTTATGGGGGCCTGGGAATGGTCCATTTTCCAGGGTGAAGACGTTGAGGGTATAGACCGGGTCCACAACTGGATCCGTTATATTGACATTTTGTTCATTTGGGAGGGTCCAGTTGTGGACCTGGATATATTCATGGCTAGATTGAACATGAATGGACAAAACATCCGTCTTACGTACAAGATTGGACGCCAGATGGATTTTTTGGATCTATCAATTACAGCTCTTTCTAGTGGCCGGTTGTCCACTACCATTTTCCGTAAGCCCACTTCTACTAATTCTATCCTTCATGCTTCATCGGCACATCCAAAATCTACAATACAGGGCATACCTATTGGGCAGTTCCTACGAGCCAAGAGGATCTGTTCTGAGGATTATCTTTTTGAAGAGCAATCCCAAATCTTGAAAAAACGTTTTCAAGATAGGGGTTATGGTCATGGAACCATACAGAAAGACGGATTTTGGTAAGAACTTACCTGTAAAATCCTTTTCAGCGAAGGAAGGAAAGGAGACACACTAGTTCATAACTAGTGGGTAGGCGGAGCCCCAGATAGGATTGACACCTCAGATTAAAAAGAGTGTTGACCGGCCCCTCCAGCTCGGGCTCCTCCTACTCAGCTCTCCAGTTGTACACAAGCTTAAGGAAGAGCAATATCACCAGCGGAGCAACATAAACCCTTCTGAAGGACTTCAGAGAAAAAACATAAGAGTACAGGTTATGCATGCATGTAGGCAAAAATCACACAGTTCCAGGTACTACTCACTGAACCTGACTACCGCGATAAGCTGGCAATGCTGGAACAGAGCCGTAGCGCGTCGACCTCAGCCCAGAAAATCGCTATCAGAGAAGGGTCACGCTGCATCTGTAATACAACAACACACTTCTGCCATGGGAGGGAGCTGTGTCTCCTTTCCTTCCTTCGCTGAAAAGGATTTTACAGGTAAGTTCTTACCAAAATCCGTCTTTCAGCTGCTGATGGAAGGAAAGGAGACACACTAGTTCATAACTAGTGGGACGTCCCAAAGCAGTCCAGAAATTAGGGTGGGAAAAAACCAAAAGAGGCAGAAACCCATCAACCTAGATAAATGCGCAACAGGCGCCAAATACAAGTTAACTAAAACTTAAAATACCGCTGCCTGCAGGACCCTACGTCCTAAAGCCGCATCAGCGGAAGCACTGACGTCCACCTTATAAAACTTTGTAAATGTGTGGACGGAGCGCCAGGTCGCCGCTCGGCAGAGCTGAGCTGCCGAAGCCCCTTGATGAAAGGCCCACGATGAAGCCACAGCCCTCGGGGAGTGAGCTTGAATCTTAATCGGGCAAGGTTCGCCTTTAAGACGGTAAGCCTCCAAAAATGGCTGACCGAATCCAACGAGCTATAGAAACCTTGGAAGCTCGTTGACCACGCCTGCGACCTGCTGGAATCACAAACAGAGAATCTGACTTCCTAAAACCTTGAGTAACAGACAAATAGAACTTCAAGGTCCGCACTAAATCCAATTTGTGCAAGTCCCGTTCCCTTGCATTCCTTGGGCCCGGGCAAAACGAGGGCAATACAATATCCTGGTTAACATGAAATTGCGACACCACCTTAGGTAGAAAGTCGCCCCTGTGTGCAAAGCACTACTCGATCCGGGTAAAACTCCAGGAAAGGAAGCGAGCAGGAAAGAGCTGCCAACTCAGAAACCCTTCTTAAAGAGGTTACCGCCACTAAGAAGGCAATCTTCCAAGAAATTAAAGAAAGGCTAGCAGAACCCATAGGCTCAAAAGGTACATGCTGAAGAGCCTCCAAGACAAGGTTGAGCCGCCAAGGAAACACAGACGCCTTCCGCGGTGGAAACTGACGGTTACTCCGCGAAAAAAGGAACGTACGTCCCTAAGCGAGGCGATAGCCTTCCGAAACAGCAAGGGCAGGGCAGAAACCTGGCCTTTCAGAGTGCTAACTGCCAAACGTTTTGACCAGCCCGTACTGCAGCAAAGCCAACAGATTGGGAATGGAAAAACTCCTCGGGTTCCTTGAAGACCCCGAACACCACGAAAAGAAGGCTTCCCAAGTCTTGTGATAAACCTTAGTGGTAGCCGGACCTCTGGCAGATCGCAGAGTGGCAATGACTTCAGCCGAGAAACCTCTACGGGTCAATATTTCGGTCTCAAGAGCCACGCCGTCAAACGCAGAGACTTCAAATCCGGATGACGAACGGGCCCCTGGAATAACAGGTCCGGACGAAGAGGAAGTGGAAATGGCGGAGCTGCCAAAAGCGACACCAGTGTCGAGAACCACGTCCTCCTTGGCCAATCCGGGGCTATCAACATAGCCGGAATTCTCTCCAGTCTGATCCGACGCAGCACCAGAGGAAGCAAGGACACCGGCGGAAACACATATACTAGCTCGAAATGGTCCAACGGAGCCACCAGAGCATCCACCACCACAGCCTTCGGATCCTTGTACCTGGATATGAAGGTCGGTAGTTTGGCATTGACCCTGGATGCCATCAAATCCACTTGGGGAGTTCCCCAACGGGAGCACAGCAGTGCAAAAATTTCCGGATGGAGACTCCATTCTCCAGGATCCATCCTCTCGCGACTGAGGAAGTCCGCCGTGGTATTCTGGACTCCTGGAATGTGAATCGCAGAGATGGCCGGAACCCTGGTCTCGGCCCATAGCAGGATCCGAGACACCTCCATCATGAGCCTGGAGCTCCTCGTCCCGCCTTGATGGTTGATATACGCGACCGCCGTCGCGTTGTCTGTCTGCACT
The DNA here is from genome assembly GCA_033576555.1 of Oophaga sylvatica. NCBI lineage: Eukaryota > Metazoa > Chordata > Amphibia > Anura > Dendrobatidae > Oophaga > Oophaga sylvatica. The sequence goes on along the minus strand of JARQOD010000001.1, from coordinate 818,384,930 downwards.
CGAACTGGCAGACCGCTCAAAGGGAGCGTCCAGTGTTGGAGGCAAAAGAAAAAATTGCCCTCAATTCCAGGATGTTGATCGGTAGAACAGACTCTTCCGATGACCATACTCCCTGGATCCAAAGATCGTTCCAGACATGACCGACCACCTCGGAGGGAGGAAAGATTTCCCCAGGGATAACGCTCCTGGACATAACCACCATCCTAGGGATTCTCGCACCCTGTGAGAGATGATGACGCTGCAATCCAGAGAAGCTTGCGATCGATCCCAACGACTCAGAATGAGCCTTTGGAGGGCCCTGGGATGAAATTGGTCAAACGGAAGTGCCTCCATGGACGACAAACCCAGAAGGCGCATACACTTCCGAAAGGACATTGCTGTCGCAGACCTCATAATCTGTACATGTCGAAAGAGACATGCCAGCTTGTCTGGAGGAAGGGACACCACCGTCCGTACAGTGTCGAAATGCATTCCCAAAAACAGGATTGACTTCCAGAGACGACTTCTCCCAATTGACCAGCCACCCGAAATCCTCCAGGAGCTGAAGGGATAGATTGCGAGTCGTCCCCGCCTCCTCCTTTGAGGACGCCACAATCAGAAGGTCGTCCAGGTAGGGAAATCATAACCCCGTCTTCGAAGAATTGCCATGAGGGGCGCTAGAATGTTTGTAAAAACTCTGGGCGCCGAGGCCAAGCCGAATGGCAGAGCCACAAACTGGTAATGGTCCTGACCTATGGCAAAACGAAGGAAGCGACGTGAGCCCTTCCGACGGGAACATGCAAATAAACGTCGCGAATGTCGATTGACCAAAAAGACGTTCTGCGACAGGGCTGCCACAACGGAGCGAAGTGACTCCATGCGGAATTTTCGGGATGTAAACATGCCGATTCAATCTTTGAAATCCAAAATAGGTCGAAATTCGTCCTCCTTTTTGGGGACCACAAAGAGGTTGGAATAAGAATCCTCTTCCCCGGTCCTCTGCGGAACCGGTATCACCACACCCTTCTGCAGAAGGGAATCGACCTCTCGTAGTAGAGCGGCAAATAGCTCGGCTCTGACGGAATGCGAGATTGGCAAAACCTGTCGGGGGTCGAGAAAGAAACTCTATGAAGTAGCCTGCCAACACAACCTGTGTCACCCAGGCGTCCGACACACGGGAAACCCAAGTCGGTTTGAATTGGAGTAAACGACCCTCCACTCGAGAGCGCTCGAGTGAGACCCAGACGTCAGACCGCTTTAGCGGGTTTTTTGCCAGCTTCTGTCTTAATGGAAGTTCTGTTTCCAGGGTATGCGGAATTTCTGAGAATTCCCCCCCCCTTTTTTTTTTTTAAAAAAGAGAGGAACGACCCAAACCCCCAGAGGGTTGACCGGATCATCCCCTGGACCGAAAGGACCGCCGACAACTACCGGCACTAGTCCTGCCAGACGCAGAAGTCACAGCTCTGCGCTGCGGTAAAGCTGTTTCTTTTGCCTCAGAAATCAGCTCTGTGAGGTCAGATTCAAATAGCTGACCACCTTGTAAGCTAAAGATAGCAAACCCTGCTTGGAAACCGCGTTCCACTGTCTAAGCCACAGTGCTCTTCTAACTGTGACTGCCGAGGATTGCGCCCTGGATAGCAGTGACGCAGAATCCTTCAACTTGAAAAGCCCATCTATCTCGATAGAGGGGATCCATCTTGTCACGCCGTCCGTAGACGGTCCAAACGGCTCAGGGAAACTTTACAAGTACACATAGATCCTTAATACTGAATCCATGAACCGCGGCCTCGCAGATGGATATTGTTGCCATCTCCAGCAGGTCCTGCAGACTCGCCTTCCTTTACCAGGATAAAGGGACATTCACTTTAGGAGATCCAATTAACAATCAATTCCGTAGAAAACGTATACAGATTGTAAAGCCGTCGCGACCTAAGCGACTCCTGAAACATCCGGGCCGACTTACCAGGACGCCTAGTTACCTCTCTCTGGTAACTGTAACGCCCTCATGGCTCCAATAGTACGTCCATGAGAGAGGCAGAGTGTCCCTGCCGATCCTCCTTGTCCGAAACGGACATCTTCGCAACGCGAGATGGAAGGCACCGATTTGTGTCGCTTCCTTGAGAGGATCTAGCTGACACTCCATAACCTAGAAGGTCAGACAGGCCATCATAGAAACTAGCGAGGGCCTCCATTTTGACACCACTGGAACCTCCGACCACTGCGCATGACGCCGTCGGGGTCTGCGTGTCAGATTCTGACATGTCCTTGCACAGTATATGGCAGGTTAAACCTGTCAGTAACTAGAACAGTGTGTTTCTTAAAGAAAAACAATCGCTTAAGGGTTAAAGCTCTTAAAGAGAGAGCTACCCCAGCATTAAGAGTTAACCGCCTAAGAAGGGGTTAAAGTAGCAGACTCCCCACAACCTTGATAATGAAAAAGTTGTGCGAGCCCCAAGTGCCTCTTATAAGGCAGCAGCTGCAGGACAGCTTTTAATGCCACACTAACAGAAAAACGTTCCACAAGATCGCTAAAAATTGCGCTGTTTTATATATCGCAATGACCGCCAAAGTTGTTAAAGAGATCGCTAACCGCTTATGCGATGTTAATGAGATTGCCCAGATTGGCAGCTACTAGCGACATTAAAAAATAAATCACACAAACGATCGCATTAGTATGCGTCGTTATCAGGATCGTTAGTGGGAACGTATAGTGGCAGTATTAAAATCGCAGACTCCCCACAAACTCTTTATTATTATTGAAAAGAGTGTGCGAGTCCCTTATGCGATAACAGCCGCAGGACAGCGCAGTCTGTCACTCATTAGTGCCCCAGAAGGCGCCCGCGCTGTGGGGGTGAAGGGGTTAAGCTTCTGCCTGCGGGCTAGAAGCGACTCACCCAGCTGGTAACAGTGTAACATCTTGCCGGGAGGGGAAGAGGGAGAAGAGCCAGAAGAAGCTTTCAGCCTGCTTCTTTAATGGCCGCCGCACTGTGCCTCCGTGTGCTCCATGAGGGAAGCCGGAAATGGAGACAGCAGTAAAGCGCGCGCTCAGAGCGGCGCGAAAATTCAAATAAAAAGGTGCGCACTCCTCTCCTATGTCCTGCAGGCATCCACCTGCGGACAAAAAAACACCAGTCACCGACATGTATTGTACAGCGGCTGCCGCAGCAGTCGCTTGAGCACTCACACACACATTAATAAAAATGCGTGGTACTCACCAGCCGAAGCGCCACAGGGACCCCCAGGGGTTTCTGGCGCTATGCCCATGCTTCCCCCCAGGGCGGGGAACGCAGTGACCCCAGATGCGTGGTTTGCGCCCCCGCCAGGGAAGCCATCCTCATCCCCCAGGGCCGGCAGGGTTCTGCAGGGACCACCATTAGGGTAATACAGATCCGCCAAGGGAGAGGTGGGAGTCCAGCAGCGCTGAAACCCCTGAGACCTCTAGACCACATTTGGTGATCCAAGTCTCTTGTCCGATAAAAAATAATAAAATCTTCTGAGGAGCTGCTTCCAGCAGCGACTATCCTCTGAGACCTCAAATTGTAAACTGGAGAGCTGAGTAGGAGGAGCCCGAGCTGGAGGGGCCGGTCAACACTCTTTTTAATCTGAGGTGTCAATCCTATCTGGGGCTCCGCCTACCCACTAGTTATGAACTAGTGTGTCTCCTTTCCTTCCATCTGCAGCTGAAAGAAAGATTGTTGAAAACCATTGGAGTATTCTTCAAACTGACCCTGTTTTGAAAAGATGTCTTCCTGAAGCACCTTCCTTTGTGGCCAAGAGAGCCCCTAACTTACGAGACATGCTTGTTCATAGTTAGTGTGATTCGAAAAGGTATTGAGATGAGCAAGAAACATCCAGAACGCAAACGCTTTTTTCCCTGTGGTCTATGTAAGGGGTGTGCCAATATGAAGAAGTCGACTTGTTTTTTCAATTTTGATAAATCTAGAAAATTTGAAATTAGGGCACACATAACCTGTGCATCCAAGGGAGTTACATACAGTGCTGAATGTCCTTGTGGGAAGACTTATGTGGGGATGACGAGTAGGGAACTCAAAGTGAGGGTACGTGAGCACTGCATACATATCGAGAAAGCGAAAACCGTTGCGGATGTAATGTCCCTTAAGACACTTCCAAAACGTTTCAAGAAATTTCACCATTGCAATTCAAGGTTGCTGATCTTTAAGGGTATCGATATTGTTCATTTGGGACCGAGGGGTGGTGATTTGGCCAAACAGGTGGCCAAAAAGGAATGCCAATGGATATATAGATTAGGGACACATACACCACAGGGGTTGAACGAAAGTTTTGGCTTTAGCGCATTCCTATAGTGGCCTTGGAGTACTAATTGGGGTGGTGGGTGGTTTTGTAGTTATCTTTGGGTTTTCCTATTGTTTTTATATCGTTTTTATTATGATTTTAATTTTAATAAGTTTCAGATATTTTGCCATGATGTGATTGGATGTGTTTTTCATATGATCTGTATTCTGGGATGAGGAGGTCCGGTTGGCTGGTTACCACAATTGACCATGAAGAGAGATGTTTTCGTTGGGATGATGAAGAGGCCATCATGGAAATGAATGAAGATTCATGTTATTCCATATGATATATGTTTTATGTGTGTTATATATATTAAATAACATTGTATAGATGGTCTCTGTTTATAGCACTTCATATAATATTTTTTTTTATATTTTATATATAAGTATGTCACTTTATGGACATTTATTTACCATAAATTTTTGTTTTCATTTTTATTTATTTTTATTTCTAACACCCTTTACACATTAATATTATTTATTATTTTTTTTATTTTTATTTTCATTTTTATTATTTGTCTTTATGATTATAAGAATAATATATGATACACAGTGAATATTGATTATATTGATTTATTATGATTATTGGAGTTTGATAGTTTGGTAGACACTTTATATATATCATTGTTTTCATTTGTTACACAAATAGCACTTTCACATATTGATATACACATATTTATGTTACTTTTATTCTGATTTAACATCACTTAACATGTCCCATAGTATTATGTATTGATAACTATATACATTATTGTGATTGGGGTCAATTTACACAATGGGTAGCTTTCTTTATGCTGATGAGGTTGAGCGCATGCGGGTACCGTGGGCCACCGAGGTGTTTTTTGCGGTCTCTAGTGTGGCGCTGATATGTACAAGTCCTGGTGAAGGACCTGCCATATTGAGACCACCTGACCGCGAGCAGCATCTCTAATTGGATGGTGGATACCACGTGACCTTGCACATGCGCCGTACAACTCCTCTGACGCATCAGAAGGACCTTCCTGGCGTCGCTGACCCCAGACATAGTATTCTACAGATGTGGCTGATTTATTTGTTACATGGCATTATATAAACCGGGCTGCCCCCTGCCCTGACACGCCTCCCGAAGCAGTGCGAAACGCGCGTCGGGGCAGAGGGACGTCTGAGGATCACACACCTGCTAGCTCTGCGGTATGTTTTCTCCCCACATGGGGTACCTTTTGTAACTTTTGCTTAGCATATCGCTGCTACATAGTTATATAGTGCTGGTCACTTTGTTTACTGAATGTGACACCCTAATTTCGGTGCATATGTAGTTCAGGGATATACTTCCACTTTGGGTATCTGTTTGACTTATGCTCAGCAAAATGTTGCTAAATAGTTAAATAATGCCGGCCACTGAGCTGATATAACGTGTAATCCTGATACAGGTGTTTATTTGGCTATATAAATTTTGAATTATTGACTACTGCAGGCAGCATTTGATGTGTCCTATGGAAGTATACGTCCCTTTTGTGTTTTTAAATTTTGTACCTGGTACCTTTCAGTACGATTCATGAGGTTGTTCCTTGTAATACTATTGTTCTAATAAAATATTGAATTTTATACCATCCGGAGGTTCTCATAAGAGGTTTTCTTTCCACCATTTTGTATTATATTATATGCTGTGGTATATATACCCCAGGTGGGTTACTTATAGTGGGCAATTTTTGTCATTAGAATACATGTCCAGAATTATTGGGAGAGAGTTCTGCACATAAGGTTGCTTTTACAAATCATGTTTCTATACTCTGACTGCAATGAATGGAGCTGCCAGTCTTCAGCATATACAGTCATGGCCAAAAGTTTTGAGAATGACAAATATTAATTTTTACAAAGTCTACTGCTTCACTTTTTCTAATGGCAATTTGCATATACTCCAGAATGTTATAAAGAGTGATCAGCTTAACAGCAATTACTTGCAAAGTCAATATTTGGCTAGAAAATGAACTTTATCCCCCAAAACACATTTCAACATCATTGCAGCCCTGCCTTAAAAGGACCAGCTAACCTCTTTTCAGTGATTGCTCCATTTGTGGGTGTTGATGAGGACATGGCTGGAGATCAATCTGTCATGATTAAGTAAGAATGACACCACTGGACACTTTAAAAGGAGGCTGGTGCTTGGCATCATTGTTTCTTTTCTGTTAACCATGGTTATCTCTAAAGAAACACGTGCAGTCATCATTGCAATGCACAAAAATGGCCTAACAGGGAAGAGTATCGCAGCTAGAAAGATTGCACCTCAGTCAACAATCTATCGCATCATCAAGAACTTCAAGGAGAGAGGTTCCATTGTTGCCAAAAAGGCTCCAGGGCGCCCAAGAAAGACCAGCAAGCGCCAGGACCGTCTCTTAAAAGTGTTTCAGCTGCGGGATCGGGCTACCAGCAGTGCAGAGCTTGCTCAGGAATGACAGCAGGCAGGTGTGAGTGCATCTGCAAGCACTGTGAGGCGGAGACTCTTGGAGCAAGGCATGGTCTCAAGGAGGGCAGCAAAGAAGCCACTTCTCTCCAGAAAAAACATCATGGACAGACTGATATTCTGCAAAAGGTACAGGCAGTGGACTGCTGAGGACTGGGGTAAAGTTATTTTCTCTGATGAATCCCCTTTTCGATTGTTTGGGACATCAGGAAAACGCCTCATTCGGAGAAGACAAGGTGCGCTACCACCAGTCTTGTCTCATGCCAACTGTTAAGCATCCTGAAACCATTCATGTGTGGGGCTGCTTCTCAGCCAAGGGAATCGGCTCTCTCACAGTCTTGCCTAAAAACACAGCCATGAATAAAGAATGGTACCAGAATGTCCTTCAAGAGCAACTTCTCCCAACCCTCCAAGAGCAGTTTGGCGATCAACAATGCCTTTTCCAGCATGATGGAGCACCTTGCCATAAAGCAAAGGTGATAACTAAATGGCTCAGGGAACAAAACATAGAGATTTTGGGTCCATGGCCTGGAAACTCCCCAGATCTTAATCCCATTGAGAACTTGTGGTCAATCATCAAGAGACAGGTGGACAAACAAAAACCTAAAAATTCTGACAAAATGAAAGCATTGATTGTGCAAGAATGGACTGCTATCAGTCAGGATTTGGTCCAGAAGTTGATTGAGAGCATGCCAGGGAGAATTGCAGAGGTCCTGAAGAAGAAGGGTCAACACTGCAAATATTGACTTGCTGCATTAACTCATTCTAACTGTCAATATAAGCTTTTGTTACTCATATGTTTGCAAATATATTTCGGTCTGTGATAAAAACATCTGTCAAATACACACATAAAAACCAGAGGGCAGCAGATCATGTGAAAATATAATATTTGTGTCATTCTCAAAACTTTTGGCCATGACTGTACGAGGCTGTATAGTTCAGGTCAGAAACCCATATGTGAATTCAGCCTTAGAGGAAACAAATACTAGAAGCAGGTCCCAGGACTGTGGAATCGGTGTCCATTTTGGCAGAGTCGGCATTAAATGAACAGACAGACTCCTAAAATATATAATAAATTGGGTACAGTAGTACAAAGCAGGATGTGCAGTAAATGTTTTCATAAGAATTTAGGAAAGTTATGAAATGTCCTATAAATGTCTGTTCTGCTCCTGATCTGAGGATCTTGGCTTGTAGTTGAGATGAATCTGTGCTGCACCTTATGATGTGCATAAGGTGCAGCACAGATTCATCTCAACTACAAGCCAAGATCCTCAGATCAGGAGCAGAACAGTAGTGAGACAGTGCTGGGGAGTCAGAGTCAGGGAAATTAAATAGGAGGTTTGGTTTACCGACCCCACAGCCCTGGCAGGTCCAAACATAGATCAGGGTTTTAGAACATAAATTAATACAGATTGCAGTGTGAAACAAAGTGCAAATTTTACCTCAAGATAACCACGGGGTCAAATCTTCTATACACTTAACTGCAAAAGAATATACAGAACACTAGATGGATTCATGCGTTCTTTCCCTAGTTCTTTGCATTTAACCAGCATTATAAACAAGAGGTTCTTTTATGTCATTTTGATATGAAGAAAATATATACTTTACAGCATGGTGCAGTTTTTTTTTGTATAACTAATGTTTTCTAAGTGTAAACGATGCTTTAGAATCTTAAATGCAGCCGGTCAGACTTTAATTTCACAAATGGACAACTTGATAGTTATAACCCTTTTAGGTTCACACAACTGACCTTTTGCAGATTGTATGGAGTAGTCGCATGTGAAGATTCAGCCCATACAACTCACTCGCAATAAAAAAAAGCAAAAGTAGTAGTAGTAGAGATAGGAGAATCGATTTTGCAGGACTCCAGTTCACCTGTGACCGCTGGAGGACAGCCCTGAGAATCCCCTTACCTTCCAATGTTCCCGACTCCTCTTTTGATTAGCCAGGCTAGCGCGACGTCATGTGTGCATCACACTGCAATGATCACATTGCACCAACCCAGCTAATCAAAAGAGGAGCTGGGAATGCTCACCCAGCAATCAGAGTACTGATCTGGCCAATGGATCAGAGTCCTGCAAATCAGCTCTAGAAGAGACTTAAAGGGAAGCCATCATCGGAAAATAACCTATTTATTAAATCAAGTTTTTGCATTATATGGATTTTTTTTTTACTTTCATTAATGCTTACTTTTTATGTAACAAAATGTATATTAAAAGTAAAAAATTAAAATTTTGCAATTTTAACACTGGCCACTGGAGCTTAATTTAAATTAACTTCCTTTGGTTCCAGGAAACAACAGATGTAACAGCCACAATTGTCAGACTCTGACCCGATCTTGTATTGAAGTATCTAATTAGCCTGTGCAAAGTTGATTGTGTATTACCCACCAATTCAGATTGGTGGATCCCGTGTTATCAGCTGTGCATAGACTCTCGTGTCAACACCCGGCACTGCTGCCAGCACTCTGATTGGAGCGTGCGGCTGTATTTATATGCAGCCGCACGCTCCGGTCCGAGTACCGGGTGTTGATGCGAGAGACTTGCATGAAAATCGTGCGAGTTTCTCGTAAGTGTGACACTGGCCTTACATTGTAATCCTGCCTCTGCTGAGAAGAAAACTCCTGTAAACTCATGAAAGAACAGAAAGTACGAGTTTAAAAAACACTCCAGCTGACAGTGTGAAAGCTGCATGGCTACCATTTTCTTTTTTTAACTCGTTTCAGACAAGGCCATTTTTAGTGTATGGTCATAAAAAAAAAAAAAAAAAAAACAATATAGAAGCGCATGAAATATATATACCGTATATACTCATGTATAAGCCGACCCCCCTAATTTTGCCACAAAAAACTGGGAAAACATATTGACTCGTGTATAAGCCTAGGGTGAAAAATGATTATGCCCCCATATGATGCTCCACAGATTATGCCCCTATATGCTCCACAGATTATGCCCCTATATGCTCCAGATTATGCCCCTATATGCTCCAGATTATGCTCAATATTCTTCAGATTATGCCCCCATATATTCCACAGATTATGCCCCCATATGCTCCGCAGCTTATGCCCCCATATGTTCCACAGCTTATGCCCCCATATGTTCCACAGCTTATGCCCCCATATGCTCCAGATTATGCCCCCATATGCTCCATATTATGCCTCCATATTATGCCCCCATGTTCCAGATTATGCCCCATATGCTGCTGCAAGAAAAAAAAAAAAAAAGACATACTCACCTCTCGTCGCTGGGGGACAGGTGCCGGTGTCACCGATCGCTCAGGACCCCGGCACCTGGGATATTTACCTTTCCTCTCTGCACCGCAGCGCTGCGTCCTCTTCCTGGTCCTCGGCAGTGAATGATCGGGCAGGGGGCGCGGCGCTCACTAACGACGTCATCGCGCCCTCTGCCTGATCATTTACAGCCAGAGGAGTCAGGGAGCAGCGCTGCGGTGGACCGAGGGACAGGTAAATATAGCATATACTCACCCCTCCGCCGCGCGTCCCTGCAGCCTCTCCTCTTCTCCCGGCGCTCTCCACAGCGCTTCCTTCCTACAGCGGTCACATGGTACCGCACATTAAAGTCATGAATATGTGCATATTCATGACTTTAATGAGCGGTGCCATGTGACCGCTGCAGGAAGGAGCCGGAGATCGTGGGAGCAGGGGGGCTGCAGAGACTGCGCCGGCGGAGAGGTGAGTATAATCCAACACCCCCGCTCCCCCTCCCCCGCATATGACCCGCGTATAAGCCGAGAGGGGGACTTTCAGCCCTAAAAAATGGGCTGAAAATCTCGGCTTATACACGAGTATATACAGTATATATATATATATATATATATATATAAACATTTTACTGAAAAGATTAACACCATTTTACTAGTTTTTTTTTGTTTATGGTACAGGCTGTAAATGTTGATTTGTACTGGTGGCTTACTTTGACGAAAAGAAAAAAAAGACGGATTTTGGTAAGACCTTACCTGTAAAATCCTTTTCAGCGAAGGAAGGAAGAGAGACACAGTAATTCATTACTGATGGGTAGGCGGAGCCCCAGATCAGGATGACACCTCAGATCAAAAGCGTGTTGACTGGCTGGCCCCTCCAGCTCGGGCTCCTCCTACTCAGCTCCTTCAGTCGTACCAAAGCTTTAGGGAAGAACCAAGATCACCAGCGGAGCAACATAACCCCTTCTGAAGGAACTTCAGAGAAACAACACAAGAATACAGGTTATGCATGCAAAGTAAGGCAAACCACAGAGTTCCAGGTACTACTCACTGAACCTGACTACTGTGATGAGCTGGCAATGCTGGAACAGAGCCTTAGCGCGCTGACCTCAGCCCAGATAATCGCTATCAGATAAGGGTCGCGCTGCATCTGAAAACATCAACACACTTCTGCCTTGGGAGGGTGCTGTGTCTCTCTTCCTTCCTTCGCTGAAAAGGATTTTACAGGTAAGGTCTTACCAAAATCCGTCTTTCAGCTGCAGATGGAAGGAAGAGAGCCACAGTAATTCATTACTGATGGGACGTCCCAAAGCAGTTCAAAAATAAGGGTGGGAAAAACCAACAAAGGCAGAAACCCAACAACCTTAACAACAAAGCGCAACCAGCGCTAAACACAAGTTCATCCAGAACTTTAAACTACAGCTGCCTGCAGGACCCTACGTCCGAGGGCTGCATCAGCGGAAGCACTGACGTCCACTTTATAAAACTTTGTAAACGTGTGGACAGAGCGCCAAGTTGCCGCTCGGCAGAGCTGCACTGCCGAGGCACCTTGATGAAAAGCCCACGAAGAGGCCACAGCTCTCGTAGAATGGGCTCGAATCTTAATCGGGCAAGTTTCACCCCGAAGACGGTAAGCTTCCAAAATAGCTGACCGGATCCAACGAGCTATAGAATCCTTGGAAGCTCGTTGACCACGCCGACGACCTGCTGGAACCACAAACAGGGAGTCCGTCTTACGAAAACCTTGAGTAATAGATAGATAAAACTTCAAGGCCCGCACTAAATCCAATGTGTGCAAAGCTCGCTCTTTCACATTCTTCGGATCCGGGCAGAATGAAGGCAACACAATATCCTGGTTGACATGAAATTGTGACACCACTTTAGGCAAAAAATCACCCCGAGTGCGAAGCACTACACGATCCGGAAAAAACTCCAGAAAAGGAGGCGAGCAAGAAAGAGCTGCCAACTCAGAAACTCTTCTCAAAGAGGTGACCGCTACTAGGAAGGCCACCTTCCAAGAAAGTAAAGAAAGACTAGCAGAGTCCATAGGCTCAAAAGGTTTATGCTGAAGAGCCTTCAAAACAAGGTTAAGCCGCCAAGGAGACACAGGTGCCTTCCGCGGCGGAAACTTACGAGCTATACCGCGGAAAAAGGAAAGCACGTCCCTACGCGAGGCAATAGCTCTCCGGAATAATAAAGACAGAGCAGAAACCTGACCTCTCAGGGTGCTAACTGCCAAACCCTTGTCTAACCCATGCTGCAGAAAAGCCAGCAAATTGGGAATGGAAAATTTCCTCGGGTTCCGTGAAGACCCCGAACACCACGAAAAGAAGGTTTCCCAAGTTTTGTGGTAAATCCTAGTAGTAGCCGGACATCTGGCAGCTCGAAGAGTAGCAATGACCTCGGCTGAAAAACCTCTACGAGTCAACATTTCGGTCTCAAGAGCCACGCCGTCAAACGCAGAGACTTCAAGTCCGGATGACAAACGGGCCCCTGAGTCAACAGGTCCGGTCGAAGAGGAAGTGGAAATGGAGGTGCCGCCAACAGCGACATTAGCGTTGAAAACCACGTCCTCCTTGGCCAATCTGGTGCTATTAACATAGCCGGGATTCTCTCCAGTCTGATCCGACGCAGTACCAGAGGAAGCAAGGATATCGGTGGAAACACATAAATCAGCTCGAATTGATCCCACGGAGCCACCAGAGCATCCACCTCCACAGCCTTCCGGTCCTTGAACCTGGACATGAACACTGGTAGTTTGGCATTGAACCTGGATGCCATCAAATCCACTTGGGGAGTTCCCCAACGGGAGCATAGCATTGCAAAAATCTCCGGATGAAGACTCCATTCTCCAGGATCCATCTTCTCGCGACTGAGAAAATCCGCCGTAACATTCTGAACCCCTGGGATATGGATTGCAGAAATGGCTGGAACCCTGGCCTCGGCCCAGATCAGGATCCGAGACACTTCCGCCATGAGCCTGGGACTCCTTGTTCCGCCTTGGTGATTGATATACGCAACCGCTGTGGCGTTGTCTGTCTGCACTCGGACCGGCAGACCGCTCAAAGGGACCGTCCAGTGTTGGAGGCAAAGAAAAATCGCCCTCAATTCCAGGATATTGATCGGTAAAACAGTCTCTTCTGATGACCATACTCCCTGAATCCAGGAATCGTTCCAAACACCCCCCAGCCCGTCAGGCTGGCATCTGTGGTTATGACCGACCATTTCGGAGGGAGGAAAGATTTCCCCAGGGATAAGGCTCCTGGACGTAACCACCATCCTAGAGACTCTCGCACCCTGCGAGAGATGGTGACACTGCAATCCAGCGATTGCGACTGATTCCAATGACCCAGAATGAACCTTTGGAGAGCTCTGGAATGAAACTGGGCAAACGGAATTGCCTCCATGGACGCCACCATTAAACCCAGAAGACGCATACACTTGCGAAGGGACATTGTTATCGAAGACTTCATGATTTGTACATGTCGAAGAAGACATGACTGTTTGTCTGGAGGTAGAGACACCACTGCCCGTACCGTGTCGAAATGCATTCCCAAAAAGAGGATAGCTTGCGACGGTTCCAGAAACGACTTCTCCCAATTGACTAGCCAACCGAAGTCCTTCAGTAACTGAAGAGACAGATTGCGAGCTGTCACTGCTTCCTCCTCCGAGGATGCCACGATCAAAAGATCGTCCAGGTAAGGAAGAATCGTAATTCCTTGTCTTCGAAGAATTGCCATGAGAGGCGCCAGAATCTTTGTAAATACTCTGGGCGCCGAGGCTAAACCGAATGGCAGAGCCACGAACTGGTAATGATCCCGACCTATGGCAAAACGAAGAAAACGTTGATGAGCCCTTCCAACGGGAACATGTAAATAAGCGTCGCGGATGTCGATTGATACCAAAAAATCGTTCTGCGACAGGGCTGCCACAACGGAGCGAAGTGACTCCATGCGGAATTTCCGGGTGTGGACATGCCGATTCAATCTTTTGAGATCCAGAATCGGACGAAATTTGTCCTCCTTTTTGGGAACCACAAACAGATTGGAATAAAATCCTTTTCCCCGATCTTCTGGCGGAACCGGTATTACCACACCCTTCTGAAGAAGGAATTCGACCTCCCGCTGCAGAGCGACCAAAAGCTCGGGTTCTGTCGGAATGCGAGACTGGCAAAATGTGTCTGGGGGACGAGAAGAGAATTCTATGAAATAACCTGCTGACACGACCCGCGTTACCCATGAATCTGGAACGCGAGAAATCCAAGTCTCCTTGAACTGGAGCAGGCGACCCCCCACTCGAGAGTCCTCGAGTGGACTCCTGGCGTCAGTCCGTCTTGGCGGGCTTCTTGTCGGTTTCCCGCTTGTCTTGACGGAAATTCTGCTTCCAGGGAATGCGAGATTTCTGGGAGGACTTTTTTGCTGAGAAAGAGGAACGACCCGATCCCCAAGAAGACTGAGCGAATCGACCTCGGCCCCGAAAGGACCGCCGACCACTATATGTCCTGCCAGACACAGAAGCCATAGCTCTGCGTTGTGGTAACGTCGCTTCTTTTGCCTTTGCCCTGGTAATCAGTTCTGTGAGGTCAGACCCAAAAAGATGACCACCTTTATAAGCTAAGGCCAGCAAACCTTGTTTGGAGACCGCATCCCCGGCCCACTGTCTGAGCCACAGCGCTCTTCTGACCGTGATCGCCGAAGCCTGCGCCCTGGACAGAAGCGACGCAGTGTCCAGACCTGCATCATAGATATATCGGACTGCAGTGTCCAACCATTCGAAAATCTCCTCCATCTCAGATGACGGAGATCCATTTTTCCACGCCTTGTGTAAAAGGTCCAACCAGCTTATAGAAGCTTTAGAAGCACACATGGATCCTAGTATCGCTCTGAATCCATGACCCGCGGCCTCATAATTTGATTTCGCCGCCATTTCCGTTTTTCTGTCCAGTGGATCCTGCAAACTCGCCTTCCCTTTAACAGGAAGCAGTGAGGATTTACTAAGCTGGGATAAGGAAAAATCCACTTCAGGAGAGGGAATCCAATTATCTCTCGACTCTGTGGAACACGGATAAAGTGCGTCAAAGAAACGTGTTCCGTGAAAACGTTTATCCGGACACAGACGTTCCTTTTCTACTGCACTGTTAAGATCATCTAGATCTGGCAAGGCTGATCGTGACGTACGATATTCCTGGTACATTCGTGCTGATTTACCAGGTAAACTAGTTACCACCTCCGGTAACTGTAAAACCTCTCTCATGGCTTCAATAAATGCCTCTGTACGTCTCACAAGGGACGAGAGCCCCCGCCTTTCCTCCTTATCCGAATCGGACATTTCCCCATCTGAGCTTAAAGGAGAACCCTCTCCACAATCTAAATCAGAGACATCTGATTCGCTACGGGTGAAGGATGGTAACGGTCTGTGTCGCTTTCTGTCCTGAGAGGATCTAGCTGACACATATTGACTTAAAAGGTCAGACAAGCCATTAATAGAACTGGCGATAGCATCCAATTTTGCATCACTGTGAACTCCAACCGCAGCGCTAGACGCTGCGGAGGACTGCGTACCAGATTGCCGAAGCGGAACTGGAATATGGTCCGCGCCTTCTGAACCCTGTTCCGACATGCCTCACACAGTATATGGCAGGCCAAATGTCAGAAAACCTGAAAAAAACGCAGTTTTTTTTTTTTTTTTTTCAGTGAACGCAAAACAGCCGCTGAAGGGTTAAGTCTTAAATATAGAGCTACCCCAGCTGTATGCCAAGTAAACCCTCAAGAGGGGTTAATGTCACAGGCTGTAAGAAAAAACAAGGTCTCTATGTGAGACCGAGCTGCAGAATAGCGCTATGTATTAGCGCTGTGTGGTGAGGAAAAAATGTCACTCACCCAGCTGGTTTGGTGCCTGAGACGGGAGGAGCGGAGTCTGAGGAGCCCGGGAGCCCTTTTAATGGCCGCCGTGCTGAGGGAGCCGGAAGAGAAGCGCAATCGCGCGCTTCCTGCATGAAAGACCGGGAGGCGTGAAGCCACGCCCCCCCGGCTCAAAAATATGAGCGCCAAAACTCCTCACTCCTACTCCCCCCCGTCCTGCAGGCATCTGCCTGCGGACAAAGGTTGCACAGAAACACCACATCCACATGTCACGGCGCTGCCAAAGCAGCGCTAATAGTACATTAACACACATGTAATAGCGCTGTCACAGCAGTCGCTAAAGCACTCATCACATTTTATATATATTGTGGAGTACTCACCAGCTGAGCGCCACAGGGACCCCTCAGGATTTGTGGCGCTTGTGCCCATGCTCCCCCCCAGGGCAGGGAACGCAGTGACCCCAATGTGCGGTTTGCGTCCCCGCCAGGGAAGCTAACCTCATCCCCCAGGGCCGGCAAGATTCTGCAGGGACTATTTATGTAAAATACAGATCCGCCAGGGGAGAGGTGGGGTCCAGCAGCGCTGAGACCCCTGAGACCTTTCAGACCCATGTCCAAGTCTCTTGTCCGATAAAAATAATAAAATCTTCTGAGGAGCTGCTTCAGCAGCGACCATCCTCTGAGACCTCAAATTTTAGACTGAAGGAGCTGAGTAGGAGGAGCCCGAGCTGGAGGGGCCAGCCAGTCAACACGCTTTTGATCTGAGGTGTCATCCTGATCTGGGGCTCCGCCTACCCATCAGTAATGAATTACTGTGGCTCTCTTCCTTCCATCTGCAGCTGAAAAAAGTGTTTATTTTACAAACTGTGCCACTGACAAGGTCTTGAAAAATCTTGGGATGGCATTTGAACATAATTTTAATTGCAGAATTCCCCTGTAACTGGGGCTGTTATATTAGCCCAAGTTATAGAGGAAATTCAGGCACCTGGATGTATGATAGCAGTATCATAGAATGGTAGAGTTGGAAGGGACCTCCTGGTACAACCCCCTGCTCTAAGCAGGATTCACGCAATCATCCCAGTTATCTGTCCAGCCTCTGTTTAAAGATTTCTATTGAAGGAGAGCTCACCATCTCTTCTGGCAGCCTGTTCCACTCATTGATCACCCTGTCAAAAAGTTTTTTCTAACATCTAATCTGTCTCCTTCCATTCAGTTTCATCCCATTGCTTCTAGGCTTTCTTTGTGCAAATGAGAATAAAGATGATCCTTATCTCAAGGGCTGTCACATTGTAGATTTGTATACAGCTATTAAAGCCCCCGTCACACACAGCGATCTCGCTAGCGGCGCCTGGAAACCCGATGTGTACGTTGGATACCAGCGCGCTGCGGCAGGGGAGCTGGTAACCAAGGTACACCGGATTTCCAGGCACCGCGCAGCGCCTGGAAACCCGATGTGTACTTTGGTTACCAGCTCCCTGCACCAGCGGGCTGGCATCCAACGTACACTGCGGGTAACTAAGCGACGTTACCCGCAGTGTCGCTGTCCTGATCGCTGCCTGTTTGGCAGCTCACCAGCAATCATGTAGCTCACCAGCAATCCTGACAAGTGCATATCGTTGTCGGGATCGCTGGTGTGTCGCTATGTGTGACGGAGCCCTAAGTCTTCTTTCAGTCTTCTTTTTTGCAAGCTAAACATTCCCAAATTATGTAACCATTCCTCGTGGGACATGGATTGCAGACCGGTCACCATTCTGTTCGCTCCTCTGAACTTGCTCCAGTTTGTTGATGTCTTTTTTAAAATGTGGTGCCCAAAACTAGACACAGTATTCCAGATGAGGTCTGACTAAAGAGGAGTAGAGGGCAATAATGACTTCACGTTATCTAGACTGTATGCTTCTGTTAATACATCCCAGAATAGTATTTGCCTTTTTTGCTGCTGCATCACACTGTTGACTCACGTTCAGTCTGTGATCTATTAGTCTTTTTCACATGTGCTGTTGCTTAGCACTATTCTTCCCATTGTGTCTATGCTTTTTTCATTTTTATTGCCCAGATGTAGTACTTTGCATTTTCCCTGTTAAAAAACATTCTGTTAGTTGCTGCCCACTGCTCCAGTTTATTTAGATCTTTATCAGTACTGAGTCTCCTAGGACCCAGCAGCTATAGCATTCTCCTTACACCCAGTGATAATATTGATCACTGGGTACAGAGTAGGAAGCACTGTCAGTGATTCCAAGTCTGTATACACGTTTGTTCAGCATCGACTACACAGTGATCAGAAAGGGAAACGTGATAAGTTATGTATACCTTCTCTGTGGGAAGCCAGTGTCTGTCAGCTCTCCGCAATGTATGGCGTTTTAATGAAAATCCAAAAGTGCACCTTTAATCCAGATCCATGGATAAAGCATAAAATCTTCTTTGAGCAAAAAAAAAAAAAAAAAAAAAAAAAAAAAAATGTTGCAACAGAGTAAAGTCATAAAATGAGGTTCCTGTATCCACAGCTTGGCTTCTTTATTGAAGAAGCCAAGCTGTGGGTTCTGTACCTCATTTTATGATGTCACTCTGTTGCAACATTTTTTGCTCAATAAAAAAAATTTATGCTTTATACATGTGACTGGACTAAATATGCATTTTTGGATTTTTAAAGAAAACAGGAGTACCTGGAGGAAACCCACACAACCTAGTTACAAACATGGTCCTTGGTGGGATTTGAACTCTGGACAACTGTGTAAAGTTAATGCTAACCATTGAGAATATGTTTTAATGTACACTGCCCCTATGCTTTTTATCTTAATTCATAATAGCTGTAATGTATTACAGAACTCCTACTATGGATCTCAAATGGCATATCATATTTCATTTTAATACCGATTTACAACTGGTTCTAGCTCGGATTATTGTTTAATTTTACTATGCTCACCCACGGCTACGATTCTATCCACTGGATAACCATCTGTTGTTGTATACAATTCAAGACAGACCATTAACTTGGTCATTTTGTTCCCATGAACACTTTTGTGTACGATATGCATTCTTACTATGTTGTGGAAAAGCAGATTTTCAACCCTTTAATGTGAAAGTTTCCGTAGCCTGCAGATTTGCATTGGGATTCACAGCAAAAAGATTCTGCTATATGTGGCCTTAATAGCGATGTGTCACTTGTTGCAGGAGAGAAGCGGCCAAGCATTTACTCTCTATTCTTATCCTAGAGATGTGCGAACAATGCAGTTCCCTTAACAAATTATAAATCACAAAGTCAGTTTTCAGTTTTTAAAACTTTTTTAATTTTTATTTTTTTTTTTGTAAGTTTTTATTTTATATTATCTACAAAGTAAAAGTTTTTTTCCTTAACTTAAAAGTTACTCCACTGTTGAAAGACAGTGGTCACATCAAACCTGATTCATAAATAATAATCCATCAGTTTGATGATCAGAATCTTACTGAATCGGTTTCAAGTTTAGACATAAAAAGGGGTTTTAGAGTCTTGATTTTTCATTTTTAAGGTGAAGATAGCAGCAAGAATCACTCGTGTTATTTCCTTCGCTAGCTGATGAGTTCATAACTTAGAAGGGACTTTAAAAATAAATAACTTCCAGTTATCAGCAAGCAAAGGTGGGGCTTTAGGAGGACCAATGCAGCGTACGGTCAGCCTGCAAGCTCCTACATGCCTCTACTCCATTCGACTCTTTCCCACTGCAAGGTGATCAGTTAGCATTCCTATTGGAGGTTAGCAGAAATCAGGGTGTTTTTTTTGCTTTAAACAAAAATTAGAAATTCTAGATGTCACAACTTCCACTGGAAGGAAGAAGGTGGTGAGAATTTTTGGCCTACAAAAGGGTTCCAGCCTTTTTCACAGAAGCACCAAGTTCAGAGCTGTTGTTGGTGATGTGCTTGCACTAAAATATATAAAAAAAAAAGGAAAGTCGTTAAAGTTTTAAGTATTAACAAAACATGTTACATGGAAAAAAAAAAATCTGCTGACATGCTGAACCAAGGCTCACCTGGAGGATGTGTCATGTAGGGAAAGTGTGCAGTTGTAGAAACAGGAATGGGCTGTAAAGCACTCTGTGCAAGTGCAGCTTGAGGACCACCTGGAGGCTGTGCCGTCATCAGCATCATGGGATGACCAGTTGGATGGGAAGGAACCATTCCTGACTGAACATGAGCCTTAACAGTAAATAAAAGAGTGTCAGATATGTTAGAATATTTCCACTAAAGATTGATAAATGCTTTTTGTTTGTACATCAGTTGTCAAGACAGAAGAGCAGCAGACAGTCAATGGATGGGAAAGTTCTAATGGGGCCCCATGTAATCATCTCTGGGTATCACACATATCAGGGGCCAAGAAACCTCACTGTCACTTCAGAAAGGGATGTGTGGTTGACAGGACAACAAAAGATACTGGTCTATGTGCATACAGAGAGATAGGGTAGGAAACTTCTAAGTGGAACTTGCATCCATCAGACAAGGAAAGCATGAAAAGGTATCAGGAGATATATATACACACATATCTATATCTATCTATATATATATCTATCCATACACACACACACACACACACACTAACATATATATATATATATATATATATATATAATATATATATATATAATATACACACACATATATAATATATATATATATATATATATACACACACACACACACACATACACACTGCTCAAAAAAAGAGAACACTTAAACAACACAATATAACTCCAAGTAAAAAACTCAAACTTCTGTGAAGTCAAACTGTCCACTTAGGAAGCAACACTGATTGACAATCAATTTCTAATGCTGTTGTGCAATTGGAATAGACAACAGATGGAAATTATTGGCAATTATCAAGACACTCAATAAAGGAGTGGCTCTGCAGTGGCTGATGTTTTGGTCACTTTTGAATGTTGGTTGTGCTTTCACACTCGTGGTAGCATGAGACGGATTCTACAACCCACACAAGTGGCTCAGGTAGTGCAGCTCATCCAGGATGGCACATCAATGCGAGCTGTGGCAAGAAGGTTTGCTGTGTCTGTCAGCGTAGTATCCAGAGGCTGGAGGCGCTACCAGGAGACAGGCCAGTACACCAGGAGACAGGGAGGGGGCCGTAGGAGGGCAACAACCCAGCACCTTTGTGCAAGGAGAAACAGGAGGAGCACTGCCAGAGCCATGCAAAATGACCTCCAGCAGGCCACAAATGTGCATGTGTCTGCACAAACGGTTAGAAACCGAATCCATGAGGATGGTTTGAGTGCCCGACGTCCACAGATGGGGGTTGTGCTCACAGCCCAACACTGTGCAGGACGCATGGCATTTGCCACAGAATACCGGGATTGGCAAATTCGCCAATGGCGCCCTGTTCTCTTCACAGATGAAAGCAGGTTCACACTGAGCACATGTGACAGAGTCTGGAGACGCCGTGGAGAGCAATCTGCTGCCTTCAACATGACCGGTTTGGAAGTGCATCAGTAATGGTGTGGGGTGGCATTTCTTTGGAGGACCGCACAGCCCTCCATGTTATCGCCAGAGGTAGCCTGACTGCTTTTAGGTACCGAGATGAAATCCTCAGACCCCTTGTGAGACCATATGCTGGTGCGGTTGGCCCTGGGTTCCTCCTAATGCAGGACAATGCCAGACCTCATGTGGCTGGAGTGTGACAGCAGTTCCTACAAGATGAAGGCATTGAAGCTGTGGACTGGCCTGCCCGTTCCCCAGACCTGAATCCGATTGAGCACATCTGGAACATCATGTCTCGCTCCATCCACCAACGTCACGTTGCACCACCGACTGTCCAGGAGTTAGCGGATACTTTAGTCCAGGTCTGGGAAGAGATCCCTCAGGAGACCATTCACCGCCTCATCAGGAGCATGCCCAGGCATTATAGGGAGGACATACAGGCACAGGGAGGTCACACACAATACTGAGCATCATTTTGACTTGTTTTAAGGACATTACATTCTACTTTAATTTTGTGGGTGACTCCAAATCCAGGCCTCCATTGGTTAATACATTTGATTTCCATTGATGATTTTTGTGTGATTTTGTTGTCAGCACATTCAACTTTGTACAGAATAAAGTATTCAATGAGAATATTTCATTCATTCAGATCTAGAATGTGTTATTTGAGTGTTCCCTTTATTTTTTTGAGCAGTGTATACATACATATACAGCTCTGGCAAAAATTTAAGAGACCACTGCAAAATTTTCAGTTTGTCTGATTTTTCACTTTATAGGTATATTTTTGAGTAAAATGTAAATTGCTCTTTTATTCTATAAACTACTGACAAGATGTCTCTGAATTTCCAAGCAACAAATTTTGTATTTATCTTCAGAAAATGAGAAATGGTCAAAATGACAAAAAAAATGCAGTGCTTGCAGACCTCAAATAATGCTAAAAAAAAAAAACAAGTTCATAATCATTTAGAAACAAGAATACTAATATTTTAACTCAGGAAGAGTTCAGAAATCAATATTTTGTGGAATAACCATGATTTTTAATCACAGCTTTCATTCATGCGTCTTGGCATGCTTTCCACCAGTCTTTCACACTGCTTTTGGGTGACCTTATGCCACTCGTGGTACAAAACTTTAAGCAGTTCTTCTTTGCTTGATGACTGGTGACTATCCTTCTTCCTCTTGATTACATTCCAGAGGTTTTCAATGGGGTTCCGGTCTGGAGATTGGGCTGGCCATGACAGAGATTTGATGTGGTCGTCCTTCATCCATACATTGATTGACCTAGCTGTGTGGCATGGCGCATTGTCCTGCTGGAAAAAAAATGGGATTACTTACTGGTAATGCTCTTTTATAAAGTCCAAGACAGCACCCACCGAGAGAGGGGAACAGCCCCATGGAACAGGAAACCTACAGAGATAAAAGAGGCGGTCCCCTCGCTCCCTCAGTTGGATTACAGAGAATGAGAGGAACCGCCAAACAAGTTTTAGTTATTGCTCCGCAAGCCATTTAAAGTATTTACATCTCTCTTTCTCTCTCTATATATAACCCGTCACCACTCGGAGTGAACCATGTGCAACCATAACCTAAGGGAGGGAAGTGAGTGGGTGCTGTCGTGGACTCTATAAAAGATCATTAACGGTAAGTAATCCGTTTTTTTTTCTCTTCGCCACGACAGCACCCACGGAGAGATTTTCAGAGACGATCACCTGGGAGGGCCACCATGCTAAGAACTGATCTACCGAAGACTAAGTCAGAGGAAGAAGACAATTAAAGCATGTTGTCTGTAGAAGGTAAATGGTGAGGACCAAGTTGCAGCCTTAAATATAAGGTCAAGCGGAACATCCGCCTTCTCTACCCAGGATACCATAGCCCGTGCGGAATGTGCTTTTATCCTATCAGTAGGGCTTTCACCTTTTGCTGAGTAGGTCAAACAGATTGCATCTCTGATCCAAAGTGATAGAGTGCCCTTTGTGACTCCAGGCCCTGAAAGGATACAAAGAGAGCCCTGCTCTGCCTCCAGTAATGAGTCCTATCTATATAGTTTAGGACAGCTCTCCTCACATCTAAGGCATGAATTTTTTCCTCTTCAGATGTTGTAGGGTAATCCTAAAAGGAGGGCAGAAAAATCTCCTGGGATCTATGGAATTTGGTAGCAACCTTCGGGAGGTAAGAAGGGTCGGGTTTTACACTATCCTATCATGGAATATTGACAGGAAGGGAAAATCTACTGAGAGAGTTGGATATCACTCACTCTTCTCGCTGATACTAAGGCTATTAACAAGGCTGTCTTTAATGACACACACTCTATAGAAGCTAAGTGTAAGGGTTCAAATGGGGCCCATGTCAACGCATTGAGAACTAGGTTCAGGTCCCAGGGCGTTAGTCGAGCAATATGTACTGTATGTACTGGGTCTGCTCGCTGACATGCTGCTATAAACCAAGCTACCCATCTGTCACCAGTGATATTGTAGCTATACAGGGTGCCTAGAGACGATATCTGAACTCTCAAGGTATTTACGGATAACCCCAATTCTCAACGCCTCTGCAGGAATTCCAAGATAGCAGGGATAGGTACCTCACTAGAGAAGGCCCCTGTGTAAAAGTTAAGAAATTTCCTCCACACGTTGGTGTATATCTTAGTTGTGGCCTCCTTTCTACTGTGCAGAAGGGTATTAATTAAATTTTCTGAGAACCCCCTTAGTCTCAGTAACTGCCTCTCAGGTTCCATGCAGTCAGGCATAGACCCTTCACCCGAGGATGAAGGAAGGGTCCCTGAGAGAGCAGGTCCTGATCCCACTGGAGGATCCAGGGGTCGGACAAGACATGGCTCTGAGCCATGAAAACCAAGGCCTCTTGGGCCAAAATGGAGCGATCAAAATTACTCTCGCCTTCTCTTCCCTTATTTTTCTGATTACCAATGGGAGGATTATCATCGGGGGAAAGGCATACCCCATACGGAAAGGCCACGGGGATTGAAGAGTCAAGCATATCCGGTCGGTCCGCTCTGTGTAGTGAAGCAAACTTTTCGACCAGTCTGTTGGCCCTTGTAGCAAACAGGTCTATTTCCGGAAGACCCCATAGGGCTGTTATTTTCTTGAAGATGCGGCGGCTGAGCATCCGCTCTCCCTGACGCAGGGTATGGTCACTGAGGAAGTCTGCTGTGAAGTTCTCTACTCTCCTGATGTGGAGGGCTGATAGGGACAAAAGGTGTGTTAAGGCTATCTGTAGGATTCTTTCTGCGGTAGACATGAGAGTTCTTGATTGTGTTCCTCCTTAATGATTTAAATATGCAACGGAGGTGGCGTTGTCCGATAGAACTCTTACATGAGATCCTCGCAGCTGTGGAAGGAATTCATGTATAGCATGATCAATTGCTTTTAACTCTCTCAAATTTGAAGAGTGGTTGGCCTAACCTATGGACAATTGTCCTTGGACTACACTTTCACCTAAATAAGCCCCCCAACCGAAGGGACTGGCATCCGTAGTAACCAATCTTGAGGGTCTCAGCACCCATGGAACCGCTCTAGAGAGATGGCGCCGGTCCAGCCACCACGACAGGGATCTAACTACTTCAGTTGACAGGGATATTTCGCCCTCCAACTGTCCCTACAGTGCTTCTTCTGCAGGATAACTTGCTGCAACTGTCTAGAGTGGAACTGGGCCTACTGCACTGCAGGAATACAAGATGTAAGGGAGCAGAGAAGGAAAATAGCGTCCCTCAGGGACATCTTAGGGTTGTTCATTGCAGACAGGACTTTACTTATTATTGCCAACATCTTCGTTTTTGGGAGAAGACACTTTCAACTTACAGAGTCCAGATAGAGGCCTAGGAACGTCTGCCTAGTTACCGGGAGCAATCTGGATTTGGTCCCGTTGATCAGCCATCCCAAAGCCTGCAAAGAAGAAATTTCATCAGCTAGTCGATGTTCACATTGCCAGGAAATCTTCCTGGTATGGGACTATTAAAGTGTCCTTTAACCGTACATACGCCATCACCTCTAACATTAACTTGGTGAAAACCCGGGGAGCCATGGATAAGCTGAAGGGCATTGCCGAAAACTGAAGATGGTGGACACGGCCTTCCAGAGTAACCGCCAATCAGAGATGCTGATGCATCACATGTATTGGCAGATGATAGTATGCATCCTTCAAATCTAAGACCGCCATGAAGCATCTGGGGAACAAAAGTTTAACTGCTGAATGTATGGACTCCATCTTGAAGGTATGAGACCGCAGAAAGCCG
The DNA here is from genome assembly GCA_033576555.1 of Oophaga sylvatica. NCBI lineage: Eukaryota > Metazoa > Chordata > Amphibia > Anura > Dendrobatidae > Oophaga > Oophaga sylvatica. The sequence goes on along the minus strand of JARQOD010000001.1, from coordinate 818,359,422 downwards.
TTCAGTTTTCTCAAATTAATTATGGTTCTGTTGGAACCATCTGGCTTAGAAACCAGAAACAAGGGAGAATAAAATCCCATCACCCTCTGGTCCGTCGGAACCTCCACTAGCACATGCTTGGTTAACAGACCCCTAATTTCCAACTCCAAAGCCTCCTGCTGAACGCGAGACCTTAGAGAAGTTAATATGAAGGAGTCCGGGGGGACCCGGGCAAACTAATTTCAAGCCAGATGATACGAGGCTAATGGCCCAGGGATTAGATGTTATTGCCTGCCATTGCTGGCTAAAAAATGATAACCTGCCACCCACCGGAGGGTTGGGGTTAGAGAAACCTGTCTCTGCCCTTATAGGAAGGTTCGCCAAATAGAGCACCTCTCTGTTTGGCCTTTCTGTTGTTCCAGCGCCTCTGGTCCTTATAGGCTCTCTTTCTCTTTCTGCCGTATGGCTGCTTTCTGAAAGCCCTCCTATAGGACGGAACATATGTATTAGGGAACCCCTTCTTTCTTTCGCCCGCTTTGGTGAGTATCTCGTCAAGCACTGTGCCAAAAAGGTACTCACCCTGGCATGGTATAGCGCCAAGTTTTGCTTTAGCCTGCACGTCACCTCTCCAGCCCTTTAACTATAAGGAACGACGGGCTGCGTTGGCTAAACCCGCCGATCTGGCTGTTAGACGCAGGGAATCGGCCGTGGCGTCTGCCAGGAGTGCTGTTGCTCCTCTACTAAGAGGGATAGAAGACCGTAACTTGTCTCTAGACAATCCACTCTTAATGTTTTCTTCCAGCTGATCCAACCACACTAGCATAGATCTTGCGGTGCAAGTGGCTGATATCGCTGGCTTGAAGGCCCCCGTACATGGCTCCCAGGACCTTTTAAGGAGGGTATCCGCCTTACGATCCAAAGGGTCGGTTAGTGTTCCTGAATCTTCTACTGGCAAAGAAGAGCGCCGAGAGGTTGACGCCACAGTTGCATCAACCTTGGGAACCTTTGACCAAGATGTTAACTCCTCATCGTCAAAGGGCTAATGCCGTTTGGATGCTGAGGGAAGGAATCCTCGCTGTCCCTGCTTCTCCCATTCTCTCCTAACCAGCTCTTTCACTGCAGCTATCAAAGGGAATGTCCACCTTTTCTTTTGAGAGAGGCCTGCGAACATAATGTCTTGTGCTGTCTTGGGTTCTCTGGTATCAGCCAACCCCATAGTTCCTCAGACAGACTTAACTAAGTTATCTATACTGTCGACCGGGAAACAAGTGCAGTATTCCTACTCCGAGGATGATGACTCTTGGGAGGAATCTGAGCCGAGCTCGCCACTGTCCGAGGATGAGATGGACACAGAGAAGGCATATTCCCTGCTGGGCCTCTGTTTTCTGACCTTGCCGAAACTAAGTGCCTGGAGTTTCTCCCTAATTATGAGCCTAATGTCCTCCATTCTAACGGAGGACTCTTCCTGCAGGGTATGCCCCATAAAGATCTGACAAAGCCTTTTGGCGTAACCGTCAAAGAGGCTGGGAGCACAGGGCACATTCCTTATGCTTTTATTTTCCGGTCTTTTTAACCTAAAGGGTTATACAGAAAGAAGGAGCTATCAGCTTAATAGGTGTGGTTAGTAACACTCACCCAGTGAAGCTTGTCAACATGGTACCGGCTGCGGAGGCATAGCCTGAGACGTGGTTTGACTTGTTTTTCTGTCTCTACCACTTCTATCTGTGGAACCACTTTGCCTGGAGCGTCCACTGTCACTCTTTCTGCTACTGTGCGGTAGCACTATCATCTCTTCATGTGGGTGCATTGCAGGGTCATGTGGGGATGACATCGCTGCACACCCGTGAGCTTCCAGCCGGTGCTTTTATGCAGCCTTCTCTTTTTTTTCGCACCTGGAAGTGTTCCCTTCCCATCACTTCCGGGTCCGGTGTGCTCCCTCTTCGGCGCATGCGCGGCTACCTAGCCGCCCCCACTGTGCCGACTCCGCCGCCTCCCCGGAAGAAAAACTTAGTACTTCCGGGCAAGAGCAGTCTTTAGGCCTCCTGCGCACGCGCCAACCGGTCTCCCTCCTAACGGCTGCGCGCCGCAATCCGAGACCTGCAGGGAAAGAGGTGCGGCCGATGCCCGCACCCCTCGGACAAGTGTCGGCCCATCCAGCCACACCGCGCTCGCCATGTGATCCAGGGCGGCCCTACCCAGACCCTGGCCTCACGCTGTCCTTTCCAGACGAGGGGGGAGCTGACAAACAAGCCTCCCCGACGCTGCCTTCGGCGCTGGAGCCCATGCCGTTCCCGCAGAGACCGGTGGGTGCTGTTGTGGTAAAGAGAAAACCAGTCCTCAAGAGTTGGGGGAACATTGCCTGAGCAGAAGGAATTAACTGTTTTTCTAGGATAACCTTGATTGTGGCTTGATTCATACGTCCTTCACAAAGATTAACCAGCCCAATTCCATCCTTGCTGAAGCATCCCCAGATCACCGATCCTCCAGCAAATTTCACAGTGGGTGCAAGATACTGTGGCTTGTACGACTCTCTAGGTCTCTGTCTAATCATTAGACGACCAGATGTTGGGCAAAGCTTAAAATTAGACTCATCAGAGAAGATTACCTTACACCAGTCCTCCATGGTCCAATCTTTATTGTCTCTGGCAAAATTCAGCCTGGCTCTCCTTCGCTTCTCATTGATGAAAGGCTTTTTTCTAGCTTTACATGACTTGAGCCCTGCCTCTAGGAGACGGTAACGAACTGTTCTTGCCATGCACTACAACCCCGCTAGCCATTTGACATTCCTTTTGTACGTCACTTGTCATTCTGCGGTTGCCGAGTGACATTCGAATTAGATGACGGTCATCCCGGTCAGAGGAGAGTCGTTTTCGCCCTCTGCCGGTCTGTAGTTTTGTTGTCCCCAATGTCTGCTGCTTGACCTTGTTGTAATGGACTGCCATCTTACAAATTTTAAGGATGGAAGCAACATGATGCTCACTCTATCCCTTTGCTAGTAAAGACAGAATTGAGACCTTCTTTTCCTCATTCAAGACTTTTCAACTCCTTAGGAATGAAAAAATAACAACCATGCCAATTACTTTTGGGATATTACTAGCACTTGTTTTGCCATCAGCTTGTCCTATTGCAGAGGATTGTGAACACCACAGCAGTTTTTTTTATACTTTCCTTCGTTAAATAAGATTTGTTTCAGGCGATCGCCTAATCAGAAGCACATCAGAAGTAGAATGAGGTGTACTTTGGTTGGAATTCAACTGACACTGGAAAGGAATGACTGTCAGGCATGTACAGAAGCTGATTTTTATAAAAACTGTACAGTGGTCTCTTAATTTTTGCCAGAGCTGTATGTGTGTGTGTAATTATATTAGAAGAATAATACATGATTTAATGCCAAAGAAAACTAGAAACATTAATAAAATTCTAGTGTAAGCTGTACAAAGTTATGCCTGGTCATGAAATCAATAGGCAATTCCTATTGCTTACAGGTTATCTAGCAGACTCACATGCATTGTACACTGAATATTGTTACGTACCTGTTGCACATGTGCCATATGAGGTGGATTGGTATAGGCAGGCTGGACATGTGAAGGGTGAATTGTGAAAACAGTCTGCTGCGTTGGGAAGCTGTTCTGTGGGGACTGCGCATTAGAGCCAGGGGTCATAGAAGGCGGTGTTGGAGCGAGACCCGTGTGGTAAATAGCAGACTGTTGTTGCTGATTAGCAAGGTGCAAAGCCTGGGCTGTCTGGTGTTGGTGGTGCTATGTAAAAAGGGGGAAAGCATTTGCATTAATCATCGCAACATAGAAGGAAATCAAAATAATAAAAATGCACTTAAATATGTCCTGGGTAAAGAATTAATTTCTAATGTTACATAAGATAAAAGGAGACAAGTAGCAAGCTGCACTTTATATTACTACAGGAAATCGATGACATGAAGAATAATGCACATATTTCTGGCAAAAAATCTAACTAAATTCTGATCCACTTTACATTTTAGTTGAAATATTTAAGTCCTACAATCATTAACCATCAGGAACAGAGATCTTCCTACATGCGAATTTCATTAATATTGCAAGACAACATAAGGTTAAACAGGCTTCACATTATTATGTCTTTTACCTGAACTGGGCTTGGTGCTGGATGACTGCCTCCATGCTGAGACTGTTGCTGTCCAGTTGGGGTGGCTGAAGGCTGAGGATGAGGAGGGTGAGGATGTAATGCAGGATTGGGGTGTGCGTACTGCTGTGCTAGTGAGCTAGTAGAAACTGGAAGTGAGAAGAAAGGGGAAAAATAACTTAGTATTACAAGACTTGACTGTAATTATTTTGGTAAGAACCAGCAGCATCAAAAGATGGTAGTTGTAGGGAAAAGAATGGAGACTGGATGTTTACTTTATAACTAAATAGCAAAAACAAAAGAATTAAGAACCACAATTCATTTTGATCCTAGCAAATAACTCCCACACTGATCTAACAAACAGAAAAGTAAAATAAATCCAAGTCTCAATCAATATAGCTCATAACACATCTCCAGATGTGTTTTCTATAGGACTGTATAGTAAATTTACTGTATCCTAAAATGGTATTGCACTTTATAAATGTAGCTCAATTTGCCTTGAAAAATAACTTGTTTTCTCCTAACTAATGCAATAATATAACTGTTGGCACTACTGCTTGCTCTGGGATTGCCATGGCAACATCAATATACTCTGCATGCACATCCTGTTACGTTTCCTCCATACCCATGTACACATACACCAGTAGTACATGCGGTAACAAGAGGTCACATAAGGGGGCAGGCTTTATCTATAAGGCTGTATTCCTGTTCTGCATGAGAGCTGTTTATTAGTGTAGAAAAGGATCACAATAGAACAATGCAAAAAAAGATCTTATTAATAAACTACTGACCCCTCTGATGGCGCCATGACAAGTCCAGATAAGACAAAAACAGGCCTTAAAGGGAATCTGTCACCAGGTGTAATGTAGGTGCTGATTCCAGCGATGTGTCACTTATTAGGTGATGTTTTGCGGTTTCTATACAATCAGCGTTTCACCATCAGGAGAATATCACTACAGGACAAGCTGCCTTGTGCCTCCTAGTCCAACCTCTCCCAAAGCACAGACGGACAGCTCTCAGTCAATATACATTGTACACAGAAAGCTGTTGATCAGTGGTGTGGACAGGATTATACACAGATCAACAGTCCAAGCTCTGTTAGATCTGTAGAAGAATAAACGGATTCTATGACTACTGCACCCAGCAAACTAAGTGATACATCACTGGAATCAGGGTCTCTGATCCTACCTCAAACTCCTTTCAGATTACATAGCAAAAACCTGCAGGCACATTCCCTTTAAGACGATACACTTACATTACTATTTGTACAATACAACTACGCTTGTTCCCTTTAGAAGGTGGTCAATCATTAATACACGGAAATAACAGATGAATTTAACTTGCTACTGGCAGACTTGTTTAGATGACAGATAAAAGAGTGGATAACATTATTTTTACAGTATATGGCTGTATTATTTGTACCACCATAAGGCCATCTGAATAAATACAGATGACCAGATCTCTTCCTACAGGTCCGCTGACTCATGTGTTTGCTATGCCTGCAAAGGTATCACGTAACAAAAGATACTCTGGTTTAACCATAGAGCCTACATATGGCTCTGGTGTCATGCCACATCCAAACACTGAGAAGCTTTGTATAATGACATGAACAAATCAATGCATGTAGATTGTATAGTGTATGACTGTATAACGCATAAAATACAACATCTAGCCTAAATATATTGTACTATAAAAGAAAACCTTGGAGTATCTCATGAGTATGTACAAAAGCTGCAATTTTCTATTAAACAGATTAATCGTGCAGGTATGTTCACACATGTCAGCTTTCATGTGAATTTTGAGTTCAAATCCGCATGAAACACACACCCCTGGCATAAAAACAGGTTTACTGCAACCCTGTTCACATAGAACACAACATTGCATGTTACTGAGTCTCATGGATTTTGCACAGAAAAACTGTCAGACCTGCCAGATGAGGATTAATGCTTGTTCAGATCCGCAGCCTTGCAAGCTGCACATCTGAGGGAAAAATTAGAGCGATTTCTAATGCAAACCTTGTAATAAAATATGGGTTGAATCTGCAAAATTCAAATCAGACATGTGAACATACCGTTAAAAAAGGGGGAAAGAAACCTGACCGAAATGTTAAGAGAAAAAAAATTGCTGTTTTAGGCTATATCAGTGGGAAACAAAAAATCTGTATAAAAATATAGCCAGTCAGCCGGTGATAGTCACATTTGAAGGGAGCCTGTCAACAGAAAAAAGCTGTTATTGACCAGCAGATACGGGGTTCATCTGCAAGTTAATAACGTTATTAACCTTCCCTACGACTGCAATGAGCCGGGTGCTGCCAGAAAAATGTAACTTTATTTCACCAGCAGCGTTCCGGTTTTAGCCACGGGGGCGGAGCGGGTTCTGAGTATACAGAGCTGCTGCTGTAACCGCCCCCGGCCCGGACACTGGCTCAGCATTGGGGCCGGCTGTCCGTAAGTTTGGGGTGCGCAGTTACAGCAGCTGGTTTGTCACAGAACTGTGACTGAACCCGTGCCAACTACACCCCATGACTGAAACTGGAACGCTGCCGGGGGTAATCAAGTTAATTTTTCTCACCGCAGATTTCGTCCACGTGCAGGAGCCAGGCAGGTTACTAACGCTATTAATCTGCAGATTATCTCCATAATGTTTTTTTTCTGGTGACTGGTTCCCTTTAAACAATAGAAACGTTTCATTTCCTGGGCTCTGCTAGAGACAGTGTGAGACTGGTTCAAGCTGCTAAGGACTGTGGGCCAAAAAAGTGTGGTACCTTAAGAACTATGTGTATGTGCCAGCAAGGTCAAAGGTTTTATTATATCCCTTACATAGTTTTTGGAACAAGCCTAGCCCAGTGTCTTCCATGACCACACGCTGCCTTAAATATTACTAATAGATTCCAGGGGCATTCTGTGGTATCCATACAGTGTTCACGCATTTCCAAGAGAAAGACAATGAACTGGCACAGAAAGTGTCTAGAAGAACTGTACATTTTAAACAGATTTGGACATTTATTTTTAGGCGGATTATAACAGTTTCCATGTGTTTACATATTTTGTTTGTAAATATCGAACAATAAACAGTCACTATTCTTCACATGTGTGTACACTACAGCTCAAAACTGGTAAAATAAGTAGACATTATTGGATATCTATCATATTAACCCTTACCAACATGGCTGTGAGAACAGGCAAACTTGCCTAGGTATGCACTGATAATTCCTCTGCTTCCATACATTTGTACTGTCAGGCATATTTGCTTTGCAGAAAGCCAAATTATATATACTGATTTTTTTTTGCATATATTTGCAAGCTACTTTTTATGGCATGTCAACTAGATATACCATAGAAGTGTGGTCACACAACAAGAGAAGCTCATTCTTAGCTGTGATGGCTTTACGTCTGCACACACATGGACACCTCCATTCCAAGGGGACTACAACTGTGTTCCAAATTATGCAAATAATATTTTCTCAGATTTTCCCAAATTACCTATATGAATTGCAGTCATTGTAATTTTCCAGTCAAATAACTATTAGAGTACAATTGAAAGGTTTTTGTACAAACTGCCTATGATAACAGTATATTTTTTAAAAAATAAAACACTCAAACTGCACTCAAAATGCATGTTCCAAATTATTATGCACAGCAGAGTTTTCAACCTTTTCATTTTAATAAAGAACAAAAAGATGGTCATTTTTGAAATTATAAGCATTAGCAGGTTATTACAAACTGAAATCAAAGTTTTCAACTCAAAACTTTTTTCTAGGTGATGTTACATTTGCACATAGGACCCCTTGTTCGAAAGGAGCTTCTGAACTCTCTCCTCCATTGAATTTGTCAGGTTTTGGATGGTTTCTGCTTCAATTGTTTTGCATGAGGACAGAATACCCTCCCAGAGCTGTTGCTTAGATGTGAACTGCCTCCCGCTATCATAGACACTCCTTTTGATGATGCTCCAGAGGTTCTCAATGGGGTTGAGGTCAGGGGAGCATGGGGGCCACACCATAAGTTTGACCCCTTTTATGCCCATAGCTGCCAGAGATGCAGATGTTGTTATGTGCAGCATGAGACGGTGCATTATCATGCATGAAAATGATCTTGCTGCGGAATGCACGGTTCTTCTTCTTGAACCATGGCAGGAAGTGCTGTTTGAGAAACTCAACATACACTATGGAGTTCATCTTTACCCCTTCAGGGATCCTAAAGGGGCCGACAATCTCTTTCCCCATGATTCAAGCCCAAAGCATTACTCCACCTCCTCCTTGTTGGCGCCGTAGCCATGTTTGCATGGGGTGTCCATAAACCAGCCATCCTCCACTCCATCCATCTGGACCATCGAGCGTTGCACGGCACTCATCGGTGAACAAAACAGTTTTGAAGTCAGTCTTCATGTATTGTTTGGCCCACTGGAGCCGTTTCTGCTTGTGTGCAGTGGATAGAGGAGGTTGACAGGATAGCTTACGCACAGCTGCAAACCTCTGAAGGACCCTGCATCTTGTTGTTCGGGGGACGTTGGAGGCACCACCAGCTTCAAAAACTTGTCTGCTGCTATGACAAGGCTTTTTTGCCGCTGCTCTTTTAACCTGACGTAATTGCTTGTAGGAAAGAGTCCTCAATTTTCCCTTATCAGCACGCACACATGTGTACTGTGAATCAGCTACATACTTCTTGATTGTGCGATGATCACGATGAAGTGTATTGGCAACGTTGATTGTAGTCATGCCCTGACCTAAACACTCCACAATTTGTTGCTTCTCAGCAGCCGACACATCCTTTTTCTTTCCCATTTGGCAGAAAATGTAGGCTGCTTAATAATGTGGGACAGCCTTCTTAAGTAGTCTTGCCTCTCATTGGACACACCTGCCAAACTAATTAGCACAGGTGTCTGCAATTGCTTACAGTGATATAAAGAGCCCTGACACAGATCACCATCAATGAGTTTAACTGACAAACAAAAAAAATTCTTACCTTATCACTCCTAAACAATTTTTGCATAATAATTTGGAACACAGTGTAGGCAAAAAAAACTGATCGCTTTTACAGAGATTAGGCATTTAGTAAAATGGACCCACTGATCTTGTGTGGCACAATTTTTTTTTTCCCATGTCACAATCTTTAAAAACAATTCTTACACTGACTTTTTTCTAGAATTCAACTTTCTGTTTTACGAAACACATGGAAATTAGAATTATCCTGTTTGTTAAGGCTATGTATTGAAGCATCTAATGAGCGTGTGCAACAGTCATTGTGAAGTGAGGGATCAGCAGTGACCATCTATTGTGATTGGTGGCTTTTGTGTTATCAGCTGTGTATGGTTAAGGCTGGGTCTCACATAGCGATACACCAGCGATCCCGACAACGATCAGGATCGCTGGTGTATCGCTACATTATCGCTGCTGAGCTGCCAAACAGGCAGCTCAGGCAGCGATCAGTACAAGTGACACTGCGGGTAACATCGCTTAGTTACCCGCAGTGTACCTTGGATACCAGCGCCCTGATGCAGTGAGCTGGTAACCAAGGTACACATCGGGTTTCCAGGCGCTGCGCGGTGCCTGGAAACCCGCTGTGTACCTTGGTTACCAGCTCCCTGCTTCAGGGAGCTGGTATCCAAGGTACACAGCGGGTTTCTAGGCACAGCCCCACGCCTGGAAACCCGCTGTGTACCTTGGTTACCAGCGGATCGCTGGTCTCCCGCCTGTCACACGCAGCGATGCGTGCCTGTCAGCGGGAGACCAGCAATCAAAAAAATGTCCTGACATTTCAGCGACGATCAGCGATACCCGGCAGGGGGGCTGATCGTCGCTGAATGTCACACACAGCGATATCGCTGGGGAGATCGCTGCTGCGTCACAAAACTAGTGACTCAGCAGCGATCTCGCTAGCGAGATCGCTGTGTGAGACGGGGGCTTTAGGCATCATTGTAATCCTCCCTCTGATGAGCTGTAAAATAGCTCTAATGGCCAGTATGAAATTTGCAAGATTACCAGTTTTATTATACATGTAGTATAATATACCATATATTGGTGTGTACACATTTTTTTTTAGAAATACATGTAACAAAAAAAAAAAAATGTATTTTATCATCTAAACTTACAGGAAATGTATTGCCAGAAAATTATCTATTTAAATTTGCCATTGACACTATTATACGATAGAAAAAAAAAACAACAAACAACACTACTATATGTTATTCTCCAGTGGTTCTTACTACTATCTGACACAGCTTGTGAATCTACCAAGTCTACAATGCAACTATTCACAGGCCCTGCATCTCTGCCCACCCTTTCTGGTGTAACGGAAAGCTTTTTCAACATTCACTATGTGATAAGTACAGTCAAGTAAAAGCAAGGGAATGAAAAACAACAACTCACTGGCAAAGTAGAAAGAAGGGGCAGTCTCCTTGTTGTTTGGAATTTTAGGACATGCTGAATTTGGGGGAAATAGAAACGCAAATTAGCCCTTGATGAAAGCATTGTAAGGCTGACATGATGGAAAATGAGTATGAAATTTATTCTGCTGAAGCTTTAGACTGAAGCAGGAGAAGAGTCACTGTAAATGTTGTCATGCACACAATCCGTCACTCCAGAGGTTTTGAAACGACAGATTAGAATTATTCAGAAATGTTCTGGTTTGCCCTCGCCAGCCTACACACAGCTTTACATGACACAATCGCTGCAGAGGCCAAACCAGTATGGGTAACGTCAGTGTCAACACAGCGGCTTCCAGCTGGGCGCGCTCCAGCAGATAGCTGCGGCCTCAAGATATTCGTAGCAGAGTTCACTTCAGTCTTTACTCAGCCAAGTGTTTCAGGCTGCCGCATCCGCAGCAGTAGTAGAAGCACTTGTGAAGTGAAGGATATTAAAATCATGTAGCATCACCAGTACAAGTTGTAGAGCCAAAAAAAACAAAAAATTATTAAAATGAAATATAAAAACAAATGTGTAGAAAAGCTGCACTTTTTATCTAACACATTTTCAGGGATGTGGTTGTAATGGATAGACGGTATTTTTTGCTATAAGCAATGTCCATAATAGGTTCCCTTCAAGTACGGTAAATCTAACCAGTCAAGTAAAAAAATGCCATTAATCTGCAGATGTGGGGTAATTCTGCAGGTTAATAATGATCTAAAGCTGTGTGGCCACCGCACTGAAAGCCGAGCTACCGGGAGGAAATGAACTTTATTCTTCTCGACAGCCTCAGGCTTCCAGTCATGAAACCATGCTCCAGCACTGACTGACAGCCGGCTCTATAGCGCACCAGTGCGGGGCTGGCTGTCAGTCAGTGTGGGGCGCGGTGACAGCCACAGCACACTGTGTACAGAGTGGTGACGGAAAACGCGCCTTCATGTCAGGAAGCCTGAGGCAGCCAGGAGGAATACAGTTTATTTCCTCCTGGTAGTCGGGCTTCCAGCGCAGCAGCAGCACAGCTTTAGAACGTTATTAACCTACAGATTAACCACATACAGTGGGGAAAATAACTATGGTATCTGATACACCGATGATTTTGCAAGCTTTCCCACCTACAAAGAATGGAGAGGTCTGTAATTTTAATCGCAGGTACACTTCACCTGTGATACAGAATCTAAAAATAAAAAACAAAAATCACATTGTATGATTTTTAAATTAAATTGCATTTTACTGCATCACATAAGTGTTTGATCATCTACCAACCAGAAAGAATTCTGGCACTCACAGACCTGTTAATTGTTCCTTAGGGAGCCCTCCTACTCTTCGCTCATTACCTGTATTAATTGCACTTGTTTGAGTGTGTGGACAGGTGTCTTTTATACAGGTAACGAGTTCAATCACACACCAACCTCTCCAACATGGCCAAGACCAAAGAGCTGTCTAAGGACGACGGGAACAAGACTGTACAAGGCTGGGATAGGGTACAGGACATTAGGCAAGCAGCTTGGTGAGAAGACAATAACCGTTGGCACTATTATTAAAAAATGGAAGTAACATAAGATGATTGTCAATCTTCCTCAGCCTGGGGCTCCATGCAAGATCTCACCTTGTGGGGTAAGGATGATTCTGAGAAAGTAAGGAATCAGCCCAGAACTACACGGCAAGACCTGGCCAATGACCTGAAGAGAGTTGGTACCACAGTCTAAACCATTATCGTAAGTAACACACGACACAGTAGTGAATTAAAATCCTGCAGGGAATGCAAGATCCCCCTGCTCACGCCAGCACATGTCCAGGCCCGTTTAAAGTTCGCCAATGACCATCTGGATGATCCAAAGGAGGCATGAGAGAAGGTCAAGTTGTCAGAGGAAACCAAAATAGAACTTTTTGGTATCAACTCCACTTGCCGTATTTGAAGGAAGACCAGTCATTTTGAGCATGCAGTCTGATTTACTGAGCTGAACGCCACTATTCACAAAGTGCAGTATTTTTTTCCTTAAACCATGTGTGTGGATTACCTGGGCATACATGTCGCTGTCCAAGACAAGAGCAGGGAGCACTAAGACTATTTAATCAGACATTCAGGAAATCTAGGACTGGTTTATACGTGCATGTATTATATATATATATATATATATATATATATATATATATATATATATATATATATATATATATTACACTATACACACCCATTTTTATAATCAACATACCCAATTTGGACATGTCCGTGTGTCTGTGCACAATGAGTCATCCACAGCTCACACAGGCAGTTATATGTGGCTTTCTCCAGGGGAAGGAAAAACCAACAAATAAGGGTCAAAATATTTGAGACCCAGAAGCAAGGTAAACTTATTCCTAACGTTGACAAATGGTTTGCTGTCAACTGTGTACAAAAGTCTTTTAGTAAGCTTTTTAACAATTGTAAAAGACAAAAAATTTTGTACACAAAAGCGGGACTAACTCCTAGCCGCTGTCTACGGACCAAACATTGGGCATGGACAGGGCCTTGGGGGCAGATCCCAAGTGCGCTCAACCATGTGAAATAGCTTACGCTCAGGAATATTGAGGGATAGCGCTATTGGATAGCTCTACCCGTTCATTTCCTTTAGGAATAGGGCTATGGGATAGCTCTACCCGTTCACTTTCTTCATGGATAGCGCTGATAGCTCTACCCGAACAGTATTAACTACAGAGCTTTTCCATACACAAGGTAGGAGTGGCAGGAGAGGTACACCAGGAATTTATGTCTGCACATACGCCAGTCTGGTACGTGGGTACACCCCATTGCGTGGTTCGTAATCACAGCGCGTGCCCGAAGGGCGCGCAATCACTCGTGGTGTTTTAAAATGACACACACACTTATGCACACAGACGACATCTTATGTGAGTGTCAACTCGAAGACCTCCCTGCAAATATACATGTAAAAACAAATATAAGCCTAGGTCTTGAGATGACAAGGCAGTAATTGTCCATACACTATATATTGTACAATTATTAATAAGGAGTGACTCCCTATTCATAATCAGCGATAGTAATGAAAAGCCTCAAGCTCTAGAGCAAGCTACAGACAAGGATCCTCTGTTTGGCTAAGCAGGAGTGGATCTTATGAGAGGAAATTCCCATGAAGTATTAAAGCTCTTTTATAATAAATTGTAACACAGACCAAGATTAATATGAAAACAAAAATGTAGACTGACGTTATTTTAGGAAAAAAAGCCGTTCTTGACTTTTACAGCTCTAACTAATAACCTTTTTAAGAGGACCCATTACTTTGAGCATGTTAAACTGGCCACGTGATGGAACAGTGGCTGCAGAGCGATGCAAGACAAAAGTTTTTTAGCATTCCATTTCTCTGTTGTGCTGAGGAGATATTAGCAAGATATGCATAAACAAACAAAAGGTGCCATGTAGGAGAAAAAAATAAAATCACCCCCAGACGATGTCTGAACAGTCTGTTTGAAACGCAAAAAAAACCCCAAACAAACAATATTTCATGCTGTTTATTTCAGGACACAGCTATTGATTGTTTCTTTATCCAGGAAAGTGCGAGTGTGTCATACATTAAATATATTTATTATGAAGAAGCTTAAATAACGGCTTTTTTTTAATTTATTTTCTATTTTTTTAAGATGAGCTATAATTTGCTAGCGGTGTAAGTGGCATTTTGGGTATATACAATTTATTACCTAACATATTAACACTTTATGACAAGGTGTTAAATTGTAAACTATCCCCATGCTGCTCAAAGTCTGTCGATGGCCCACGCTCTGTTTCACAGCACTGCAGCCAATAATCAAATTCAGCGGCCTACCATGTAGCCGCTAAGCTCAACGACTGGGAGCAGCGGAGAATCATTGTTGCATCCGGGGAGGGCAATACCTTTTATTAACCTTTTTAAAAAAAAAAAAAAAAAAAACTACCGCAGCCCATGTAGGACTGTATTCTGGAATGGGACAACCAATTTCTTTGTATGCCATTTTATAAGCACATATCTTTTAGGATACACAGTCATTTCGAGCTAACATTTAAATGTGTCTCTCGAGTCCTCCATTTGGGTTATCCTATGGTTTTAAATGCAGTTAAATATAGGCTTCACTGAAAAATGAAGTATTGTTTTGATATTACAAGAGCTTCTTTGTCAATTTTTTGTACTCTACTTGAATGGGGTCCTGCGTGGCCTTGCGCCCACTTTTCTTTTCTATGCTGTTTCCTATTCTGTTTGAATTGAACATTGCTGTTTAATAAACTAAGATTGAACATAACTTTATTCTGTTGGTCAGCATGGTTATGGCGATAAATATATATTGTTTTTATTACTTTTGTGAATTAATTTCCTGATTAGGTAAAGAATATTTGTGTCGCCATACTCTAAGAACCATAAGTTTCACCATTTTTTTTGTGTAACTAGTTTTACTGGTACCCATTTTCTAGAACATACGACTTCACCCTTTTTTTTTTTTTTTTAAAAAAAAGGGTGAAATTTACAAAAGAAAATCCTGGAATGTCAGATTTTAATTTAAATAGTCACTATCCAGTTTAACTGACACTACACCTTTATTCTTCAGATTGATAGGACAATAACACTACAAAACTTGCACAGCATTGTTAGCTTTACTATCATTACACTAAACATATAGATATATGTATATATTGTATATCCATTATCTCTTTTTTACAGGAGTAGGGGGAAATCGCCACATTCCACGAGCCACAGTTTTTTGTTTCTACCGCTGACAGTTGTAAGAGTGCTTTTTTTTGGCGGACAAGCAGGAGATTTTTGGATTCATATGACTTTTTTGAGCACTATATTTACAGTTTTCAGAGGCTGAATGACCACAAGGTTGAAATTCTGCTTACAGGATTCACCTTATGTAATAAATAATTATGTCGCTTTGTATTATGGATCAATATGACTATAGTGTATAATTTATAACTGGTTGATGTCCAATTCATATAACTTGCTTACTAAGCTTGCACAAGAAAATATAAACTTTTTTTGCATGAGGTCCTGAAACCTATACGCATTTTATTTTTCATTAAAAGAGCTAAGGGTTTTTTTTTTTACGTAATAAAATGTTACTATTTATTGGTACCATTTTTGGAATAAGTACAACTCATCATTTTTTTTTTGAGGCAGGATGAACAAACATAGCAATTCTGGCATTTATTTTTTTTAGGAGTTCACTGGGCGAGATAAATAAAGATATAGTGTTAGACTATTATTATTATAAAACGTGGCAATAACAAATGTGACTTTTTGAAAGGTACTTTGCTTTTGTTAACAAACCAAGCCATTTTTACTGTAATACAAATGTATTGGTCAGCCTTTGGGAGGAATTAATTTGTTATAGTGTATGGCAGACTCGGAGGCCTTTGTAAGAGCTCCAGTTGACATTGCTACCAGTTTAGCATTCTACAATTGCGCTGCAAGGATGTCAAAGGTCTGACAGAAGGAGTACTCTCCCTCTGTCAAATCATGTCCTTCTGTTGCCATTATCAACGAAATATGAGGGATTAAAGTGCTGAAGTCTGAAAGAACCCAGATCCTAGCAATCACAGAAAGAGCCTGGCTGAGTATGAGTCAAGCTCTTGCAGCTGAAATCAGTGCAAAAAAGTGACTTGTGCATATGACGAATATATATGTAAAATAGCGCCAAGAAGTCTAAAAATCTGTATAAGATGCTGTACATTCACCACACAGAAAAGAAATATACAACTAATTACACCCTATAATGCAAAACTGCTGCCTTTAGCGGCCTTACATTGATTGCAAAGGTACAAACCTTGAGTTGTTAGGTTTCAAAAAAGATCTGAAGGAAACAAAAGTGGTTGTGTAAAAAAAAAATAAAGTAAATGTACTTAAGGGTATGCCACACTAAACAATATCGCTAACGGGATCGCTAAAAAGACGGATTTTGGTAAGACCTTACCTGTAAAATCCTTTTCAGCGAAGGAAGGAAGAGAGACACAGTAATTCATTACTGATGGGTAGGCGGAGCCCCAGATCAGGATGACACCTCAGATCAAAAGCGTGTTGACTGGCTGGCCCTCCAGCTCGGGCTCCTCCTACTCAGCTCCTTCAGTCGTACCAAAGCTTTAGGGAAGAACCAAGATCACCAGCGGAGCAACATAACCCCTTCTGAAGGAACTTCAGAGAAACAACACAAGAATACAGGTTATGCATGCAAAGTAAGGCAAACCACAGAGTTCCAGGTACTACTCACTGAACCTGACTACTGTGATGAGCTGGCAATGCTGGAACAGAGCCTTAGCGCGCTGACCCCAGCCCAGATAATCGCTATCAGATAAGGGTCGCGCTGCATCTGAAAACATCAACACACTTCTGCCTTGGGAGGGTGCTGTGTCTCTCTTCCTTCCTTCGCTGAAAAGGATTTTACAGGTAAGGTCTTACCAAAATCCGTCTTTCAGCTGCAGATGGAAGGAAGAGAGCCACAGTAATTCATTACTGATGGGACGTCCCAAAGCAGTTCAAAAATAAGGGTGGGAAAAACCAACAAAGGCAGAAACCCAACAACCTTAACAACAAAGCGCAACCAGCGCTAAACACAAGTTCATCCAGAACTTTAAACTACAGCTGCCTGCAGGACCCTACGTCCGAGGGCTGCATCAGCGGAAGCACTGACGTCCACTTTATAAAACTTTGTAAACGTGTGGACAGAGCGCCAAGTTGCCGCTCGGCAGAGCTGCACTGCCGAGGCACCTTGATGAAAAGCCCACGATGAGGCCACAGCTCTCGTAGAATGGGCTCGAATCTTAATCGGGCAAGTTTCACCCCGAAGACGGTAAGCTTCCAAAATAGCTGACCGGATCCAACGAGCTATAGAATCCTTGGAAGCTCGTTGACCACGCCGACGACCTGCTGGAACCACAAACAGGGAGTCCGTCTTACGAAAACCTTGAGTAATAGATAGATAAAACTTCAAGGCCCGCACTAAATCCAATGTGTGCAAAGCTCGCTCTTTCACATTCTTCGGATCCGGGCAGAATGAAGGCAACACAATATCCTGGTTGACATGAAATTGTGACACCACTTTAGGCAAAAAATCACCCCGAGTGCGAAGCACTACACGATCCGGAAAAAACTCCAGAAAAGGAGGCGAGCAAGAAAGAGCTGCCAACTCAGAAACTCTTCTCAAAGAGGTGACCGCTACTAGGAAGGCCACCTTCCAAGAAAGTAAAGAAAGACTAGCAGAGTCCATAGGCTCAAAAGGTTTATGCTGAAGAGCCTCCAAAACAAGGTTAAGCCGCCAAGGAGACACAGGTGCCTTCCGCGGCGGAAACTTACGAGCTATACCGCGGAAAAAGGAAAGCACGTCCCTACGCGAGGCAATAGCTCTCCGGAATAATAAAGACAGAGCAGAAACCTGACCTCTCAGGGTGCTAACTGCCAAACCCTTGTCTAACCCATGCTGCAGAAAAGCCAGCAAATTGGGAATGGAAAATTTCCTCGGGTTCCGTGAAGACCCCGAACACCACGAAAAGAAGGTTTCCCAAGTTTTGTGGTAAATCCTAGTAGTAGCCGGACATCTGGCAGCTCGAAGAGTAGCAATGACCTCGGCTGAAAAACCTCTACGAGTCAACATTTCGGTCTCAAGAGCCACGCCGTCAAACGCAGAGACTTCAAGTCCGGATGACAAACGGGCCCCTGAGTCAACAGGTCCGGTCGAAGAGGAAGTGGAAATGGAGGTGCCGCCAACAGCGACATTAGCGTTGAAAACCACGTCCTCCTTGGCCAATCTGGTGCTATTAACATAGCCGGGATTCTCTCCAGTCTGATCCGACGCAGTACCAGAGGAAGCAAGGATATCGGTGGAAACACATAAATCAGCTCGAATTGATCCCACGGAGCCACCAGAGCATCCACCTCCACAGCCTTCCGGTCCTTGAACCTGGACATGAACACTGGTAGTTTGGCATTGAACCTGGATGCCATCAAATCCACTTGGGGAGTTCCCCAACGGGAGCATAGCATTGCAAAAATCTCCGGATGAAGACTCCATTCTCCAGGATCCATCTTCTCGCGACTGAGAAAATCCGCCGTAACATTCTGAACCCCTGGGATGTGGATTGCAGAAATGGCTGGAACCCTGGCCTCGGCCCAGATCAGGATCCGAGACACTTCCGCCATGAGCCTGGGACTCCTTGTTCCGCCTTGGTGATTGATATACGCAACCGCTGTGGCGTTGTCTGTCTGCACTCGGACCGGCAGACCGCTCAAAGGGACCGTCCAGTGTTGGAGGCAAAGAAAAATCGCCCTCAATTCCAGGATATTGATCGGTAAAACAGTCTCTTCTGATGACCATACTCCCTGAATCCAGGAATCGTTCCAAACACCCCCCCAGCCCGTCAGGCTGGCATCTGTGGTTATGACCGACCATTTCGGAGGGAGGAAAGATTTCCCCAGGGATAAGGCTCCTGGACGTAACCACCATCCTAGAGACTCTCGCACCCTGCGAGAGATGGTGACACTGCAATCCAGCGATTGCGACTGATTCCAATGACCCAGAATGAACCTTTGGAGAGCTCTGGAATGAAACTGGGCAAACGGAATTGCCTCCATGGACGCCACCATTAAACCCAGAAGACGCATACACTTGCGAAGGGACATTGTTATCGAAGACTTCATGATTTGTACATGTCGAAGAAGACATGACTGTTTGTCTGGAGGTAGAGACACCACTGCCCGTACCGTGTCGAAATGCATTCCCAAAAAGAGGATAGCTTGCGACGGTTCCAGAAACGACTTCTCCCAATTGACTAGCCAACCGAAGTCCTTCAGTAACTGAAGAGACAGATTGCGAGCTGTCACTGCTTCCTCCTCCGAGGATGCCACGATCAAAAGATCGTCCAGGTAAGGAAGAATCGTAATTCCTTGTCTTCGAAGAATTGCCATGAGAGGCGCCAGAATCTTTGTAAATACTCTGGGCGCCGAGGCTAAACCGAATGGCAGAGCCACGAACTGGTAATGATCCCGACCTATGGCAAAACGAAGAAAACGTTGATGAGCCCTTCCAACGGGAACATGTAAATAAGCGTCGCGGATGTCGATTGATACCAAAAAATCGTTCTGCGACAGGGCTGCCACAACGGAGCGAAGTGACTCCATGCGGAATTTCCGGGTGTGGACATGCCGATTCAATCTTTTGAGATCCAGAATCGGACGAAATTTGTCCTCCTTTTTGGGAACCACAAACAGATTGGAATAAAATCCTTTTCCCCGATCTTCTGGCGGAACCGGTATTACCACACCCTTCTGAAGAAGGAATTCGACCTCCCGCTGCAGAGCGACCAAAAGCTCGGGTTCTGTCGGAATGCGAGACTGGCAAAATGTGTCTGGGGGACGAGAAGAGAATTCTATGAAATAACCTGCTGACACGACCCGCGTTACCCATGAATCTGGAACGCGAGAAATCCAAGTCTCCTTGAACTGGAGCAGGCGACCCCCACTCGAGAGTCCTCGAGTGGACTCCTGGCGTCAGTCCGTCTTGGCGGGCTTCTTGTCGGTTTCCCGCTTGTCTTGACGGAAATTCTGCTTCCAGGGAATGCGAGATTTCTGGGAGGACTTTTTTGCTGAGAAAGAGGAACGACCCGATCCCCAAGAAGACTGAGCGAATCGACCTCGGCCCCGAAAGGACCGCCGACCACTATATGTCCTGCCAGACACAGAAGCCATAGCTCTGCGTTGTGGTAACGTCGCTTCTTTTGCCTTTGCCCTGGTAATCAGTTCTGTGAGGTCAGACCCAAAAAGATGACCACCTTTATAAGCTAAGGCCAGCAAACCTTGTTTGGAGACCGCATCCCCGGCCCACTGTCTGAGCCACAGCGCTCTTCTGACCGTGATCGCCGAAGCCTGCGCCCTGGACAGAAGCGACGCAGTGTCCAGACCTGCATCATAGATATATCGGACTGCAGTGTCCAACCATTCGAAAATCTCCTCCATCTCAGAAGACGGAGATCCATTTTTCCACGCCTTGTGTAAAAGGTCCAACCAGCTTATAGAAGCTTTAGAAGCACACATGGATCCTAGTATCGCTCTGAATCCATGACCCGCGGCCTCATAATTTGATTTCGCCGCCATTTCCGTTTTTCTGTCCAGTGGATCCTGCAAACTCGCCTTCCCTTTAACAGGAAGCAGTGAGGATTTACTAAGCTGGGATAAGGAAAAATCCACTTCAGGAGAGGGAATCCAATTATCTCTCGACTCTGTGGAACACGGATAAAGTGCGTCAAAGAAACGTGTTCCGTGAAAACGTTTATCCGGACACAGACGTTCCTTTTCTACTGCACTGTTAAGATCATCTAGATCTGGCAAGGCTGATCGTGACGTACGATATTCCTGGTACATTCGTGCTGATTTACCAGGTAAACTAGTTACCACCTCCGGTAACTGTAAAACCTCTCTCATGGCTTCAATAAATGCCTCTGTACGTCTCACAAGGGACGAGAGCCCCGCCTTTCCTCCTTATCCGAATCGGACATTTCCCCATCTGAGCTTAAAGGAGAACCCTCTCCACAATCTAAATCAGAGACATCTGATTCGCTACGGGTGAAGGATGGTAACGGTCTGTGTCGCTTTCTGTCCTGAGAGGATCTAGCTGACACATATTGACTTAAAAGGTCAGACAAGCCATTAATAGAACTGGCGATAGCATCCAATTTTGCATCACTGTGAACTCCAACCGCAGCGCTAGACGCTGCGGAGGACTGCGTACCAGATTGCCGAAGCGGAACTGGAATATGGTCCGCGCCTTCTGAACCCTGTTCCGACATGCCTCACACAGTATATGGCAGGCCAAATGTCAGAAAACCTGAAAAAAACGCAGTTTTTTTTTTTTTTTTTTTTTTTTTTTTCAGTGAACGCAAAACAGCCGCTGAAGGGTTAAGTCTTAAATATAGAGCTACCCCAGCTGTATGCCAAGTAAACCCTCAAGAGGGGTTAATGTCACAGGCTGTAAGAAAAAACAAGGTCTCTATGTGAGACCGAGCTGCAGAATAGCGCTATGTATTAGCGCTGTGTGGTGAGGAAAAAATGTCACTCACCCAGCTGGTTTGGTGCCTGAGACGGGAGGAGCGGAGTCTGAGGAGCCCGGGAGCCCTTTTAATGGCCGCCGTGCTGAGGGAGCCGGAAGAGAAGCGCAATCGCGCGCTTCCTGCATGAAAGACCGGGAAGCGTGAAGCCACGCCCCCCGGCTCAAAAATATGAGCGCCAAAACTCCTCACTCCTACTCCCCCCCCCGTCCTGCAGGCATCTGCCTGCGGACAAAGGTTGCACAGAAACACCACATCCACATGTCACGGCGCTGCCAAAGCAGCGCTAATAGTACATTAACACACATGTAATAGCGCTGTCACAGCAGTCGCTAAAGCACTCATCACATTTTATATATATTGTGGAGTACTCACCAGCTGAGCGCCACAGGGA
Source organism: Oophaga sylvatica (assembly GCA_033576555.1). Lineage (NCBI taxonomy): Eukaryota > Metazoa > Chordata > Amphibia > Anura > Dendrobatidae > Oophaga > Oophaga sylvatica. The sequence continues at coordinate 818,337,480 of JARQOD010000001.1, read as the reverse complement.
CCCCTCAGGATTTGTGGCGCTTGTGCCCATGCTCCCCCCAGGGCAGGGAACGCAGTGACCCCAATGTGCGGTTTGCGTCCCCGCCAGGGAAGCTAACCTCATCCCCCAGGGCCGGCAAGATTCTGCAGGGACTATTTATGTAAAATACAGATCCGCCAGGGGAGAGGTGGGGTCCAGCAGCGCTGAGACCCCTGAGACCTTTCAGACCCATGTCCAAGTCTCTTGTCCGATAAAAATAATAAAATCTTCTGAGGAGCTGCTTCAGCAGCGACCATCCTCTGAGACCTCAAATTTTAGACTGAAGGAGCTGAGTAGGAGGAGCCCGAGCTGGAGGGGCCAGCCAGTCAACACGCTTTTGATCTGAGGTGTCATCCTGATCTGGGGCTCCGCCTACCCATCAGTAATGAATTACTGTGGCTCTCTTCCTTCCATCTGCAGCTGAAAACGTCAATATTTAGCGATCCCGTTAGCGATATTGTTCAGTGCGGCAGCTTCCAGCGACGAGCTTCCTGCTGTGATCTCGCTCGTCGCTGGAATCGTTCCGGACCCTATTTTCTCGTCGGCGCTCCCGCTGGGTAAGTATCTTATCGCTGTGTGGCACCTTTTCTTAGCGATTTAGCGGTACTTTTGTACCGCTAAAGTCGTTAAGAAGATCGCTAACGGCGATAGCGTCGTTAACTATATCGCTAAATGTGGCCGCATTTAGCGATATAGAAACAATCCCGCTAGCGATCGCATTAGTATGCGTCGTTATCGTGATCGCTAGCGGGATTGTTTAGTGTGGCAGTACTTTTAGCCATTGTATCCCCACCTTTCAAGGGCCACATTCACAATCCCCCTGCTGTGCTGGTCATCTGTTTATCTTGTCCGCATTGGTCACACCATGAATACCCAATGTGACTATTGTTGTAAATCATAACACTGATGAGCTGTAAATGGCTGCTGTCATGTAGACAAACACCACTGTAAGCAACAGAAACCGAAATCCAGGGGGAGGAGGGAACATGTGCACAAGATCTTTGGGGACAAAATGGGCGAGCAGTAATAGTCATTTATTTCAGCTGGATTGGTGCTGGTACGCAAAAAAAAAATCTTAATTGTGATAAGAAGAGAACTTTTCCATATGGGACATGTGCAACTTTTTTCTCACTTTGCATTGTGGTGCTGTACAATCCAGAGCAAAATCCAGTGATGTTGATTTTTTACACAGGCTATTGCAGTTTTTCAAAATTTTGGGGACATTTTCTAACTTCCATATTTACACGTGGTTGTGAGACTTTTAAATGACATTACTTCTTGCGTTTTCATTTTTTCGCTCCCCTTCCTCCCAAAGCCATAACTTTTATATTTTTCCATCAATATGTGAGGGCTTGTTTTTTGCGGGACGAGTTGTACTTTTGAACTACACCATTGGTTTTACCATGTCGTGTACTAGAAAATGGGAAAAAAATCACAAGTGCAGTGAAATTGTAAAAAAAAGTGCAATCCCACACTTTTTTTGTTTGGCTTTTTTACTAGGTTCACTGGCCAGTATGATTCTCCAGGTCATTATGCATTCATAGACACCAAACATGTCTAGGTTCTCTTTTATCCAAGTGGTGAAAAAAACTCCAAACTTTGTTAAAAAAAAAAAAAAAAATTGCGCCATTTTCCGATACCTGTAGCGTCTCTATTTTTCGTGATCTCGGGTTGCATGTGGGCTTATTTTTTGTGTGTCGAGCTGACTTTTTAATGATACCATTTTGGTGTACTTATGATCTTTTGATCGCCTATTATTGCATTTTAATGCAATGTTGCGGCGACAAAAAAACCCCCGTAATTCTAGCATTTTGATTTTTTTTTCTCGCTACATCGTTTAGCGATTAGGTTATTCCTTTTTTTTATTGATAGATCGGGCGATTCTGAACGCGGCGATACCAAATATGTGTGTGTTTGATTTTATTTTTATTGTTTTATTTTGAATGGGGCAAAAGGGGGGTGATTTAGGCCGGGTTCTCATTAGCATATGTGTGCGAAGCGTATACCTGCATACTGATCTGGCGAACACAACGTTTTGAATTTTTTTGAAGCGTACAAAATCCGTCAAATATGTGCATGCGAATGAGTGCGTAAAAAAATGCATTACTGTCTATGGGAACACATTGGTAAGCAAGGACGTGCTCATGGATGCGTTCGATGTGCATGTGGACTTCAGACTGTGCATGTCCAGGAATTGATTACAGCACCTGGAAATATTGAATGCATGGCGCATAAACAACGCAAACGCATGCACATACAGCTTTTTTTTTTTTGCGTTATGTGTAAGATTCGGATAAAAAAAACGCTGCGTAAACATGCGTTTGCGCATGCAGATAAGCTGCGCACAGAGATGCTAATGTGAACGTAGCCTTAAAATTTTTATTTTTTTTTTAAAAACTTTATTTTTCACTTTTGGCATGCTTCAATAGTCTCCATGGGAGACTAGAAGCTGCCACTACCCAGAATTACTCACTTGCTGTAAGCGCCGACCAGTGGGTGGTGCTCACAGCAAGCCGGCACAACCATAGAGGTCTCCAGGAGACCTCTGGCTGTCATGTCAACGATTGCCAGAAGCGCTTGTTAAATGTGGCTGTCAGCTTATGACAGCGGCATTTAACTAGTTAATAGTCGCAGGTGATTGAAATTCCACCCACTGCTATTGCGGGCACATGTCAGCTGTTTGAAACAGCTGACATGTCCGGGAAAGATGTGGGCTCACCGCCGGAGCCCACATCAAAGGGAGGAAGTCCGACATCGGCGTAAATGTACGCCCAATGTCGGAAAGGGGGTTAAAAATATACTTTTCAATTGTCTTGCCTTTCCTTGAATGAAAATATAGGAAAATGCCACAAATTCCAAAAAGGACGGTAATCTCAAGGCCCTGTCCCAGGTTCAGGTAATTTTTGCATACAGGGGGTGTACTAAAAGGGAGCCAGTCATGTCCCAAAATGCTATTCATCTGAAGATATAGGTTTGATTGTGTTCTAAAGTCGTGTGACCGCCGCACTAAAAGCTCGGATGCCGTAAGAAAATGAACCTTATTCCTCATGGCAGCTTCCGGCTAGATCATGGTGCAACTTTTATTGCTTTTCAACTTATAAGCTTCTGGCTTTCAATCATGGAGGTGCGGCTTCAGTCACTGCTCAGTACACAGCGAGTGGCGGCTGTAACCGCACCCCGACACTAACAGCCGACTCAGTATCTTTAATGGGCTACTCCAGGGGGGCTTTTTTCCCCCAGCGCTGGAGTAGAGCTTCTAAAGTAAGGTATTTGACCCCATTCTTATACTCCCCCCTGCGATGTCTCCACCTTTTGACAGCGCAGCTCAGACCCCGCAGCGCCATCTTGTAACTTCTGACTGGCCAGACATCAGAAGTTAAATCACAAGCTCTTAATGCAAGTCTATGAAAGCCAGAATGAGGCTCTCGGACTTGTATTATTGAGTTGGGATATCCGGCTCGCTCCATGAAACACTGGAACAAACCGACAGGTCATAAACTGTCGAAGATCAACGGGAGAGGTGCTGATAGAAGGGAAAGACTGTGGCAGGTGAGTATTAGACTAAATGCAGAAACTAGCGGTAAAATTTAAAAAAAAAAAGCTGAAGTGGTGCTTTAAAAGTAGATATGTCATAATTTGCAGCCCTACATTTAGACAATGGAAAAAAAATGACGAATATAGGGATTTTTGTGTGGATTCACCGTAAAATCCTTTTCTCCGAGCCACTCATTGGCGGACACACGACCATGGGTGTTATGCTGCTGCCACTAGGAGGACACTAAGCAAATTATAATAAAAAGTTAACTCCTCCTTCGCTGTATACACCCTCTGCTGGCTCTGTCTTGAACCAGTTCGGTGCCAAAGCAGTAGGAGCTCACAAACAGAATTCACAAACAGAAATGCAGTAAGTCAAAACCAAAACAGAGTATAAGCCAATAGGCTAACAGGGTGGGTGCTGTGTCCCCCAATGAGTGGCTCGGAGAAAAGGATTTTACGGTGAGTACACACAAAAATCCCTGTTTCTCTTTCGCCTCATTGGGGGACACACGACCATGGGATGTCCTAAAGCAGTCCCTGGGTGGGAAAAAACATCACAACAGGTGAAAACCTCACGCACCCAATGCTTACAGGAATAAGTGATTGATGGAACCTACAAATGCGAAACTGCCGACTGCAGAATCTGTCTGCCGAGGGCCGCATCTGAAGAGACTTGAGTATGAATTTTGTAATGCTTTACAAACGTGTGAAGGCTGGACCAAGTTGCAGCCTTGCACACTTGCTGTGCGGAAGCTTGGTGCCGGATGGCCCAAGAAGCCCACACTGACCGAGTGGAGTGTGCCTTAATCCCAGTCGGGATAGGCTGACCTTTGACGCGGTAAGATTCTTGGATTGCTGAGCGAATCCATCTGGCTATTGTGGCCTTAGAAGCTGGCAAACCTTTTCTGTGTTCCTCCGGAAGCACAAAAAGGGCATCAGATTTGCGAAAAGATGCTGTTCTGGAAATGTATCTTCTGAGAGCTCTCACTAAATCCAAAGTGTGAAGAGCTTTTTCAGTACGATGAACTGGAGCCGGACAGAACGAGGGTGGAACTATGTCTTCATTCAGGTGAAAAGCCGAAACGACTTTTGGCAAGAAGGACGGGGATGTTCTGAGCACCACCTTGTCTTGGTGAAAAATCAGAAACAGATGTTTGCACGACAAAGCTGCCAGTTCAGAGACCCGTCTGATGGATGTTATTGCCACAAGAAAGGCAATTTTCCAAGAGAGGAGAGAGAAAGAAATCTCCTGTAATGGCTCGAAAGGGGACTCTTGGAGAGCGCTGAGCATCAAGTTAAGGTCCCACGGTTCCAAATCCATCTTGTAAGGAGGAACAAGATGTGAAACTCCCTGTATGAAAGTCTTGACCTGTAGCTTGGAAGCTATCAGTCGCAGGAAAAGAACGGATAGAGCGGATATCTGGCCTTTGAGAGAAACCAATGCTAAACCGGAGTCCAATCCTGCTTGAAGAAATTCCAGAATGCAGGGAATGGAAAACATCAACGGAGAATGACCCTTATCTTTGCACCATGAGAAAAATGTTTTCCAAATGCGATGGTACATGCGTATGGAAGCAAGTTTTCTGGCATTGATCATGGTAGAAGCCACTGGACCCGAGAAACCTGCTCGGCTTAGGACCCAGGATTCAATGGCCAGGCCATTAAACTCAGTACCCTCGAGTTCTGGTGGCAAATGGGTCCCTGGGATAGTAAATCCGGGCGATCTGGTAACCGCCAGGGGACGTCGGCGAGAAGATGTACCAGCTCCGCGTGGCCAGTCGGGAGAGACAAGGATCACCGGAATGCCTTCGGCTTTGATCTTCCGGATGACCCTTGGGATCAGCGGAAGTGGAGGAAAGATACAAGGGAGACGAAACTGGCCCAAGGAAGTACTAAAGCATCTGAGCCAATGGCTGACGGATCGCGGGATCGGGCTGCGTTCAGCCTGGAGGCCATGAGGTCCACGTCTGGAGTGCCCCAGCGCTGGCAAATTTGATGAAAGACTTCCGGGTGAAGAGACCACTCTCCTGAGGCTATGCTCTGGCGGCTGAGAAAATCTGCCTCCCAATTCTCTACTCCCGGGATATGAACTGCAGAGATGAGAGTGATTTGTCTCGGCCCATTGCAAAATGTGCGTTACTTCGAGCATCTCTTTTCTGCTTCGCGTGCCCCCTTGCGACTGATGTATGCCACAGCCGTGGCGTTGTCTGACTGGATCCGGACGGGATGTCCGGCCAAAAGATGATGGAAGTGAAGAAGAGCCAGTCTCATAGCTCGGATCTCGAGAATATTGATAGGAAGGCTGGCTTCCTTCGTAGACCAACGTCCCTGAGCTGTGTGGTGACGAAAGATCGCACCCCATCTGAGAAGGCTGGCATTGGTGGTCACCACCAGCCAGTGTGCAGGGAGGAAAGATCTTCCCTGATCCAATGAAGACGTTGCAGCCCACCACCTGAGACCGTCTGATTCTGGATGCCAGGAGAAAACGGCGACCTAAGGAGGCTGGATTGTTGTCCCAGGCGGAGATCAAGGCCTGTTGGAGAGGACGGAGGTGAAATTGGGCAAATGGTACTGCCTCGATGGATGCCACCATTTTTCCCAGGACCTGCATGGCGAACCGAATGGAATGAGGACGGGCCAGAGACAGAGATTGGGCTGCCCGGGATAGAGAGGAGATCTTGTCCGGAGGGAGAAGTACCAGCCCTCGGTAAGTGTCTAAGATCATTCCAGAAAAGGAATTTGCCGGGATGGGACTGGTGAAGATTTCTCTAGGTTTACCAGCCAACCTAGTCGGGACAGAGTGTCAACGACGACACTGACACTTTCTGCACAGGCCCGATAGGAAGGACCCTTGACGAGAAGATCGTCCAGGTAAGGCAGAACCACCAAACCCCGAGAGTGTAGAATAGACATGACGGCAGCCATGACCTTTGTGAATACTCTGGGGGCTGTGGCCAGGCCGAATGGCAGAGCCGTGAATTGAAAATGTTCGTCGCCGACTGCAAAGCGTAGGAATCTTTGATGATTTTTGAAGACTGGAATGTGGAGATAAGCGTCCTTGATGTCGACTGACGCAAGGTATTCCCCTTTTTCCAGAGAGGCGATGACGGAACGGAGGGACTCCATCCTGAAGTGGCGCACCGAGACAAATTTGTTTAGCAGTTTTAGGTCTAGAATTGGACGCATGGTTCCGTCCTTTTTTGGAACCACGAACAGGTTTGAGTAAAAACCCTTGAACCTTTCCGTGGGAGGAACAGGAATGATGACGGCGCTGTTGCGGAGGGCATGTATAGCCTGGTAAAAGGGAGCTGCAAGAGCCTTGGATTTTGGAAGACGGGACTGAAAGAAGTGCGTTGGAGGAGGAGACGAGAACTCGATTTTGTATCCGGAAGACACGAGATCTCTGACGCATTGGTCGTGAACGACCCTCAGCCAGACTTGGAGAAACAAGGACAGGTGGCCGCCTACCTTGCCTGTGTCTTCCAGACACGGCAAAGAGTCATTGAGAAGAGAACTTGCGGGGAGGGCCGCTCTTGGGTCTGGATCGAGGAGATCGGTTTCTCCAGGAATTAGAAGGTCTGAATGAAGGTTGCGAACCTCTGCCCCTGCGTGGGGGGCGTGATGCAGTAGCGGAAGTGGTTGAGGATGACCAACCTGAGAAATTGCGAAAAGGGCGGAAGCGAGTCAGGAGTTGGCTCCGAAAGGGGCGACTCTGCCTACGCTGGGAGAGAAATTTGCTTTCCCCCCGGTAGCGTCCGAGATAATCTGATCAAGTTTATCCCCGAACAAACGCCCATACTGATAAGGTAGTGAAGTCAAGGATTTCTTCGACGCAGAATCTGCCCGCCATTCGCGTAGCCACAATGCTCTTCTGATGGTAACAGCGTTGGCGGCTGCGAGGGCGGCACAATTAGCCGCATCCAGGGAAGCAAGAATTACATAATCTCCTGCCTGGGCGATCAGATAGGCGAGACTAGTCACCTCAGACGGCAGGCTATTTTTCCTGTTGGTCTTTACTACTATGGCCTCTGCCCAGGCTACCGTAGCTCTAGCTACCCACGTGGTGGCAAATGAAGGAAATAAGGCAGCCCCTGCAGCCTCGAAGACTGACTTGGCCATGCTGTCAATCTGCCAATCACTGGGATTTTTAATGGAAGATCCATCCGTCATGGTTTTTGAAGCGAGTCTAGATATGGGCGGATCTACTGCAGGGGACTCAGTCCACTCAGACTCAGAGTAGAAGGAAAAGGGTACCGTGCTTCTAGCGGCTTTAGGCCTGAGAATCGCTTAACTGGATGACTTCTATGCCTCTTGAGGATGTCAGTAAACTCAGGATGGTTAGCGAAAAACCTATGTGGTAGTTTTGTTCGCTTAAAAGACACCGGGTGGTCTGGACTAGCACCGGGTTCTTCGTCAATTTCCAGAATGTGATTAACCGCTGCTATGAGGGAATCTATGGACTCCTGAACCTCAGAGGAGTTAGGGTCTGGGGCTACCTCAGACTCATATTCTGAGTCATGCTCACTGCCAACTCCTGGAGAAGGGGAGCGAGACGCGGAGCAGGCGGATGCTGAAGCCTCGGAGTTCGGTGAGGACGTGTCGCGGGGACGTTTCCTAGAAGGATGCGTACTTTCTGTCGCCGTTCGACCCATGTGAGCGGGAGACTCTGTCGTGGCTGAAGGACCCGCTACAGGGGGTAAGGGGACGCCTTGGCTCACGGAGGGACCATGAAAGGATTCTATGGCCTTTGCGAGAGAAGCCACAGATTGCGCCAAAGAAGCAGCTCACTCAGGTGGACTAGCCACAGATTGCGCCAAAGAAGCAGCCCACTCAGGGGGACTAGCATCGATTTGCTCCACAGTAGCGGGAGGATCTTGAGGCCCTGAAGCTTCGCAGTCTGCACAGAGAGGAGTGGAATGTTTCCGTGGTAAGGAAACGTTGCATGCGGTACATGAGGCATATATCACCGTGTGAGTTTTCTCTGCTTTTTTATTAGCCTTTGGTTGAGACATAATGCAAAATTTCCACTATTTTTTATTTTTTTTTAAAAAAAGATCTGCGAACGGCAGCTGAAAAGGGTTGACGAAAATGCCTGCCATATGGTCAGAAGAGTGAGCGCAGCAGATAGGATAATGCCTGCAGCGGAGAGGTTAATGGCCGCAGCTAAGGATATAATACCTGCAGCAGGGGGATTGACGCCCACGGCTGAGGGGTTAATGCCTGCAGCGAATATAAGCTATGTGTACCTGCCTTACTGTGGCTTTTTTTTACCCAGGTCCAGCGTGCCCCCGGAGAAGTGCGTACACCACGGAGCAAGGAAGATGGCGTTCCCCACTCTCTTCCGGTGTAAGACGCGCCAGGAAGTGGAGAATAGAGAAACAGTGGGCATAGAGAAAGAGGTGGGGAGGGGGTGGGAGACAGTGGGCGGAGCAAGATTAATATGCAGAGCTTGTCCCCGCCCCGCTCTGTACAGCCCTATAGAGAAGGGGCGGATGGCCAAAAAAATGGGGCGGACCAGGCCGGGACATAGGAGAAGTTGGGCCTAACTGCCGGCAGAAGCCGGGGACTAAATTAAAGGCCGCGGTTAGGGTTGAGCATTCCGATACTTCCGATACCTGAAATCCAATGTAAGTCTATCGGAACAAAATATCGGAAGTATCGGAAGTACTTCCGATATTTTGTTCCCATAGACTTACATTGGATTTCACGTATCGGAAGTATCGGAATGCTCAACCCTAGCCGCGGTGCGACAACCGCGGCGGCGCAAGGGCCGCAGAAAAAGGAGACGGTACGTCGGTAAAGGGCCGTGACGACTGAGGCAGAGATAAGGAGTAGCGCGGCGACTGAGAAGGCAGCGGTATGGAGAACGTCTGCAGCGATGCGGCTACTGCTGCACGGAGCCAGACAAGACATGGGTCTGGTGAGGGGAAGGGGCTCTCCTTCTCAGGTACTCACGCTACCGCAGGACTTCCGATGTTGCAAGCAAACATTAGCTGCGTTGTTCGTCCTCAATCCACCATCCCTTTGATAGGGAGGTGGAGAGGGCCCATTCATCCTGATACCAGTCCAAGTCTCTATCCAGCATCCCTTTGATAGGGAGGTGGAGAGGAGTTACGTGCCCCAAGGCACCAGCCACTTTCTGGTATTGGTGTGCAGAAGTGGACAGCGAAAAGCTGGCAGGCTGTAGGTCTGCCTCCAGAAGGGGGTACGTAGAGGCGACACCCCACGCTCCCGTCCGTTGTAGGTGTGGGGAGAGCGGACCCATTGAAGGATCCGTCGCCCCTGAGAGCCCAGACAGACACAGGTTGCAGGAGAGGGTACGGGGAGACGACACTCCGCGTGCCCGCCTGTTGAAGTTTTTGGGAGATCGGGTCCTTGAAAGGCCCCGTCGCCCCTAATCCGTGAAAAAAATTTGGAAAGAAAAGTAGAAAAAATAAATAAGAAAGATCGGGGTCTGAAGCCAGACCCTAGTGCCTCCTAAAGACACTAAGCAAGAACTGGTTCAAGACAGAGCCAGCAGAGGGTGTATACTGCGGAGGAGGAGTTAACTTTTTATTATAATTTGCTTAGTGTCCTCGTAGTGGCAGCAGCATAACACCCATGGTCGTGTGTCCCCCAATGAGGCGAAGGAGAAATATAAATTTAAATTACTTAAATGGGATCCTGCAAAGATAATAAATGCTACTAGAATCAAACAGTCAAAGTACTATAGAAGTGTAGAGTACTTTGTGTAGTGTTGGCTTTCTTCTAAAAGTGTGCTTCAAACAAGCGAGAAACTAAGGTTGCACTGTGTTCGTTAGCGATTCAATAACACGCAAGCTAATGAGATGTTTGGATCGTTAGTCTCTTCTGCAACTATGATCTCGTAACGACTCAAAGCGGTAGCGTTCTACGATTTAACGTCATTCGATGTAAAAAAGGCACAGTCACAAAGGTGCAGACAAGCGTAGTCACCAGCGGACGCCACGATCTAATACGGCAGCCTATAACGATCGCGAGATCACGAGGGCACGTCGTTGTACATGCCAAGTTAGCGTCACGAACGAGATCGCTAATAGTGCGTATTAGGATCTCGTAGCGACGTGTTAGTGTGGCATCCCTTAAGTCAAAGTGGCATGGTGCGATGCACGTTGAGACCATAACAGACTCAACACATGGTTTTTGATTGATTGAATATATCAGGAAAATACACAATGTCTAGAGTTAGGCAATCCCTTTAACCCCTTCCCGACCTGTGACACAGCGTATGCGTCATGAAAGTCGGTGCCAATCCGACCTATGACGCATACCCTGTGTCATGAAAGGATCGCGTTCCTGCGGGCCGGGTGACCGGGGTCACTCAAAGGTCACCCGACCCGCAGGCACAGGACCCTTTGTGCTTCACCACAGGGGGGTTGGCTTAACCCCCCCGTGGCCACGATCGCTCTGATTGGCTGTTAAAAGTGAAACAGCCAATCAGAGCAATCTGTAATATTTCACCAATTTAATTGGTGAAATATTACAATCCAGCCATGGCCGATGCTGCAATAGCATCTGCCATGGCTGGACACAGAGCCCTGACCCCCCCACACGTAGTCACAGCAGCGATCGGCCGCCGCCACGGAAAGATGGCGGTGATCGGTCACCGCAGTCACTATCTGCTCCCCTCCTCCTTTGCTCCGCTGCCCCCACCTTCCGATCCCCCCCCTAACCTTCCGACCCCCCTACTCACCTCTCCCGGTCCACCGATGTCCCTGGATCGGTCCCGGCGTCCCCCTGGGCCTCTTCATGGGCGCCGCCATCTTGGAAAATGGCGGGCGCATGCACAGTGCGCCCGCCGGCCGGCGCATGCGCAGTGCGCCCCCCGGCCGGCGCATGCGCAGTGCGCCCCCAGTGTCCAAAAATGTATTTTGATCACTGTGATAAACTGTCACAGTGATCAAAATAAGAAAAAGTAAATGAACCCTCCTTTATCATAGGTAGGGACAAATAAAGAAATAAAGATTTTTTTTTTTTTTTTTTCCTATTAGGCCCTGTGCACACGTTGCGGATTTGCTGCGGATCCGCAGCGGAATTTGCTGCGGATCCGCAGTGGATTTTGCTGCGGATCCGCAGTGGATTTTGCTGCGGATCCGCAGCGGATTTTTCTGCTGATCCGCAGCAGATTTGGCGTTGCGGATCCACAGCAGATCCAGAAACCATGTACAGTACAATGCAAATAAATGGTAAAAAAAAAAAAACCTGCTGTGCACATGCTGCGGATTTTTCAGCGCGGATTTGCTGCGGTTTTAAATCCGCAGCATGTCAATTCTTTGTGCGGATTCCACAGCAGTTTTACACCTATTCCATTATAGGTGTAAAACCGCAGGGAAAAACCGCGCTAAATACGCAGGTAAAACGCAGGTCATTTCACCTGCGGATTTTAGAAAAATCTGCAACGTGTGCACGGGGCGTTAGGGTTAGGCTGGGTTCATATTGCATTATGGCAGTCCGTTAGATGGACTGCGTTTCACCGCGGTATGACGCGGTGTAACGCAGTCCGTTAACGCTGACATTCACCCCATTTTTGTGCGCATCGCAACGCATGCTGTTAAGCGGCATGGGTTCGCGACGTGCCGTCATTCAGTGACGGAGCCTCGGACACGGGCTGCAGCGTCTGGGCTCCGTCACCGCTAGCACAGATGAATCATCTGCTGATTCATCTGCGCTAGCAGATATAGCATAACGCGATCGCGTTATGCTATACCGTTACCAGCCCGTCAATGCTACATGTTGAACGGGCTGGTAAAACACAATATGAACCCAGCCTTAGGGTTAGAACTAGGGTTAGGGTTAGCAGTAGGGTTAGAATTAGGGTTAGGGTTGGAATTTGGGTTAGGGTTGGAATTTGGGTTAGGGTTGGAATTTGGGTTAGGGTTGGAATTTGGGTTAGGGTTGGAATTTGGGTTAGGGTTGGGATTAGGGTTAGGGTTGGGTAGAGTTAGGATAAGTGTTAGGGGTGTTTTGGGTTTAGGGTTGGGATTAGGGTTAGGCTTGTGGTTAGGTTTATGGTTAGAGTTGGGATTAGGGTTAGGGGTGTGTTGGGGTTAGGGTTATGGTTAAGGTTTGTATTAGGGTTAGGGGTGTGTTGGGGTTAGGGTTGGTGTTAGGGTGTGTTGGGGTTGGAGTTAGAATTGAGGGTTTTCCACTATTTAGCGCCACCATTGATTCCTGCAAATTTTGCGTTCAAAAGTCAAACAGTACTCCCTTTATTCCAAGCCCCGACGTATGCCCAAACAGTGGTTTACCTCCACATATGGGGTATCAGCGTGCTCAGGACAAATTGGACAACAACTTTTGGGATCTAATTTCTCCTGTTACCCTTGGGAAAATAAAAAAATTGGGGACTAAAGATCACGTTTGTGGAAAAAATATGATTTTTTTATTTTCATGCCCGGGCGTTATAAACTTCTGTGTATCCCTTGGGGGTTCAAAGTGCTCACCACACATCTAGATAAGTTCTTTGCTTGGTCTAGTTTCCAAAATGGGGTCACTTGTGGGGAGTTTCTACTGTTTAGGCACATCAGGGGCTCTGCAAACGTAACATGACGCCCGCAGACCATTCCATCAAAGTCGGCATTTCAAAACGTTACTACTTCCCTTCCGAGCCCCAATGTGTGCCCGAACAGTGGTTCCCCCCACATATGGGGTACTAGCGTACTCAGGACAAACTGGACAACTTTTGGGGTCCAATTTCTCCTGTAACCATTGTGAAAATAAAAAATAGTGGGCCAAAATATCATTTTTTTGAAAAAAAAAAAATGATTTTTTATTTTCACGGCTCTGCGTTATAAACTTCTGTGAAGCACCTGGGGGTTCAAAGTGCTCACTATGCATCTAGATAAGTTCCTTGGGGGGTCTAGTTTCCAAAATGGGGTCACTTGTGGGGGAGCTCCAATGTTTAGGCACACAGGGACTCTCCAAATGCGACATGGCAACCGCTAAATATTCCAGCATATTTTCCATTCAAAAAGTCAAATGGCGCTCCTTCCCTTCTGAGCCCTGCCGTGCGCCCAAACAGTGGTTTATGACCACATATGAGGTATCTGTGTACTGAGGAGACATTGCCCAACAAATTTTAGGATCGAATTTATACTGTTGACCATGTGAAAATGAAAAAACTGAGGCTGAAAGAAAATTTTTGTGAAAAAAAAGTACTTTCTTTTTTTTACGGATCAATTTGTGGAGCACCTGGGGGTTCAAAGTGCTCACTATGCATCTAGATAAGATCCTTAGGGGGTCTAGTTTCCAAAATGGGGTCACTTGTGGGGGAGCTCCAATGTTTAGGCACACAGGGACTCTCCAAATGCGACACGGCAACCGCTAAATATTCTAGCATATTTTCCATTCAAAAAGTCAAATGGCGCTCTTTCCTTTCTGAGCCCTGCCGTGCGCCCAAACAGTGGTTTATGACCACATATGAGGTATCTGTGTACTCAGGAGAAATTGCCCAACAAATTTTAGGATCCAATTTATACTGTTGCCCATGTGAAAATGAAAAAACTGAGGCCAAAAGAAAATTTTTGTGAAAAAAAGACGGATTTTGGTAAGAACTTACCTGTAAAATCCTTTTCAGCGAAGAAGGAAGGGAGACACACTCATTACTAGTGGGTAGGCGGAGCCCCAGATAGGATTAACACCTCAGATTCCAAAACGTGTTGACCGGCCCCTCCAGCTCGGGCTCCTCCTACTCAGGTCTTCAGTCGTACCAAAGCTTAGGAAGAACAATATCACCAGCGAAGCAACATAACCCCTTCTGAAGGACTTCAGAGAAAAATACAAAAATACAGGTTATGCATGCATTTGCAACGAAAAACCACACAGTTCCAGGTACTACTCACTGAACCTGACTACTGCGATAAGCTGGCAATGGTGGAACAGAGCCGTAGCACGTCGACCTCCGCTCAGAAAATCGCTATCAGAGAAGGGCCACGCTGCATCTGTAAATACAATAACACACTTCTGCCATGGGAGGGATGGGTGTCTCCCTTCCTTCTTCGCTGAAAAGGATTTTACAGGTAAGTTCTTACCAAAATCCGTCTTTCAGCTGCAGATGGAAGGAAGGGAGCCACACTCATTACTAGTGGTACGTCCCAAAGCAGTCCAAACAATAGGGTGGGAGAAAAACCAAAAAAGGCAGAAAACCAACACCTAAACAAATGCGCAACAGGCGCCAACACAAGTTAACTAACTTAGAATACCGCTGCCTGTAGGACCCTACGTCCTAAGGCCGCATCAGCGGAAGCACTGACGTCCACCTTATAAAACTTTGTAAATGTGTGGACGGAACGCCAGGTCGCCGCTCAGCAGAGCTGATTTGCCGAAGCCCCCTGATGGAAAGCCCACGATGAAGCCACAGCCCTCGTGGAGTGAGCTTGAGCCTTAATCGGACAAGGTTCGCCTTTAAGTCGATAAGCCTCCAAAATGGCTGACCGAATCCAACGAGCTATAGAATCCTTGGAAGCTCGTTGACCACGTCTACACCTGCTGGGATCACAAACAGAGAATCTGTTTTCCTAAAACCTTGAGTAATAGACAAATAGAACTTCAAGGCCCGCACTAAATCCAATTTGTGCAAATCTCGTTCCTTTGCATTCTTCGGGCCCGGACAGAGCGAGGGCAACACAATATCCTGGTTAACATGAAAACGCGACACCACCTTAGGTAGAAAGTCGCCCCGTGTGCGAAGCACTACTCGATCCGGGTAAAACTCCAGGAAAGGAGGCGAGCAAGAAAGAGCTGCCAACTCAGAAACCCTTCTTAAAGTGGTTACTGCCACTAAGAATGCAACTTTCCAAGAAAGTAACGAAAGGCTAGCAGAACTCATCGGCTCAAAAGGCACATGCTGAAGAGCTTCCAAAACAAGGTTGAGTCGCCAAGGAGACACAGGTGCCTTCCGTGGTGGAAACTGACGGGTTACTCCTTGAAAAAAGGAGCGTACATCCCTACGCGAGGCGATAGCCTTGCGAAACAACAAGGACAGGGCAGAAACCTGACCTTTCAGAGTGCTAACAGCTAAACCTTTGTCCAACCCGTACTGCAAAAAAGCCAACAGATTGGGCATAGAAAAAATCCTCGGATTCCTTGAGGAACTTGAACACCACGAAAAGAAGGCTTCCCAGGTTTTATGATAAATCCTGGTAGTAGCCGGACTTCTGGCAGCTCGCAGAGTGGCAATGACTTCAGCTGAAAAACCTCTACGGGTCAATATTTCGGTCTCAAGAGCCACGCCGTCAAACGCAGAGACTTCAAGTCCGGATGACGAACGGGCCCTTGTGATAACAGGTCCGGGCGAAGAGGAAGTGGAAATAGCGGAGCTGCAAAAAGCGCCACCAGTGTCGAGAACCACGTCCTCCTTGGCCAATCCGGAGCTATCAACATAGCCGGGATTCCTTCCAGTCTGATCTGACGCAGTACCAGAGGAAGCAAAGAAATCGGTGGAAACACATAGACCAGATCGAACTGGTCCCACGGAGCTACCAGAGCATCCACCGCCACTGCCTTCGGGTCCTTGCACCTGGACATGAAGGTCGGTAGTTTGGCATTGACCCTGGATGCCATCAAATCCACTTGGGGAGTTCCCCAACGGGAGCACAGTAGTGCAAACATTTCTGGATGGAGACTCCATTCTCCAGGATCCATCTTCTCGCGACTGAGAAAGTCCGCCGTGGTATTCTGGACTCCTGGAATGTGAATTGCAGAGATGGCTGGAACCGTGGCCTCGGCCCATAGCAGGATCCGAGACACCTCCATCATGAGCCTGGAGCTCCTCGTCCCGCCTTGGTGATTGATATACGCGACCGCCGTCGCATTGTCCGTCTGCACTCGAACTGGCAGACCGCTCAAAGGGACCGTCCAGTGTTGGAGGCAAAGGAAAATTGCCCTCAATTCCAAGATGTTGATCGGTAGAACAGACTCTTCCGATGACCATACTCCCTGGATCCAAAGATCTTTCCAAACACCCCCCCAGCCCGTCAGGCTGGCATCGGTGGTAATGACCGACCACTTCGGAGGGAGGAAAGATTTCCCCAGGGATAACGTTTCCGGACGCAACCACCATTCTAGGGATTCTGGTACCCTGTGCGAGATGATGCTGCAATCCAGAGACAACTGTGATCGATCCCAACGACCCAGGATGAGTCTTTGGAGGTCCCTGGAATGAAATTGGGCAAACGGAAGTGCCTCCATGGACGCCACCATCAAACCTAGAAGGCGCATACACTTTCGCAGAGACATTGCTGTCGAAGCCTTCATAATTTATACATGTCGTAGTAGACATGCTTGCTTGTCTTGAGGAAGAGACACTACCGCCCGTACTGTGTCGACATGCATCCCCAAAAACAGGATCGACTGTGTCGGATCCAAAGACGACTTCTCCCAATTCACCAGACATCCGAAATCCTCCAGGAGCTGAAGGGATAGATTGCGAGCCATCACCGCCTCCTCCTTTGAGGATGCCACAATCAAAAGATCGTCCAGGTAGGGAAAAATCGCAACCCCCTGTCTTCGGAGAATTGCCATGAGAGGCGCCAGAATTTTTGTAAAAACTCTGGGCGCTGAGGCCAAACCGAATGGCAGAGCCACAAACTGGTAATGGTCCTGACCTATGGCAAAGCGAAGGAAACGCTGATGAGCCCTTCCGACTGGAACATGCAAATAAGCGTCGCGGATGTCGATTGACACCAAAAAGTCGTTCTGCGACAGGGCCGTTATCACGGAGCGAAGTGACTCCATGCGGAATTTTTGGGTGTGGACATGCCGATTTAATCTTTTGAGATCCAGAATAGGACGAAATTTGTTCTCCTTTTTGGGAACCACAAAAAGATTGGAATAAAATCCTCTTCCCCGGTCTTCCGGCGGTACTGGTATTACCACACCCTTCTGCAGAAGAGAGTCGACCTCTCGCAGCAGGGCGGCCTTTAACTCGGGCTCTGACGGAGTGCGGGACTGGTAAAACCTGTCCGGGGGCCGAGAAGAAAACTCTATGAAATAGCCTGCCGACACGACCCGCGTTACCCAGGTGTCCGGAACGCGGGAAATCCAAGTCGCTTTGAATTGGAGCAGGCGACCCCCCACTCGAGAGCCCTCGAATGGAAACCTGGCGTCAGTCCGTCTTGGCGGGCTTCTTGTCAGTCTCCCGCTTGTCTTGACGGAAATTTGATTTCCAGGGAGTGCGGGATTTCTGAGTAAACTTTCTTCCCGAAAAAGAGGGACGACCCGATCCCCAAGAGGATTGACCGAATCGTCCCTTGGAACGAAAGGATCGCCGGCCACCACCAGCACTAGTCCTGCTAGGCGCAGAAGCCAAAGCCCTTCGCTGTGGTAAGGCTGCTTCTTTCGTCTTTGCCTTGGCAATCAGCTCTGAAAGGTCAGACCCAAAAAGCTGACTACCCTTGTAGGCTAGAGACAGCAAACCTTGTTTTGACACTGCGTCTCCAGTCCACTGTCTAAGCCACAGTGCTCTTCTGACTGTGACAGCCGAAGCTTGCGCCTTGGACAACAGTGATGCTGTATCCAGACCTGCATCATAGCTATAACAAACCGCAGTTTCCAATAAATCGAGAAGACCATCTATCTCGGATAACGGAGATCCATTTTGTATCGCCGTCCGTACACGGTCCAACCAACATAGAGAAGCCTTAGAAGCACACATGGATCCTAACACCGCTTTGAATCCATGCCCCGCGGCCTCGTAGTTGGATTTCGCTGCCATCTCCGTTTTTCTGTCTAGCGGGTCCTGCAGACTTGCTTTCCCTTTAACAGGGAGCAATGAGGATTTACTGAGCTGGGATAAAGGAACATCCACTTCAGGAGAAGAAATCCAAGTCTCTTGTCAACTCCGTAGAGCACGGATATAGTGCCTCAAAAAAACGTGTTCCATGAAAACGTTTATCTGGACACAGACGTTCTTTCTCCACTGCTTCCTTAATCTCTTCCAGAGCTGGTAACGTCGCTCGCAACTTACGGTACTCCTGGTACATCCGAGGCGACTTACCCGGACGTGTAGTTACCTTCTCCGGCAACTGTAACGCCTCCCTCATGGCTTCAATAAGAGCCTCTGTTCGGTCTAAAGGGACAGACTGTCCCTGCCGATCCTTATCCGAACCGGATAACTCCCCATCTGAATTCGAAGGGGAACCCTGTCCGCATTCCATATCAGATAGATCTGACTCGCTATGCGGAAATGCCGAAATCGGCCTGTGCCGCTTCCTCCCATGAGAGGATCTAGCTGACACCCAATGACCTAAAAGGTCAGAAAGGCCATCAATAGAGCGCGCGATGGCATCCAATTTGGCGTCGCTGTGCCCTGTAATAGCTGCGCTTGATGTCGAGGCCTGCGTATCAGATACGTGTGACTGATTCTGAAGCAGATTTGGCGCACGGTCCGCACCTTCTGGACCCTGTTCCGACATGCCCTCACACAATATATGGCAGGTCCGAACCTGTAAGTAACTTATGGAAAAAAGTGTGGCTTCTCAGGCGACAGCAGCAAGCATGCTGAAGGGTTAAATCTCTTAGAGAGAGAGGTACCCCAGCTGTATCAGCTGAATACTCAGCGATACAATTAACTGTTACAAGTTCTAATCCCAAACTGGGATAGAACCTATGCGTTGCTGAAGGGGTTAACCTTGAAAAAGGGGTTAATGCCGCCAACTCCCCACTACTCCCTTATTAACAGAAGGGGTGTGTGAGTTCAGGTAAAAATAAGGTCTCTATATGAGACCGCAGCTGCAAGTAACGCTATCTGTTTTGCTATACAGATAGGTTCTGCGCTGTGGGGGTGAAGCGTTTCACTCACCCGGCTGGTAATGGTGCTGTAAATCGTTGGTACGGGAAGAGCGGAGCAGGAAGGAGCCCGTGGAGCCTTCTAATGGCCGCCGCGCTGAGAGAACCCGGAAGAGAAGCGCCTATCGCGCGCTTCTG
The DNA here is from genome assembly GCA_033576555.1 of Oophaga sylvatica. Lineage (NCBI taxonomy): Eukaryota > Metazoa > Chordata > Amphibia > Anura > Dendrobatidae > Oophaga > Oophaga sylvatica. The sequence continues at coordinate 818,317,983 of JARQOD010000001.1, read as the reverse complement.
TGACAGAAAGCCCGGGAGCGGCCGGCTTTAAAAAAAAAGAGCGCAAACTCCTTCGCTCTCTGCTCTCCCCCTGTCCTGCAGGCGTCTGCCTGCGGACAGAAACAGTCACCAAACATGTCTCACATGTACCAGCGGCTGCCGCAGCAGTCGCTGAAAGCACTCACACACACTTTAAATAAAATGTGGGGTACTCACCAGCCAAGCGTCACAGGGACCCCCAGGGGTTTCTGACGCGTGCCCATGCTTCCCCCCAGGGCGGGGATCGCAGTGACCCTGCGCGTGGTTTACGTCCCCGCCAGGGAAGCTATCCTCATCCCCCCGGGCCGGCAGGGTTCTGCAGGGACCACCCTCAGGGTAATTACAGATCCGCCAAGGGAGAGGTTGGGGTCCAGCAGCGCTGAGACCCCTGAGACCTCTAGACCAACTCTGGTGATCCAAGTCTCTTGTCCGAATAAAATAAAAAAATCTTCTGAGGAGCTGCTTCCAACAGCGACCATCCTCTGAGACCTCAAATTCTAGACTGAAGACCTGAGTAGGAGGAGCCCGAGCTGGAGGGGCCGGTCAACACGTTTTGGAATCTGAGGTGTTAATCCTATCTGGGGCTCCGCCTACCCACTAGTAATGAGTGTGGCTCCGTTCCTTCATCTGCAGCTGAAAAGTACTTTCTTTTTTTACGGATCAATTTGTGAAGCACCTGGGGGTTCAAAGTGCTCACTATGCATCTAGATAAGATCCTTAGGGGGTCTAATTTCCAAAATGGGGTCACTTGTGGTGGAGCTCCAATGTTTAGGCACACAGGGACTCTCCAAATGTGACACAGCAACCGCTAAATATTCTAGCATATTTTCCATTCAAAAAGTCAAATGGCGCTCCTTCCCTTCTGAGCCCTGTGCGCCCATACAGTGGTTTATGACCACATATGAGGTATCTGTTTACTCAGGAGAAATTGCCCAACAAATTTTAGGATCTATTTTGTCCTGTTGCCCATGTAAAAATGAAAAAATTGATGCTAGAAGAAAATTTTTGTTGGAAAAATTAAAATGTCCATTTTTTCCTTCCACGTTGCTTTAGTTCCTGTGAAGCACCTGAAGGGTTAATAATCTTCTTGAATGTAGTTTTGAGTAGCTTGAGGGGTGCAGTTTTTATAATGGTGTCACTTTTGGGTATTTTCTGCCATATAGACCCCTCAAAGTGACTTCAAATGTGAGGTGGTCCCTAAAAAAAATGGTTTTGTAAATTTTGCTGTAAAAATGAGAAATCGCTGGTCAACTTTTAACCGTTATAACTTCCTAACAAAAAAAAATGTTGTTCCCAAAATTGTGCTGATGTAAAGTAGACATGTGGGAAATGTTATTTATTAACTATTTTGTGTCACATAACTCTCTGGTTTAACAGAATAAAAATTCAAAATGTGAAAATTACGAAATTTTCAAAATTTTCGCCAAATTTCCATTTTTTTCACAAATAAACGCAAAAATTATCGACTAAATTTACCACTAACATGAAGCCCAATATGTCACGAAAAAACAATCTCAGAATCGCCAGGATCTGTTGAAGCGTTCCTGAGTTATTACCTCATAAATGGACACTGGTCAGAATTGCAAAAAATGGCAAGGTCTTTAAGGTCAAAATAGGCTGGTCATAAAGGGGTTAAAACCAAGGTTATAAACTGAGTGAAATGATTTTGTGAATTGTGATATTCACCAAACTCAACAGGATTTACTTTGCTTTCTAATTTAATTAAAGGCGGTGGTTTTAACTAGGTTTGTGCCTATATTTAAAAAGTGTCAGGCTTAAAAAGGTCTATTCTTTAATTCACTATGATCATCAAAAAGAGATAATCAGAGAAGACAAAAGACGTACATATCAGCAAAGTGCACCCAGAGGAATGCTGCCTTTTTCATCGCTTCAGTTTACTGCTTTATTCAACCCCGGTAATATAGATTATTCCTCTGGAAAGGTACACCTTGTTTGGATGGCCATATTTACAGCCTGTTTGCAAAACTGATTGCACGCAGACAGCAGCCCAAGGATCAATGGAAGTGGTTGGGCTACTTTCACACGAACATTTTGCCACAAGGAACAGGCGTCTGCATAAGTAAAAAAAAAACAAACAAAAAAATAACTAAAGCAAAATGTAGTAAATTCTTCTGTTTTTCAGAGGAAAGGTCTTCCTTAGTAGGAATGAGCGGAGCAGAAGTTCGGGTTCAACGAACTTTAGTCCAAAGACAGTTCGGGTACCAAAACTCTACCCAAATGTTAACCAAAGCCCCATAAAAGTCATAGGGGACCCGAATCATTTGGTCAAATGGTCGTAGAAAGTGCTAGAGGGATGGCAAAGGAAGCAGAGTACCCCCACAGTGTCAGTCGCTCTCAGTTTTTAATACATCCCTTGAGATGTAACACCATCCATATGGCATCTGTTTTAACAGATCCATTACAAAGATTAGTAGTAAACTTTATTAGGCCTATTCTTGCCGATGCAAAAAAAAAAAAAAATGGATGTCATGAAGATGATATGAACAGACACATACAGAATACTATATGGATAACAAATTGTACATTTTTCTAGTTAAAAAAAAATATATTGCTTATCTGAACTTCAAATCACTGCGACTGAGCAGGAAACTATTCTATAGTCAGATAAGTCTTCAGAAAGACAAGCAGGTGAAGAGTTTAAGCAGGGTCTTACCATACATAGCATGTGTTTGTTCTGGAGCACCATACTGTGTAGCAGCTGAAGACACTAAACCAGGCTGTGCATGTGCTGGTGGAGCCATCATTCTAGAGTTTCCTTGAATTACAGGACTATATACATGGGGATGCTGAAAAAAAAAATAATAATATGGTATTATAATAGAAAACTGCACTAAAATAAAGATTAATCAGTTGTACTGGAAAAATGTACTCTTCCCTAAACCATATAGCTGTAAAGTGCTTAAAGTAGACTGGACAATTAGCCTGGCTTGTCAGTGATAGAAAATAATAATACAGCAATAGTTCTGTTCTGCTCTTACATTACTCATAATATGAACACAAAAAAAAACAGGTAACTACTGGTTGGGAGTGTATCTCTAGTGTCTGTGTCTCCCAGCCTGCCACTGGACAGAGTTACCTGTTTGACAAAGTAATGTTTCATTGTCAATTTAAGTTTGTAGAAAAGACAGAAGAAAAGCACAAGACAGACATAAAATAAAAAAATCAATAATCAATTGTCAGCTTTTTGAAAGTGAAGCAATGTGAAAGTTACCCATTTTTTTTTTTTTTTTTTAAATCAGATTTTTCTTGATATGTAATTTAAAAAAAAAATAAAAAATTATTTTTTTTCATGCCATAATCTTTATTAAAAAAATTTATATATATATCGTAATCTTGCAATTTTTACACTGGCATTGGGGCTTTTTAGGCTCATTCTTCATGTCCTTATATTATGAGTTTAGTTTATCAGAGGCAAGATTAATACACAGCTGATAACACAGGATCCACCTATTGCAATAGGTGATGCCACAGCTGACCCTGCTCCCTCCCTTCACAATGACCTTTCCACACACTCATTAGATGCTGCAATACAAAAAGATAGGGTTAAAGTCTGACCATTGAGGCGAATGTGCAAGTGTCATTTCCTGTAGCAGGAATTTCTAGTTTAAAATATACCCACAGTGGCCAAAGTGAAAACTACAAGATTTCTAAATTTTCATTTTTAATTCATACAGTGATATGGGAAAAGAAAAAAACAGTCGAAAACGAAAATACATTTAAAACACAAAAACAAGATTCAAACTTTTGGAGATTTTCTGATGATGGCATCCTTTTAAATAGAACACACAGATTCACTGAAACAGAACCAGTGAAGTTAATAGGTCCTCTTTAAATATTGGCAATGCACAACAGGTTCCTAAGCAAGGAATATTTCCCTAACTGATGTATGCAAACACCTTCAGATCTTAAATATATGTATAATGTAACAAAGGCTTTGTTCACGCAGTGCTTCGGCCATGGATCTTGCCGTACAGGTGAAAAGCCCATTTTACAGCAAATTTTAGTAAAACTGGGGGCTTTTTTAGCGGTTCTCAATGGCTTGGCAACAGCAGTGGCTCAAGTGCTATTATATGAATAAACTTTAACTGAATTTAACAAGTTTCATAAATTGGAAAGAAAAGTTTAAGTGAGGTTACCTGTGACTGATAGTGCTGCACATGCTGCATTAGAGGTTGGCTAGGGAACTGCTGTGGGTTATAGGTAACATACTGCGCAGAGTAGGCAGGGGAAGTAGCTACTATAGGTGGTCCTGCTGCAGACACAGGGTGCATCATTGTGTTCTGGTGATGCTGATCCTGGCGCTGCTGAGGCATATTTGGTACTGCAAAACAAAGATATCAATAACAAATTATACTTTAAATATATTTATGCTAAACTATCAATCCCCATTGTAGTTGTAACAAAAGCTAAAAGTTGGATTACTAAAACTTTTTTTTTTTTAAGCTTAAACTTCTTTAGATGTGCAGATTAGGTAACTATGCAGAAGACTTATAATATTAACATAAAAAGATGGAAAGAAACCTATTAAGGGAATTTTTTATGGTACTGACTCTTCCCTAATATTTGCATCTCTGTTGGAAGAGTTTTCTAGTGTGTCAAGTCTGCTCCATACACTGCAGATGACAGCTATGTTACAAAGCCAGCAATTGCATATAACTATAGTGACCAGGTCTTGGCTCAAGCACTGCCGTTAACCACTTACATGCTGCAATTACTGCAACGTGATCATGGGAAGGCGATAAGTTACCAACAAAATTTCGCAACACTGTGTTTAATAAGGCCAATCTTTCAAGATATAAAATTAATTAACCTGTACATTAAATGTAAAAATAAAAAACATGCCAGAATTGCCTTTTTCTGTCGTTTCCCTTCACAAAAATATACAGTTAAGCGATTCAGAAAATGGTGACATACAAGGTTCTGAAAAACGCTGAACCACTAAAATATATACAGTTATAAACTTACAAAGTTTAGTATAGCCATAATTATACTGACCTATAGAATCATGTTGCCTGGTCATTTTTATCACGCAACGAAAGCCATAAAAACAAATCTCAAAAAACAATAGCGGAATTGATTTTTTTCCCCTTCATTTAACCCATTTGGATTTTTTCCCGTTTGAATGAATGATGCACTGAAAACTTCAATTCCATCAAATAAACAAGCACTTGTACAGCTATGTTGATGGAACATTGAAAAATGATGGCCATTAGAGCAAAGCATGGAGTGGGGGGGGGGGGAATACAAAAAAGAACAATATCCTGGTCTTTAAGAGTTTAACGGGTCAAGGCTTAGCCCAAGCGCTGTACAATCTAAATGTGAATGTTGCTCCTCTGAATGGGTCCTTAGGATGCAGCTGTACACACCAAGATAAGGTGGATCTGTGCAGCATTGGTGAGAAAACAGTAGGGAGTACTGAAGACGAATATGCCGGCAAGATTATTACTTATCAACTCTGGGATTTTTTGCCCCTGCATTACCCTCTGAAGTGTAACTAGCACTCAAGCTTGCAAAGCACAGAACTGCCTTACCTTCAAATGATGACTAGCTCTAAGAGTGGAAGACTAGCCCACGTACAACATTTAAAAGCTTGTTTACAAAAAGCATTTGGAAAAAGATTGTGGCAACTCGCTGCAGAAAATGGGTTTTGCTACCTGCTGCTCTGGTGTCTCACTGCTGTACACAGTAAAAGATGGATTTTGGTAAGAACTTACCTGTAAAATCCTTTTCAGCGAAGGAAGGAAGAGAGACACAGTATTCATTACTGATGGGTAGGCGGAGCCCAGATAGGATTGACACCTCAGATTAAAAAGAGTGTTGACCGGCCCCTCCAGCACGGGCTCCTCCTACTCAGCTTTCTTCAGTCGTACCCAAGCTTAAAGAAGAGCAAGATCACCAGCGGAGCAACATAACCCCTTCTGAAGGACTTCAGAGAAAAACACAATAGTACAGGTTATGCATGCATTTGGCAAAACATCACACAGTTCCAGGTACTACTCACTGGACCTGACCACTGCGATGAGCTGGTAATGCTGGAACAGAGCCGTAGCGCGTCGACCTCAGCCCAGATAAACGCTATCAGAGAAGGGTCACGCCGCATCTGGAAATACAACAACACACTTCTGCCATGGGAGGGAGCTGTGTCTCTCTTCCTTCCTTCGCTGAAAAGGATTTTACAGGTAAGTTCTTACCAAAATCCGTCTTTCAGCTGCAGAGGGAAGGAAGAGAGCCACAGTATTCATTACTGATGGGACGTCCCAAAGCAGTTCAAAAATAAGGGTGGGAAAAAACCAACAAAAGGCAGAAACCCAACAACCTAGATAAAAGCGCAAACAGGCGCCAAATACAAGTTAACTAGAACTTTAAACTACCGCTGCCTGCAGGACTCTACGTCCTAAGGCCGCATCAGCGGAAGCACTAACGTCCACCTTATAAAACTTTGTAAATGTGTGGACCGAAACGCCAGGTCGCCGCTCGGCAGAGCCGAGCTGCCGAAGCCCCTTGACAAAAGGCCCACGATGAAGCCACAGCCCTCGTGGAGAGAGCTCGAACCTTAATCTGGCAAGGTTCGCCTTTAAGTCGGTAAGCTTCCAAAATGGCCGACCGAATCCAACGAGCTATAGAGTCCTTGGAAGCTCGTTGACCATGCCTGCGACCTGCAGGAATTACAAACAGAGAATCTGACTTCCGAAAACTCGAGTAATAGGCAGATAGAACTTCAAGGCCCGCACCAAATCCAATGTGTGCAAGGCCCGTTCCTTTGCCTTCCTCGGGCCCGGGCAAAGCGAGGGCAACACAATATCCTGGTTAACATGAAAATGCGACACCACCTTAGGTAGAAAGTTGCCCCGTGTGCGAAGCACTACTTGATCAGAGTAAAACTCCAGGAAAGGAGGCGAGCAGGGAAAAGCCGCCAACTCAGAAACTCTTCTCAAAGAGGTTACCGCCACTAAGAAGACAACCTTCCAAGAAAGTAGAGAAAGGCTAGCATAAATCATAGCCTCAAAAGGCACATGTTGAAGAGCCTCCAAGACAAGGTTGAGCCGCCATGGAGACACAGGCGCCTTCCGCGGCGGAAACTGACGGGTTACTCCGTGAAAAAAAGGGGAACGCACGTCACTACGGGAGGCGATAGCCCTCCGAAACAGCAAGGACAGAGTAGAAACCTGACCTTTCAGGGTGCTCACTGCCAAACCTTTGTCCAGCCCATGCTGTAGACAAATTGGGAATGGAAAAAACCCTCGGTTCCTTGAAGAACCCGAACACCACGAAAAGAAGACTTCCCAAGTCTTGTGATAAACCCTAGTAGTAGCCGAACTACTGGCAGCTCGCAGAGTGACAATGACTTTGCTGAAAAACCTCTAAGGGTCAATACTTCGGTCTCAAGAGCCACGCCGTCAGAGACTTCAAGTCCGGATGACGGCCGGGACCCTGGGTTAACAGGTCCGGGCGAAGAGGAAGTGGGAATGGCGGCGCAGCCAAAAGTGACACTAGTGTCGAGAGCCACGTCCTCCTTGGCCAATCTGGGGCTATCAAAATAGCCGGAATTCTCTCCAGTCCGATCCGACTCAGCACCAGAGGGAGTAAGGATATCGGCGGAAACACATAGACTAGCTCGAAATGGTCCCACGGATCCACCAGAGCGTCTACCGCCACAGCCTTCGGGTCCTTGTACCTGGACATGAAGGTCGGTAGTTTGGTATTGAACCTGTACGCCATCAAGTCCACTTGGTGAGTTCCCCAACGGGAGCACAGCAGTGCAAAAATCTTCGGATGAAGACTCCATTCTCCGGGATCCATCTTCTCGCGACTGAGGAAGTCCGCCGTGGTATTCTGGACTCCTGGAATGTGAATCGCAGAGATGGCTGGAAACCTGGTCTCGGCCCATATCAGGATCCGAGACACCTCCATCAAGAGCCTGGAACTCCTCGTCCCGCCTTGGTGGTTGATATACGCGACCGCCGTCGCGTTGTCTGTCTGCACTCGGACTGACAGACCGCTCAAAAGGACCGTCCAGTGTTGGAGGCAAAGAAAAAATTTTGCCCTCAATTCAAGGATGTTGATCGGTAGAACCGACTCTTCCGATGACCATACTCCCTGGATCCAAAGATCGTTCCAGACACCTCCCCCCCAGCCCGTCAGGCTGGCATTGGTGGTTATGACCGACCACTTCGGAGGGAGGAAAGACTTTCCCAGGGATAACGCTCCTGGACGTAATCACCATCCTAGGGATTCTAGCACCCTGTGAGAGATGGTGACGCTGCAATCCAGTGAAACTTGCGATCGATCCCACGACTCAGGATGAGCTTTTGGAGAGCTCTGGAATGAAAATGGGCAAACGGAAGTGCCTCCATGGTCAAACCCAGAAGGCGCATACCTTCCGAAGGGACATTGCTGTCGCAGACTTCATAATCTGTACATGTCGGAAAAGACATGCCTGCTTGTCTGGAGGTAGGGACACCACCGCCCGTACCGTGTCGAAATGCATCCCCAAAAACAGGATTGACTGCGACGATTCCAGAGACAACTTCCCCCAATTGACCAGTCACCCGAAATCCTCCAGGAGCTGAAGGGATAGATTGCGAGCCGTCACTGCCTCCTCCTTTGAGGATGCCACAATCGAAAGGTCGTCCAGGTAGGGGCGAATCGTAAGACCCCGTCTTCAAAAAAAAAAAAAAAAATTGCCATGAGATTTAGGCGCCAGAATTGTTGTAAAAATTCTGGGCGTTAAGGCCAAGCCGAATGGCCGAGCCACAACCTGGTAATGGTTGATCTATGGCAAAAACAAAGGAAGCGCTGGTGAGCTCTTCCGACGGGAACATGCAAATAAGCGTCGCGAATGTCGATTGACCAAAAAGTCGCTCTGCGACAGGACTGCCATAACAGAGCGAAGCGACTCCATGCGGAATTTTCGGGTGTGGACAAGCCGATTCAATCTTCCCAGAATAGGGCGAAATTTGTCCTCCTTTTTTGGGGACTACCAAGAGGTTGAATAAAAGATCCTCTTCCCCGGTCCTCTGCGGAACCGGTATCACCACACCCTTCTGCAGAAGGGAATCGACCTCTCGTAGTAGAGAGGTAAATAGTTCGGCTTTGACGGAATGCGAGATTGGCAAAAAAACTGTCCGGGGGTCGAGAAAGAAACTCTATGAAGTAGCCTGCCAACACAACCTGTGTCACCCAGGCGTCCGACACACGGGAAACCCAAGTCGGTTTAAATTGGAGTAAACGACCCCCCCACTCGAGGGCGCTCGAGTGAGATTCAGATGTCAGTCCGCCTTAGCGAATTTTTTGCCAGCTTCTGTCTTAACAGAAGTTCTGTTTCCAGGGTATGCGGAATTTCTGAGAATTCCCCCTTTTTTTTTTTTAAAAAAGAGAGAGACGACCCAAACCCCCAGAGGGTTGGCCGGATCATCCCTTGAACCGAAAGGACCGCCGATAACTATCGGCACTAGTCCTGCCAGACACAGAAGTCATAGCTCTGCGCTGTGGTAAAAGCTGTTTCTTTGCCTTGGCAATCATCTCCGTGAGGTCAGATTCAAATAGCTGACCACTTTGTAAGCTAAAGATAGCAAACCCTGCTTGGAAAACCGCGTTCCACCGTCCAAGTCACAGTGCTCTTCTGACTGACTGCCGAGGATTGCGCCCGGGATAGCAGTGACGCATTATCCTTTAACTTGAAAAGGCCATCTACCTCAATAGAGGGGATCCATCTTGCCACGCCGTCCTTAGACAGTCCAACCGGCTCAGGGGAACTTAACAAGTACACCTAGATCCTTAATACCGAATCTATGATCCACGGCCTTGCAGATGGATTGTTGCCATCTCCGTTTTTCTGTCCAGCGTGTCCTGCAGACTCGCCTTCCCTTTACCAGGAAGATTTGCTAAGCTGGGATAAAGGAACATTCACTTCAGGAGAAGGGATCCAATTAACAAACAACTCCGTAGAAAAACGGATACAGTTTGTAAAGCCGTCGCGACCCATGCGACTCCTGAAAAATCCGGGCCGACTTACCAGGACGTCTAGTTACCTAACGCCCTCATCTCCAATAGAGATATTAGTACGGCCCATGAGAGAGGCAGAGTGTCCCTGCCGATCCTCCTTGTCCGAATCGGACTTCTTCGCTAAGCGAGAAGGAAGGCACCGATTTGTGTCGCTTCCTTGAGAGGATCTAGCTGACACTCCATAACCTAAAAGGTCAGACAGGCCATCAACAGAAACTAGCGAAGGCCTCCATTTTGACACCACTGGAACCTCCGACCGCCGTGCATGAGTCGAGGTCTGCGTGTCAGATACACGAGGCTGATCCGTAGCGAATCTGGGAGACAGTCTCTGACATGCTCTTGCACAGTATATGGCAGTTTAACCCCTTAATGACCAAGCCATTTTGTAGGTTAAAGACCAGGCCAATTTTTACAACTCTGACCACTGTCTCTTTATGAGGTTATAACTCTGGAACGCTTCTACGGATCTTGGCGATTCTGAGATTGTATTCTCGTGACATATTGTGCTTCATGATAGTGGTAAAATTTCTTCAATATAACTTGCGGTTTTTTTATGAAAAAATGGAAATATGGCAAAAATTTTGAAAATTTTGCAATTTTCAAACTTTTAATTTTTATGCCATTAAATCAGAGAGATATGTCACAAAAATTAGTTAATAAATAACATTTCCCACATGTCTACTTTACATCAGCACAATTTTGGAACCAAAATTTTTTTTAGTTACGAAGTTATATGTTAAAAGTTGACCAGCAATTTCTCATTTTTCCAACAAAATTTACAAAACCATTTTTTTAGGGACCACCTCACATTTGAAGTGAATTTGAGGGGTCAATATGACAGAAAATACCCAAAAGTGACACCATTCTAAAAACTGCACCCCTCAACGTGTTCAAGGCCACATTCAAGAAGTTTATTAACCCTTTAGGTACTTCACAAGAATTGAAGCAATGTGGAAGGAAAAAATGAACATTTAACTTTTTTTCCCAAAATTTTTCTTTCGACACAATTTTTTTAAATTTTGTCAAGGGTATCAGGAGAAAATGAACCACAATATTTGTTGTACAATTTCTCCAGAGTACACCGATATACCATGTGTGGGGGTAAACCACTATTTGGGCGCATGGCAGAGCTCGGAATGGAAGCAGCGCCATTTGACTTTTTTTGGCTGGAATTGAGATTGGACGCCATGTCGCATTTGGAGAGTCCCTGTGTGCCTAAACAGTGGAAACCCCCCACAAGTGACCCCATTTTGGAAACTGGACCCCTCAAGGAACTCATCTAAATGTGTTGTGAGAGCTTTTAACCCCCAAGGGCTTCACAGAAGGTTATAACGTAGAGCCGTAAAATTAAAAAATCATATTTTTTTCCACAAAAATGTTCTTTTCATCCCAATTTTTATTTTCCAAAGGATAAAAGGACCCCAAAAGTTATTGGGCAATTAGTCCTGAGTACGCTGATACCCCATATGTGGGGGTAAACCACTATTTGGGCGCATGGCAGAGCTCGGAAGGGAAGCAGCGCCATTTGACTTTTTTGGCTGGAATTGAGATTGGACGCCATGTCGCATTTGGAGAGTCCCTGTGTGCCTAAACAGTGGAAACCCCCACAAGTGACCCCATTTTGGAAACTAGACCCCCAAGGAACTTATCTAAATGTGTTGTGAGAGCTTTTAACCCCCAAGCGCTTCACAGAAGGTTATAACGTAGAGCCGTAAATTAAAAAATCATATTTTTTCCACAAAAATGATCTTTTCATCCCAATTTTTATTTTCCAAAGGATAAAAGGACCCCAAAATTTATTGTGCAATTAGTCCTGAGTACGCTGATACCCCATAGGTGGGGGTAAACCACTATTTGGGCGCATGGCAGAGCTCGGAAGGGAAGCAGCGCCATTTGACTTTTTTGGCTGGAATTGAGATTGGATGCCATGTCGTATTTGGAGAGTCCTGTGTGCCTAAACAGTGGAAACCCCCCCACAAGTGACCCCATTTTGGAAACTAGACCCCCCAAGGAACTTATCTAGATGTGTGGTGAGAGCTTTGAACCCCAAGGGCTTCACAGAAGGTTATAACGTAGAGCCGTGAAAATAAAAAAATCATATTTTTTTCCACAAAAATAATCTTTTTGCCCCAAATTTTTATTTTTATAATGGTAACAGGAGAAATAGGACCCCAAAAGCTATTGTGCAATTTGTCCTGAGTACGCTGATATCCATATGTGGGGGGGAACCACTATTTTGACGCATGGCAGAGATCGGAAGGGAAGGAGCACCGTTTTTAAATGCAGACTTTGATGGAATGGTCTGCGGGTGTCATGTCGCGCTTGGAGAGCCCCTGATGTGCCTAAACAGTAGAAACCCCCCACAAATGACCCCATTTTGCAAACTAGACCCCCAAGGAACTTATCTAGATGTGTGGTCAGCACTTTGAACCCCAAGGGCTTCACAGAAGTTTATAACGTAGAGCCGTGAAAATAAAAAAAATATTTTTTTTCCACAAAAATGACCTTTTTGCCCCCAAATTTTTATTTTTATAAGGGTAACAGGAGAAATAGGACCCCAAAAGCTATTGTGCATTTTGTCCTGAGTACGCTGATACCCCATATGCGGGGGGGGAACCACTGTGATCGCCTTACTGCGATCTTTGGGAGGCACAATGAACAAATCTACCAAAGGTGAAGAATTGGTTTTCTTTTTTACGCCGTTCCTCGTGCGATATTAGTGATTAGGCGACTTTATTCCTCGGATCGGTGCGATTACAGCGATACCAGATTTACACCCTTTTTTCATGTTTAGCTTCTGTTTTTTGGAATAATTTTTTGTAAGAATTTTTTGCATCGCCGTATTTTGAGAGCTATAATTTTCCTAATAATTCCTATTCCGATTTTTGTGGAAGCAGAATGAACAAAAACCAGAAATTCAGGAATTGTTTTTTTTTTTTTAATTTTTTTTCCCCCGTTCCGCGTGTGGTAAAATTGATAAAGCAGCTTTATTCTTCGGGTCACTACGATTACAGCGATACCTCATTTATATATATTTTTTTATGTTTTGGCGTTTTTTACACAATAAAGAATATTATAGAAAAAATAATTATTTTTGCATCAGTTTATTCCGCGAGCTATAACTTTTTTATTTTTTCGCTGATGATGCTGTATAGCGGCTTGTTTTTTGCGGGACAAGATGACGTTTTCAGCGGTACCATGATTATTTATATCTGACTTTTTGATCGCGTGTTATTGCACTTTTTCCAAGCGGTGTGATGATACCGCTTGGAAAAAGTATAATTTACTACTTTTTTGTGTTTTTTTTTACGGCTTTCACTGAAGGGGTTAACTAGGGTTATGCTTTTATAGAAGGGATTTTTACGGACATGGCGATACCTAACGTGTATTTTTTTTGTTTTTTATTACATAAAAATGTGTATTTTTTAGGGGATTTTTTTTAAATTATTTTTTTAATATTTTTTTTTACAATTTTTTTTAAAAAATGATTTTTTTCAACTTGTCCCTTTATGGGACTTTCACTTTTTTTTACTTTTTAATGCAGTTACAATGCATTGCAATGCTCTGGCATTGCAATGCATTGCAACTATAGTGGAAGCTGCTGTGACATGATCACAGCAGCTTCCCGTAGCTAAATGACCCGGAGGTTGTCATGACAATCCCGGGTCATCAAGGCAGAGATCGGCCCCTGCAAATACAGTGCAGGGTGCGATCTGAGGCAGAGGGAGCTCCCGACCCTCTGCCTCCCCCCTGAGCTCTGCGATCGCGCTGGATCGCAGCAGTCAGGGGGTTAACAGCCAGGGGCGGTGGGGGCTCCGCTCCTGGCTGTCAGTGCAGGAAGCTTGGCCACTGCAGCGCCGGCTCCTGCACTGATCGCGCTGGGGAAGCTGAAATTTCAGCTTCTCCTGCGCGATCGCTGCTGTGTTTGGTCAGTCAGATTGACTGACCAATCACAGCGCTGTGAGTGCGGGGACCGACGGCAAAGGTCCCCGCACCGCTTGCTGTGCCTGTCAGCTGTCTGTGACAGCTGTCGGCACTGATCTACCACTGCGTGTTTACACGCAGTGGTAGATCAAAGGCATGACGTGCAGAGTCCGTCCTGGTGCCGGAACTGGCACCTTGCCATGACGGACTCTGCACGTCAGTGGACATTAAGGGGTTAAACCTGTCAGTAACCAGAACAGCGTTTCTTAAAGAAAAAACAAACGCTGAAGGGTTAAAGCTCTAAAAGAGAGAGCTACCCCAGCCGTCCCCATTAAGAGTTAACCGCCTAAGAAGGGGTTAAAGTAGCAGACTCCCCACAACCTTGATAATGAAAAGCGTGTGCGAATCTCAAGCGCCTCTTATAAGGTCGCAGCTGCAGGACAGATATGCCACACTATACAGAAAAACGTTCCACAAGATCGCTAAAAAATTGCGCTGTTTTGTATAACGCAAAGACCGCCAAAGTCATTAAGGGGATCGCTAACCGCTTATGCGATGCTAATGAGATCGCCCAGATTGGCAGTTACTAGCGACATTGAAAATAATCACACAAACGATCGCATTAGTATGCGTCGTTATCAGGATCGTTAGCGGGAACGTATAGTGGCAGTATTAATGTCGCGGACTCTCCACAAACTCTTTATTAATATTGAAAGAGTGTGCGAGCCCCTTATGCGATAACAGCCGCAGGACAGCTCAATCTGTCACTCAGTAGTGCCCCAGACGGCGCCCGCGCTGTGGAGGTGAAGGGGTTAAGCTACTGCCCGCGGGCTAGAAGCGACTCACCCAGCTGGTCACGGTTCTTGCCGGGAGGGGAACGATCCGGGGATCTTTCAGCCTGCATCTGATCAGCAATGGCCGCCGCGCTCTGCCTCCGTGTGCTCCATGTAGAGGAGCCGGAAATGGAGGCTGCAGTAAAGCGCGCGCGCTCAGAGCGGCGCGAAATTCAAATAAAAAAGTGCGTACTTCTCTCTCCCGCTCTCTATGTCCTGCAGGCATCCACCTGCGGACAAAAAAACAGCCACCGGCATGTATATTGTAACAGCGACTGCCGCAGCAGTCGCTGAATCACTCACACACAATCAATAAAAATGTGGAGTACTCACCAGCCGAAAGCGTCACAGGGACCCCCAGGGGTTTCTGGCGCGTGCCCATGCTTCCCCCCAGGGCGGGGATCGCAGTGACCCCTGCAGCGCGGTTTGCGTCCCCGCCAGGGAAGCCATCCTCATCCCCCCGGGCCGGCAGGGTTCTGCAGGGACCACCATATAGGGTAATACAGATCCGCCAAGGGAGAGGTTGGGGTCCAGCAGCGCTGAGACCCCTGAGACCTCTAGACCACATTAGGTGATCCAAGTCTCTTGTCCGATAGAAAATAATAAAATCTTCTGAGGAGCTGCTTCCAGCAGCGACCATCCTCTGGGACCTCAAATTTTAGACTGGAGAAAGCTGAGTAGGAGGAGCCCGTGCTGGAGGGGCCGGTCAACACTTTTTAATCTGAGGTGTCAATCCTATCTTGGCTCCGCCTACCCATCAGTAATGAATACTGTGGCTCTCTTCCTTCCCTCTGCAGCTGAAAAATGCACTTCTCTAGGGTGGCACAACCTAATGTAGGTCATTTCTTCACAACCCTTCTTAGCAGTCACTATAAGGAGCTGCACCCTGTTGTTGGTTAGAGTCTCAATCTAATGCCATAAGGAAGGGGCTTTTTGGACAATTTTATTCAATTTTCAAATACCCCAATTAACTACTTGGCGCCCTACATGTGAAAGGCGTTTTAGACACGAGGGCAACTACAATGTGCGGCCGTACCCCATTGTTTGATGATTATTATAAGTACTATTCGCTATGCTTAGCAAAAGAAGTTCATGGAGGTAATTTTCATTGGTAAATCCCACATTAGAGAGACTGTAAAAAAAACAAACCCAAAACATTAAGTCTAAAGTATAGTTTGCTACAAATGTAATGATTGTCAATCATTCAGCAATAGTAAAGGCTTGTTTCAGGTTTCCACCACAATAACTTAATCCATTTATGTACAGGTCTACAAATACAATCCAGTAAGAAAAGCATGCAGCGTGTGCTGTAGTCTCACCTTTACCTGCTCTGTATGTCTTGGCCTGATTTACTGGCACGGTTGTCATTGGAATAGGATATAATGGCTATAGAAGGAAAAAAATGCTGAAAATGAACCAAACTTTCCATACAACAATTTCACAAATGCAATGTTATCCATTTAGTATTTGCAGGCATTACCTGCACACCAGGACTCACAGGAACTGGATACATCATGTTTGGTGCAAAACAAACTGGCTGCGTGTACACAGGGGTCGGCTGCTGATGGCCCACCATTGAAGGGCTTGGCTGGGCTTGTGGTCGAGGTGAGGTTGGCGTTGTTGAAGGCTTGGGCTGCATCAGAAGGAAAATGGATTACACCCAGGGCCATATACAGCTGCACTAATTGCTGTCCATTCCTGTAACTAGTTTAATGCTATCTGATTACTGTTCATCTCTTGCCCAGGGAGCCAAGTGCTTGAGTCCCCGCAACTATGTGCAATTAAGTTATAAGATGCGACTCCCCTGCTCCCGAATATCTACATTACCAAAACTTGCAGATTCACTAGTGTGCACATACAGGAGTGGCTTGACATGTACTTCTAGTAAGAGTGGATTCAAACTTTTTAGCTACATTTGAAGTGAAGAGATTAAAAAGAATAATTACTTGAGCATACGATCTTGGATTAAACTCCTTAGCATTTGGATTTAATGTAGATTTTCTCACTTGCCTGGAAAAGAAACGCAATTGTTATTAAAGGTTATTTATTGCGGACCCTAAAGAGTCATCAATATGATGTCCAATGGGTTGCCCCCCCAATGACTCAATCAACAGGACTCTCCCCGATTATGTATATAATGTGATCAGTCAATTAAAGGGAATCTGTCAGCAGGCTTTTGCCATGTAATCTGAGGTCAGCAAGAGATAGCAACTGACACACTGAATTAACAGAAACGCCATTTGTTAAGATGCATGCTGCTTACTTACAATTAAGGTTTCATCACTAGGAGATTAGCACTGCCCCTGACCACTGTGCACAGACCAAGCCACCTCCCGTTAAGCAGCTCACTGTCAATAGACAATGTGCATGGAAAGCTGTGGAGTGGGCGGTAGCAGCTTTCTGAGAGCTCTGCTACATCTAAGAACTCTGATGGTGTCACAACTGCTGCACCCAGTAAACTAAGTGATGCTGCTCTCACATTACATAGCAAAAACCTGCTAACAGATTCCCTTTAAGCAGATCAAGAAGAGGTCAGTGGCCAACCAGATTTTGAAATCATGGTTTGCTATGAAATGACATGGCATTTTACAAAAAACTCAGTATTTTAAGGGAGCCCAAAATTCCCACTGACACTAAAAGTTGGTCTACGACAAGCAAAAAGATGAGGAGTGTTTATATAGTTTTATATGTTATGGTGGGGGGAGAGATAAAAAAAAAAAGATAAATCCAAGTTCAAATACAGAAAGAAGATGAGTGATGAAGGAGAAAAGGGGTAATGTTTAAACCCTTCGTGACCAGGTGATGCTCAGTTGTTGCGCCTCCCCCCCCCTTATGCCAGGAACCATAGCTGTACGAAGGCTCGCCTTTAATGGGACAAGGTTTAAGTTTGAATGACACCATTCATTTCAGCATACTATGTAGTGGAAAAAAATTCTAAGTGCAATGAAATCACAAAACAACCCACTCAATTCCAATATCTTATTTTGAGTTTTTATTTGTACAGCATTCACTGTGCAGCAAAACATGACCTGAAATACAGTTCTACAGGTCCGATTACAGTGATAAAGTTGTATAATTTTTTTTAATTTTACTCGTGGACAGTATAAAAAAAAAAGTGATTTACGTCGCCATTTTCAGCAATTGCAACAAAGCTGACATTTCTATTGATATCATTTTGGAGTACATGAGGTTTGGATTACTTCTTAGGCCTCTTTCACAACATCCATGTCTCCGGTACGTGTGGTGACAGTTTTCACATGTACCAGAGACACGGAAACACGTAGACCCATTCAAATGAATGGGTCTGTGTACATGTCAGTGTGTTTCCACGGACTGTGTGTCAGTGGGCAAAACACGCTGACATGTTTGTTTTTTACCGTCAGCACGGGTCACAAAACATCCCACACACGTGCACACGGAGAACACACATTGATAGTCATCCGTGTGACACGCATCTGCACCGGGGAAGAAGCACTACAGTAAGCGCTGTTCCCCGGCGGCAGGTGCTGAGGACGCACTCAACATTCTCCCCTGCTCTGCCGGCGATCGTCACGAGCAGGGGAGAATGAGGAGAGTTATATTAAAGTCAGACAGATGACAGCAGGTGGGGGCTTTTGGGACTATTACTCCCATCAACCTACACCTGCTGCCGCTAAGAAAAGTGACAGCAGGAGCGGATGATGAGATTATTCCTCACCCGCCACCTGCGCTATAACTAAAATGATTGAAAAACCCGGCGTCGGTTCCCCTATTTTCTATAACCAGCCTGGCAAAACTCACAGCTGGGGGCTGCAACCCTCAGCTGTCAGCTTCAGCAAGGTTGGTTATCAAGAATAGAGGGGTTCCCACACTTTCTAAGTAGTTAAATAAAGAAAAAACAGCATGGGGTGCCCCCCATTTTTGACAACCAGCCTTGCTAAAGCTCACAGCTGGGAGTTGGTATTCTCAGGCTGGTAAGGGGCAATTGATGTAGGCCCCCCCCCGCCTAAAAACAGCAGCTTGCAGCTGCCCAGAAAACGCACATTAGATGCGCCAATTCTGGCACTTTGCCTGGCTCTTCCCACCTACCATGTAGAGGTGACAAGTGGGGTGATAGTGTGGGGGTTGATGTCACCTTTGTATTGTCAGGTAACATCAAGCCCTGAGGTTAGTAATGGAGAGGAGTCAATAAGACTCTCCCATTACTAACCCCATTGTCACATTGTAAGAAAACACAGACACCCAGAATAAAGTCCTTTAAAGAATGACACAGACTCCTTTAATAAACTCAATTAAACCATACTTACGACCTCACCTAATTCCACCAAAGCCCTCGATCTCCTGTAATAAAACTAAAATAAACAAGCAACAATATACCATGATGTCACTGAGGCTGCTTTCCCAACCGGGCCGAACTGTGGTGACCCCAGGACCTCAGGAAAATGCCAGTGAAGAGGTCACGGTAAGAAATTCTCACAGTGATCTGCTGTGAAGACACTTAGCTTGACCCATGGTCCCGAGTTCACCGCAGTTCAGCCCAGCTGGGAACCTCGATGATGTCATCGCTGGTCAATGACGATGCGCTCACAGCAGCTCATTCACCAGTGGTTCTCAGCCTGGACGGTAGCATCTTGGCACCAGCCAGGTTGAAAACTATTTAGCCCCCAGACATGGATTACGGCATGGGACAGGACAGAAAGGTATGGTATATTGTTGTTTTTTATTTTATTTTTATTAAAGGAGAACGAGGGCTTCGGTGGAAATAGTCGTTAGTTGAGTATAACTGTTTATTATTTTTAAATAAAAAAGGAAAACTGTGTTTTGTTTTATTTCTAATAAAAGACTTTATTCTAGCTGTGTCTTTATTTACCATATAACTATAGGATTAGTAATGGAGAGGTGTCTCTTAGACACCTCTCCATTACTAAGCCGTGGACTTGACATCACCTGAAAATACAAAGGTGACATCAACCCCACAAATATGAACCCCACTTGCCACTGCTACAGGACAAGTGGCAAGAGCCAGCCAAAGCGCCAGAATTGGCACATCTAATAGATGTGCCTTTTCAGGGCAGCGGCGGGCTGCTATTTAGGCTGGGGGGACCTATATCAATGGTCCCTTACCAGCCTGTGAATAACAGCCCCAGCTGTGAGCTTTAGCAAGGCTGGTTGTCAAGTACTACACACACAGATATCTCTGGTACCGGAAATAAATGGACGTGTGAAAGAGGCCTTATTGCTGGAAGTATGAAGACTGAAAGCTATAATTCTGGTGTTTCATTTTATTTTTTTCCTCTTTATGGCACTTAACTATACGGGTTAATTTTTCCATTTTGCTAGATTGGACCTATATTGAGGCAGTGGCTCTAATGTGTGTTTTTTTTTTAATTGAGGAGACGAGGGATGATTCAAATTTAAATTTTACTACTTTTAAAAACTTTTTTTTGTAACTTCACTTTTTAGTCACATTGGTGGACTTGAGCCAGCGATTGTCTGATTGCTTGTTCTATATACTGCAATGCCCCGGTATTGGTAGCATATTGAGAATATCTGTCTCCTATACGTTTAGCCAGAGGCTGGGCTTCACAGGATTGCAGTCATGGAAGACACTGGGTCCTTCAGCAGGCCCCTGGCTACCATCATAACTCCGTGATGACATTGAAAGGAACCAATGGGCCCACAGAGTAGTACCTTAAATACCTCTATCAGAGATTGACAGCGCAGCAACATTTATGGGGTTGACAGCAGCAGTCGAAGCTCCATTCCAATCACTGCAAGAGGAAATATGTGCAGGATAGAAGCTGAGCTGATTTACAAGTTAATTAAGGCAGCAGAACACAGGCCTCAACAATTCCAGCCTATATAACTGGGAGAAACTTCTAAAGAAAAATCTGAAAAGTGGATCAGGCTGCAAACTGCATATTAGAGGGCTTGAAAACGAGTGAAGGAACGAAAATTGCAGAAAAACTAATTTTATAAACTAAAGGTCAATCGTTTTTTTCATGTTAGAGGTGCCCATACCCTTTAAATCTATTTCCCCTTAATCCAGAGAAAGGCGAGAGAGAGAATAAAGGGAAGTTTAGAGAGGATAGTTATTTACTCACTCTGAGGCATTTTCCTTCTGGTCATCCTTGTCTTCGCGATCTTGCTTGCCGGGTCCAGAAGTCTGTACACCTTGTGATGTAACCTCTGGACCTCTTTTATGTTCAGAGCCACTACTGCTAATAGATGGGGAAATGCTGGGGCTGCTTGGCTTACTGCTGCTGTTGCTTGTAGGTGCATTACTGCCACTTTCACTGGCAGACTCCTTGGAGTTAGAGTCAGACTTCTCTTTCAAAAGTTCTCTGGGCTTATCCAAGTTTTCCCGATTTTTGCTTAGAAGCTGATCCATGGCATCTGGACTAGGATTAGACTGTAACTAAAGAGAAAAGTAAATATTACTAAACAGCTCTCAAGCTCCCATCCATTAAAGCAAAAGGCATATTACATACATACCCTAAAATCATTCTTAAATTTCTTTAAATCATCTAGTTGTTTTCTTTGCTCTGAAGCCATAGGTGAAACTGAGAAAAAAAACCCAAAAAAAAACAAAACAAACAACATCAGACAATTACTTCACCCCACTAGAGACTCTAAAAAAAAAAAAAACAAAACTGAGTTTAAGGCTAGTTTCACACTAGCGTTCGGCAGAGCTGCGTACTTCCTCCGTCAAAACCCCGTCCACTGCCGCACCTCTTCCGTTCTGCTCCGCCTACGTCTGCATTCATTCTGCGTACCTTATCTTTAACATTGGGTACGGGTACGTCGTTTTGACGCTGCACTGAACGAAACATGTTGCATCTTGTTGCGGTCGGCGCAGCGTTAAAACGAAGCATGCGGACGCATCCGCATACATCCGAATGGCCTGTGTACCCAATGTTAAAGATAAGGTACGCAAGAAGGATGCAGAGCTGAACGGAAGAGGTGCGACAGTGGGCGGGGCTTGACGGAGGAAGTGCGCAACCCTCTGCAGCCCTGCCGAATGCTAGTGTGAAACTAGCTTAAGTGAATTCCAATCAGGTCCATTGTTATGTAAAAGCTTTTAAATTAGTTTTTCTGCACTTACCTTTGTTTTCAGGTTTGCTAAAGGTAGAAGAATCACTTTGTTTAATACTGTCTCTGCCACCAGTGGGGGAAATTTGCCTCTGATCTTGCAATCGAGAATCCTTAGCTGAATACAGAGACAGGTCTAAAATTATTTCACTACATTGATACATGTACTAATAAAATTACATTGAGGAAATCTAAACCGCTTTAAAAATTAAATGTGCAGATACAATAATCACATTCACTTTATTTCCAATCATTTTACTCATGTCCGTAACCTTAAAAGTACAACCACAGATCTAGTGTCTATGACTTCAAGCTCTGAAACCGTTTCTATCAGGTATTCCCTGTTGCCTTTTAGTATCTCCAGAGTCACCACAACATGATCAAGTGGGCTGCCTCCTCCAATGGGAGTCAAAATTGGGGACTTGGTGACCCTCATGCAGTCAGTCTTCAGAATCTCAGAGATGACCCCGTGGTAGCCTGCTTATACCAACTCCTACACTGACCCCTGGGCATTGCAGTGTCTTTAAATTTGCAAACATGTAACCTCTCCTTTTTGACAGCAACTTGCTTAATATGCCAGTGTAAGGAGACTTGCAGGCCATGCAATGCTCCTCTGGGAAATTAAATATAAATATGCAAACTGCCTCTTCAGAGAGGAAAATAACTTAACCCCTTATCGACCACCGAGAAATATGTATATAGCGCACCCTATCACAGTAATCAAAATAAAAAAAAAAATAGTAAATCAAACCCCCCTTTATCACCCCCTTAGTTAGGTAAAAATAATAAAATAAAAAATGTATTTATTTCCATTTTTCCATTAGGGTTAGGGTTGGGACTAAAGTTGGGGTTATGGATGTGTTGAAGTTAGAGTTGGAGTTAGAATTGGGGGGTTCCATTGCTTAGGTACATGAGGGGGTCTCCAAACGTGACATGGCGCCACCAATGATTCCAGACAATTTTGCGTTCAAAAAGTCAAACTGTGCTCCCTCCCTTCTGAGCCCTGCCATGCGTCCAAACAGTGGATTTCCCCCACATACGGGGTATTGGAGTACTCATGAGAAATTGCACAACAAATTTGGTGGTTTATTTTCTCCCGATAAGCTTGTGAAAATAAAATAAAATTGGTTCCAAAGTAATTTTTTTGTGAAAAAGTAAAATGTTCATTTTTTTCCTTCCACATTGCTTTAGTTCTCGTGAAGCATCTGAAGGGTTAATAAACTTCTTGAATGTGGTTTTGCGCACTTTGAGGGGTGCAGTTTTTAGAATCATGTCACTTTTGGGTATTTTCTTTTATATTGACCCCCAAAGTCACTTCAAATGTGAGGTGGTCCCTAAAAAAATGGTTTTGTAAATTTTGTTGGAAAAATGAGAACTTGCTGGTCAACTTTTAACCATTATATTGACCTAACAAAAAAAAATTATATGCTTCCAAAATTATGCTGATGTAAAGCAGACATGTGGGAATTGTTAGTTTCTATTGTGTAACACCACTCTGATTTAAGGGTACAAAAATTTAAGTTTGAAAACTGCAAAATTTTCAAAATTTTTGCCAAATTCCTGTTTTTTCATAAACGCAAGTTATATCGAAGAAATTTTACCACTAACATGAAGTACAATATGTCACAAAAAAAACAATTTCAGAATCAGTGGGTACGTTGAAGCGTTCTAGAGCTATAACCTCAAAGTGACAGTGGTCAGAATGGTAAAAATTGGCATGGTCATTAACCCCTTCACCCCCAAGGGTGGTTTGCACGTTAATGACCGGGCCAATTTTTACAATTCTGACCACTGTCTCTTTATGAGGTTATAACTCTGGAACGCTTCAACGGATCTTCGCGATTCTGAGATTGTTTTCTCGTGACATATTGTACTTCACGTTAGAAGTAAAATTTCTTCGATATAACTTGCGTTTATTTTTGAAAAAAAACGCAAATATGGCGAAAATTTTTAAAATTTTGCAATTTTCAAACTTTGAATTTTTATTCCCTTAAAACAGAGAAATATGTCACATAAAATAGTTAAGAAATAACATTTCCCACATGTCTACTTTACATCAGCACAATTTTGGAACCAAAATTTTTTTTTGTTAGGAAGTTATAAGGGTTAAAAGTTGACCAGCGATTTCTCATTTTTACAACAAAATTTACAAAGCCATTTTTTTTAGGGACCACCTCACATTTGAAGTCACTTTGAGGGGTCTATATGGCAGAAAATACCCAAAAGTGACACCATTCTAAAAACTGCACCCCTCAAGGTACTCAAAACCACATTCAAGAAGATTATTAACCCTTCAGGTGCTTCACAGGAACTAAAGCAACGTGGAAGGAAAAAATGAATATTTAACTTTTTAGCCACAAAAATGATCTTTTACAAACTTTTTTTTTATTTTCACAAGGGTAAAAGGAGAAAATGGACAGATAAGGTTGTTATGCAATTTCTCCTGAGTACGCCAATACCCAATATGTGGGGGAAAACCACTGTTTGGGCACACGGCAGAGCTCGTAAGGGAAGGAGCGCCGTTTGACTTTTTCAAACTAAAATTGGCTGGAATTGAGATTGGACGCCATGTCGTGTTTGGAGAGCCCCTGATGCGCCTAAACAGTGGAAACCCCCACAAGTGACACCATTTTGGAAACTAGACCCCCTAAGGTACTTATCTAGATCTGTTGTGAGCACTTTGAACTCCCAAGTGTTTCACAAAAGCTTATAATGCCTGGGTGTGAAAAAAAAAAAAAAAACAATTTTCCACAAAAATGATTTTTTAGTCCCAAATTTTTGAATTTTCCCAAGAAAATTGGACCCCAAAAGTTGTTGTCCAATTTGTCCTGAGTACGCTGATACCCCATATGTGGGGGGGGGGGGAACTGTTTGGGTGCACGGCAGGGCTTGGAAAGGAAGTAGTAACGTTTTGGAATGCAGACGTTGATGGGGGTCATGTTCCGTTTGCAGTGCCCCAGATGAGCCTGAACAGTGGAAACCCCCCACAAGTGACCCCATTTTGGAAACTATACCCTCTAAGGAACTTATCTAGATCTTTGGTGAGCACTTTGAACCCCCAAGTGCTTCACACAAGTTTATAATGCCCGGGCATGAAAATAAAAAATCCTATTTTTTTCCCACAAAAATTATATTTTAGTCACTAATTTTTTATTTTCTCAAGGGTAACAGGAGAAATTGGACCACATAAGTTGTTGTCCTGAGTACGCTGATACCCCATATGTGGGTGGGAACCACTGTTTGGGCGCACGGCAGAGCTCGGAATGGAAGGAGCACCATTTGACTTTTTCCAACCAAAATTGGCTGGAATTGAGATTGGATGCCATGTTGCATTTGGAGAGCCCCTGATGTGCCTAAACAGTGGAAACCCCCCACAAATGACCCCATTTTGGAAACTAGACCCCCTAAGGAACTTTTCTAGATCTTTGGTGAGCAATTTGAACCCCCAAGTGCTTCACACAAGTTTATAACGTAGAGCCGTAAAATTTAAAAATCATATTTTTTCCACAAAAATGATCTTTTCACCCCAATTTTTATTTTTCCAAGGGTAACAAGACTCCAAAAGTTATTGTGCAATTTGTCCTGAGTGCGCTGATACCCCATATGTGGGGGTAAACCACTGTTTGGGTGCATGGCAGAGTTTGGAAGGGAAGGAGCGCCGTCTGACTTTTTCAACGCAGAATTGGCTGGACGCCATGTCGTGTTTGGAGAGCTCCTGATCTGCCTAAACAGTGGAAACCCCCATAAATGACGCCATTTTGGAAACTAGACCCCTCAAGGAACTTATCTAGATGTGTGGTGAGAACTTTTAACCCCCAGGTGTTTCACTAAAGTTTATAACGTACAGCCGTAAAATAAAAAATCTTTTTTTTTTTTACAAAAATGATTTTTTCGTCCCCAATATTTTATTTTCACAAGGGTAACAGAAGAAATTGGAACCCAAAAGTTGTTGTCCAATTTGTCCTGAGTACGCTGATACCCAATATGTGGGAGAAAACTACTGTATGGGGGCACGTCAGGGCTCGGAAGGGAAGTAGTGACGTTTTGGATTGCAGACTTTGATGGAATGGTCTGGGGGCGTCATGTCGCATTTGGAGAGCCCCTGATGCGCCTAAACAGTGGAAACCCCCCACAAGTGACCCCATTTTGGAAAATAGACCCCACAAGGAACTTGTCTAGATGTGTGGTGAGCACTTTGAACCCCGAAGTGCTTCACAGAAGTTTATAACGCACAGCCGTAAAAATAAAAAATCCTTTTTTTTTTTACAAAAATGATTTTTTTGCCCCAATATTTTATTTTTACAAGGGTAACAGGAGAAATTGGAGCCCAAAAGTTGTTGTCCAATTTGTCCTGAGTACGCTGATATCCAATATGTGGGAGAAAACTACTGTATGGGTACACGTTGGGGCTCGGAAGGGAAGTAGTGACGTTTTGGATTGCAGACTTTGATGGAATGGTCTGGGGGCGTCATGTCGCATTTGGAGAGCCCCTGATGCGCCTAAACAGTGGAAATCCCCAACAAGTGACCCCATTTTGGAAAATAGACCCCACAAGGAACTTATCTAGATGTGTGGTGAGCGCTATGAAGCCCCAAGTGCTTCACAGAAGTTTATAATGTACAGCCGTAAAAACAAAAAAATATTTTTTTTTGTACAAAAATTATATTTTCGCCCCCAGTTTTTTATTTTCCCAAGGGTAGCAGAAGAAATAGGACAAATTGCACAATATCTCTTGGGGTCCAGAGTACGCTGATACCCCATATGTGGGGATAAACTACTGTTTGGACGCATGGCAGAGCTGAGAAGTGAAGGAGCACCGTTTGACTTTCAACGCAGAATTGGCTGGAATTGAGATCAGACGCCATGTCACATTTGGAGAGCCCCTGATGTGCCTAAACAGCAGAAACCCCCCAATTCTAACTCCAACCCTAACCCCAACACACCCCTAACCCTAGTCCCAACCCTAACCATAAACCTAACCCCAACACACCCCTAATCCCAACCCTAACCCTAATCCTAACTTTAGCGCCAACCCTAACCCTAACTTTAGCCGCAACCCTAACCCTAACGGAAAAATGGAAATAAATACTTTTTTTAAATTTTATTATTTTTCCCTTACTAAGGGGGTGATAAAGGGGGGTTTGATTTACTATTTATAGCGGGTTTTTATGATTGGCAGCTGTCACGCTAAAAGACGCTTTTTATTGCAAAAATAGTTTTTGCATCATCACATTTTG
Source organism: Oophaga sylvatica (assembly GCA_033576555.1). Taxonomy (NCBI): domain Eukaryota; kingdom Metazoa; phylum Chordata; class Amphibia; order Anura; family Dendrobatidae; genus Oophaga; species Oophaga sylvatica. The sequence goes on along the minus strand of JARQOD010000001.1, from coordinate 818,290,874 downwards.
AGAGCTATAATTTTTGCATATTTTGGCCCACAGAGTCATGTGAGGTCTTATTTTTTGCGGGACGAGTTGACGTTTTTATTGGTACCATTTTTGAGCACGTGACGTTTTTTGATCGCTTTTTATTTCGATTTTTGGGAGGTTAGAATGAACAAAAATCAGCAATTCATGAATTTCTTTTGGGGGAGGCGTTTATACCGTTCCGCGTGTGGTAAAATTGATAAAGCAGTTTTATTCTTCGGGTCAGTACGATTATGGCGATACCTCATTTATATCATTTTTTCATGTTTTGGCGCTTTTATAGAATAAAAACAATTTTATATAAAAAATAATTATTTTTGCATCGCTTTATTCTGCGAGCTATAACTTTTTTATTTTTTCGCTGATGATGCTTTATGACGGCTCGTTTTTTGCGGGACAAGATGACGTTTTCAGCGGTACCATGTTTTTTTTATATCGGTCTTTTTGATCGCGTGTTATTCCACTTTTTGTTCGGCGGTATGATGATAAAGCATTGATTTTTTGCTTCGTTTTTTTTTTTTTTTAAAGGGGTTCACTAAAGGGGTTAACTAGTGGGACAATTTTATAGGGGGGGTCGTTACGGACGCGGCGATACCAAATATGTGTACTTTTATTGTTTTTTTTTTTTATTTACAGGAAGAAGTGAATTTATTGGGGAATATTTTTTTTTTTTTTATTTATTTTGGATTTTTTTTTTTACACATGTTTATTTTTACTTTTTTTAACTTTTTTACTTTGTCCCAGGGTGGGACATCACAGTATTTTATCAGATCGCTGGTGTGACAGTGTGCACAGCACTCTGTCACACCAGCGATCGCACAGGCATAGATGCAGGCTTCTCAGTGCCTGCTCTCGGCAGGCACTGAGGTAGCCGCCTCCCTCCAGGACCCCGGCGCCATCTTGGATCTGGGTCCTGGGAGGGAGGAAGCCCTCAGAACAGCGCGATCACATCGCGCTGCTCTGAGGGTCTCAGGGGGGCGCGCAGGGAGCCCCCACCCTGCGCGATCCTCCCCTGTGCCCCCAGTACACCGCGATCATGTTTGATTGCGTCTCAGGGAGGCCGAGCGTGACCCGCCTATGGCGCTATATCACCGTTCTTCCCCAGCGCGTGTCCTATGAGTAACCGTCCGGTCATACGGCCAGGTACCATGGACGGGATAGTACGTCCGATGGCAGTAAGGGTTAAGTAACAAATTGGGTCTGTCACTAAGGGGTTAAACTCTAGTGCCACCTATTGGAAGTAGCAATCCTAAAAGTCAATATTGACCCTTTAATGAGCTATGACTTCAAATAAAAGCCAATCCAGAATCTCAATTTTCAGACATTTTTCGAGGTGTTACCCTCTCATCAGTGCATAGCATGAGATCTGATTTGGCTGAATCAGAGTTCTCTGACTGCAAATTGGCTGCAAACAGATTTTGCTTTGGCTTTTATCCCAAGCTATGTGGCAAGACTCAGTCAAGGTTCGATATCGACTTTCAGGATTGTTCCTTCCAATAGGTAGCACTAGAGTTCTACTCCTCTCAGAAGAGACACTAAATATTAAAATTTTTTAGTCAGCGTAAATTTCACTCATTCCGTCCTGCAGCCCTCTGACTGAAACATGGAAAAGCAGCTTCACCACAGGTCAAGAATTTACATTTGAAGAGATTGTCATGCTAAGTACTCAGGGACAAGAGACAGCAGACTGAGGGAGAGCACTATAAAGGTACTGTCACACTTCGCGATCGCACCAGCGATCACGACAACGACACAACCTGGCGAGATCGTTGGTGCAATCGCTATGTGGTCACTAGTTAGATTCCAAACACATCTCATTAGCGATCTATATAACGACCTCTGCGGTCGTTGGGAAAACCTAGTCCCACCTGCGACGCTGGTGAAGTCGTTCATAAAGGGTGTCACACTCAGCGATTCATGCTCACCAGCGGGACACCAACGACCAAAAAACGGCTCAGAACGTTCATAAGCGATCAACGACATCTCAGCAGGGGCCACATCGCTGCTACATGTCACACACAGCTGTGTCACTAACGAGATCGCTACTGCGTCATAAAATCGGTGACGCATTAGCGATCTCGTTAGCGATCTCGTTTAGTGTGACAGTACCTTAAGTGCTGCTAGTTTTCTTAGCTTACCAAAAGTATGAAATCACACAAGCTAAACGCTTTTTTTTTTTTTTTTTTACAAATTATTATTATACATTTTTATAGCGCCATTTATTCCATGGCGCTTTACATGTGAAAAGGGGCAAATATAGACAAGTACAATAACTTTGAGCAATACAAGGCACACACAAGTACAGAAGGAGAGAGGACCCTGCCCGCAAGGGCTCACAGTCTACAGGGATGGGTGAGGATACACTAGGAGAGGGTAGAGCTGGTCATGCGGTGGTTCAGTATACTGAGGATCACTGCAGGTTGTAGGCTTGTCGGAAGAGGTGGGTCTTCAGGTTCTTTTTGAAGGTTTCCATGGTAGGCGCAAGTCTGATGTGTTGGGGTAGAGAGTTTCAGAGTATGGGGGAGGCATGGGAGAAGTCTTGTATGCGGTTGTGGGAAGAAGAGATAAGAGGGGAGTAGAGGAGGAGATCTTGAGAGGATCGAAGGTTGCGTGTGGGTATGTACCGGGAGACCATGTCACAGATGTATGGAGGAGACAGGTTGTGGATGGCTTTGTATGTCATAGTTAGGTTTTGAACTGGAGCCTCTGAACGATAGGAAGCCAATGAAGGGCTTGGCAGAGAGGAGAGGCTGGGGAATAACGGGGAGACAGGTGTATTAGTCAGGCAACAGAGTGCAAGATGGATTGGAGTGGTGCCAGAGTGCTAGAGGGAAGGCCAGGGATTAGGAGGTTACAGTATTTGAGGCGGGAGATGATGAGGGCATGCATTAGTGTTTTTGTAGTTTCATGGTCAAGGAATGCACGGATCCGGGAAATATTTTTGAGTTTGAGACGGCAGGAGGAGGCAAGGGTTTGGACATGTGGCTTGAAAGAGAGGGCAGAGTTGAGGATCACCCCGAGGCACCGAGCATGCAGGACTGGGGAAAGTGAGCAGCCATTGACGTTGATGGACAGGTCTGGTGGGGGTAGAGTGAGATGGTTAAAGATGATGAATTCTGTTTTGTCCATGTTCAGTTTTAGAAAGCGAGCAGAGAAGAAAGCAGAAATAGCAGACAGACATTGTGGGATTTTGGTCAGTAAGGAGGTGAGGTCAGGTCTAGATAGGTAGATCTGCGTGTCGTCGGCGTAGAGATGATACTACAAACCATGGGATTCTATGAGCTGTCCCAGGCCGAGGGTGTAGATGGAGAAGAGTAGGGGTCCTAGAACTGAGCCTTGAGGAACACCGACAGACAGGGGGCGAGGTGAGGAGAAAGTGAGGGAGACACTGAATGTTCGGTTTGTTAGATATGATGAAATCTAGGATAGGGCCAAGCCTGTGATGCCAAGAGATGAGACAATCTGTAGCAGGAGGGAGTGGTCCACAGTGTCAAAGGCAGAAGACAGGTCCAGGAGAAGGACAGAGTAGTGTCACTTGCTCTTGGCGGTTAGTAGGTCGTTGGTGACTTTAGTTAGGGCAGTTTCAGTTGCGTGATGCAGTCGGAAGCCTGATTGTAAGCGGTCAAAGGGAGCAGGAGGAGAAGTGGGAGGACAGTTCAAGATGGACATGCTGTTCCAGTAGTTTTGAGGCATAAGGGAGAAGAGATATCGGGCGACAGCTAGACACAGAGGATGGGTCAAGGGAGGTCTTTTTGAGAATGGGTGTGATCGAGGCATGTTTGAAGGATGAGGGGAAGACACCATTTGTAAGTGAGAGGTTGAAGAGGTATGTTAGAGTAGGGGTGAAGACTGGCGAGGCTATGGATGAGGTGGGATGGGAGCGGGTCAAGCATGCAAGTGGTGAGGTGTGATCTTGATAGGAGGGTGGAGAGCTGATCTTCTGTCATGGTGGAGAAGTTGGTTTTGGAGGAAGAGGGCTGAGCAGCTAAGAGGGGCAATGGGCGCTGTGGGCCAAAGCTTTCTCTGATCGTATCGATCTTCTGCTTAAAGAAAGAGGCAAAGTCTTCGGAAAAAATGAGAGGAGAAGGAGGAGGTGCTGGGGGCCGGAGTAGAGAATTGAAAGTGTTGAAGAGCTGTTTAGGGTTGTGAGACGGAGGATATGAGAGATGAGAAGTTTGTTTTGCAGCAGTGAGCGTGGACTTGAAGCTGGTGAGGGACTGCTTGTATGTGGTTAAGTGCTCAGCAGAGTGGGATTTTTTCCATCTCCGCTCAGCAACCCTGGAAGCCCGTCTCAGTTCTTTGGCGAGTCTGGTCAGCCAGGGCAACCTGTTGTTTGTACAAGTTTTGCTATGTGTGAGGGGTGGCCGAATCAAGTGCTGCTGTTATTGTAGTGTTATAAAAGGTGGCAGCAGAATCTGTGTCATGAAGTGAAGATATGTTTGTAAGACGGAGGAGGTGTTTGAGATTTCTGCGAGGGTGAGTGAGTTTGTGGAGTGGGGGTTGTGCACTGGAAGAGGAGAGGGAAGAGAACGTCAGTAGGTTGTGGTCAGACAGAGGAAGGGGTGAGTTAGTGAGATTAGTAAGGGAACAGAGGTGGGTGAAGATAAGGTCCAGAGTGTGACCATCTTTGTGAGTGGCCGCAGAGGACCATTGAGTGAGGCCAAAGCAGGCAGTGAGCGATAAAAGTTTAGAGGCAGCTGGGATGAAAGCATCAATGGGGATGTTGAAGTCACCCATGATGATAGTTGGGATGTCAGCAGAGAGGAAATGAAGCAGCCAGGTGGTGAAGTGATCGAGAAAGGTGGAGATGGCTAGTTCTGGGGGGCGGTAGATGACAGCCAGCTGGAGGTTGGAGGGGGAGTAGATGCGGACGGAGACAAATGGGTCTATCACAGTGATAGCGAAACTTTTAGAGACCGAGTGCCCAAACTGCAATCCAAAACCCACTTATTTTTCGCAAAGTGCCCTGAAAAATGAAATTTTCGATTAGAAAGACAACTCGTACATTAGCGCGCCATAGAGTCAATATCAAAGAGCTTGTAAGCGCTGCACTCCAAGCCTAAAATACTAGCCACCAATTGTAGTGAAGGTCTGTTCTTGAGAATGGAGAGGATTTTTAATCAAAAGTAAAATTGCAAAGTTGTTTTTACAATCTCTCTGCAATTGTAACCCTTTATCATGATGAGAACGAACCCTTTAAGGCAGGGATATCAAACTCAAATACACAGAGGGCGAAAGATAAATATGCATTGTCCCCTAATCCACATCCTTGTCTCCGTGGCTCCTCATCCCCATCCTTGTCTGCGTGGCTCCTCATCCCCATCCTTGTCTGCATGGCTCCTCATCCCCATCCTTGTCTGCGTGGCTCCTCATCCCCATCCTTGTCTGCGTGGCTCCTCATCCCCATTCTTGTCTGCGTGGCTCCTCATCCCCATCCTTGTCTGCGTGGCTCCTCATCCCCATCCTTGTCTGTGTGGCTCTTCATCCCCATCCTTGTCTGCGTGGCTCCTCATCCCCATCCTTGTCAGCGTGGCTCCTCATCCCCCACCTTGTCTGCGTGGCTCCTCATCCCCATCCTTGTCTGCGTGGCTCCTCATCCCCATTCTTGTCTGCGTGGCTCCTCATCCCCATCCTTGTCTGAGTGGCTCCTCATCCTCATTCTTGTCTGCGTGGCTCCTCATCCCCATCCTTGCCTGCGTGGCTCCTCATCCCCATCCTTGTCTGCGTGGCTCCTCATCCCCATCCTTGTCAGCGTGGCTCCTCATCCCCATCCTTGTCTGCATGGCCCCCATGAGAAAAGCATTAAAAAAAAAAAAACACATCCTACTTACCTTCCCTGAGCGCCCTCACAGCATTTTGTTCTTGGGCCAGCTGCATCTGAAACCGAGCGATCACGTGTCCCCGCTCATTAAGGTAATGAATATTCACCTCTCGCTACGCCTAGGGGAGTGGAGAGAGGTGAATATTCATTACCTTAATGAACAGACACCCTTGATAGCCCGGCAGCTGGTGGAAGCCGCCGACTGCTGCTGCCGGGCTTCCGGCTAATGTGCTGAAAAACTCGGCTTATACACAAGTATATACGGTAACTACTCACTTCTGCATGTTCCAACGCTGATCTTGTCTCTTCATATATCACAATCCTACCTGTTGGCACTAGCGCCACCACTCTCCTCAGCCCATGCGCAGACTGATGGGAGGATGCCCGTCCAGAGGAGACTGGCCACAGTGCTAGTGATGAAGAAGATGGCAAGGGGGCCAAGAGTGGTGGTGGCACTAGTCCTGAGGAGATGGCGCATGTGCCTACCAGGAGGGCTTGCGTGCCCCCACGAGCCATAGGTTCGCCGCCACTGGTCTATCAGGTAGCAATCACCTATCAGAATTACCATAATTTTCCAAGGTAGCACCCGATTACCATATAAACCATCACACACATACCGTCATTGGAGGGAGTAACTGCTCTATTGGAAGCCGGGCTTGCAGGTGTTGGAGATCCAGTGGGTACAGGCATGGTAACTGACTCTGAAGCCACGGCACTAGCCTGAGGAGAGTTGAGAGCTGGTCCTGCACCACCACCCATAGCACTCTGTCTAGGAGATCTGGGCCTGTGGGTTTTGGGCGAAAGTCTTTGCACTACAAACAACCACAAACACATAAATTAGAATTATTTAATATATATGTATGGCATTTGCAAAATGTCAGACAAAAATCATGTCACCATTGCCGAAGTTCAGAAATTTGCCCTAAAACAATTTCACACCCAATTAGATACCAAATTTTTTTCAAATGTCTGCCAATAAAGTAGATAAGCATTTTTACTACTGACCTCCACTCACAACAGATGACCAAGTGCCACCAGAGGAGCTGTTTCTAGCCACAGATGAAGTAGACACTTCTCCGGGTTCATTGCGTGAAACAAACTCCAGACCTCCACACATTGTGCTCCTACCATTAGAAACTCTATGGGTTCGAGGATGCCGCTGTGCCTTGGGAGACATCCTTGGAGGTCCTGAAATAAGAAATTGTTCCAAGCAAACTTTAATTAAAAAGATACACACATTCTACACTTGGGGATTTGGGGAAAAACTTTTCTAAAACATACAAATTCACAAAAAATAAGCCACCAAAATCTGCATGCAGCCACCAACAAAAGCCATGTAAGTGTATATCCACAAATATACAATGTGCACACTGGGCAAAGACTAACAGGAATGATGTCTGGAGCAATGTTCCTGGAGAAGCAATTGTCAACAAAATAAGAAAATTCATTGATAGCTGGACAGAAAAGTAAAAATTTAGAGAGCCTGCGGTGGAGTCGCCAGGCCAGCTGTAGTATTCCTGCAGCATGTACCTGTGAAGCTTTTCTCCTAATACAATCTTATATCAATAACACAAAAGGAGCTGTACCTAAGTGGGAAGACAACAGCACCTTAAGGTACTGCCACACTAAACAATCCCGCTAGCGATCACGATAACGACGCATACTAATGCGATCGCTAGCGGGATTGTTTCTATATCGCTAAATGCGGCCACATTTAGCGATATAGTTAACGACGCTATCGCCGTTAGCGATCTTCTTAACGACTTTAGCGGTACAAAAGTACCGCTAAATCGCTAAGAAAAGGTGCCACACAGCGATTAGATACTCACCCAGCGGGAGCGCCAGCGATGAAATAGGGTCCGGAGCGATTCCAGCGACGAGCGAGATCACAGCAGGAAGCTCGTCGCTGGAAGCTGCCGCACTGAACAATATCGCTAACGGGATCGCTAAATAGTGACGTTTTTTAGCGATCTCGTTAGCGATATTGTTTAGTGTGGCATACCCTTTAGAAACACGTCCAGCATTCACAAACTACAATAACTTAACAGAAGCTGCAACTTTTAGCGAGAACAGGACCACCAAATTATAGAGGTACAAGGTGCAGTGATAAAACTGACAGGGGAAGAAGTGCTGTGCACCAATTCTGTTCTTCTGAGGATACACAGTGGCAGGCAAGTCTGCAAACTACTAATGCCTCCCAAAAAATTAATAAGCAAACATGCATGTTACACGAAGGGGAAGGTCAAAATATCTTGCGACCAAAAGTTTTATAAGGTTTCAGTTTTTCTTGTACTGATGCAAGTAGTAAGAACATACAGTGATTGTAGTTTTGTTAACCAGTTCTATACAGAGGATCCTGCTACTCTTTTGCTGCACAGACATAGGCCAATATGCACCTTAACCAGTGGTGCAATACATTCTCGTTTCCAGACGTAAGGTGTTAAACAGGAATATATATTTTAGCATATCTGCATCAATTAGGGCAATTTGCAGAAAGTGATTCCAACTCTTATAAATACCAGTATCTCTAAGTTTTCAGTGCTATTATATTACATGTTGCAAAAGATATTTACATAACACTTATTTCACTAACCACCTACTACTTACTATAATCTGTGGAACGCATTTAAATTGGTGATCATTTTGGTACTGAAAAAGACCCATGGACAGAACAAAACACAACACGTGTGGGGTCATGGGTGACTGACTGCCCAATCTTTAGTACACCTCCGCTTTGGCAACTTTCATAGGTGTCTGGGACGAGTACTCATTTATATTGTGTGTCACATTTTGATTTTTTACATAGTCCATGCCTGAACTTGTCTGTACGTTTAAAAACTTACAACATATATTGTGGGTTATGATCAGGCTGTCCCCCTCTTCTGTTCCATCCTTATGCAATGTTATTTTTCTGTAGATTTTTGAATGTTTCAATACCATTTATGCTATTGCTCTCATGTCTTACACCGTCGTTTGTATATTACATACCGTATGTTAGTGAAATAGTCAATTACACTTTCTGGCTGAATTGCATTTTTTTTCCCATTATTGTGCAAAAACTAAAATTATCACCACTGCAAAATAAAAAAATAAAATACCAGCGAGTTGCACGATAATAAGGGGATATGCAGCTGGGACAGATTCTACATAGTGCAATACATCTAGGGCATTGTGGTGAGATATTGTGCCTTTGCAAGTGTAAGATACACATTATATTTAATACAAACCAACCTGTTCTACATGTATGTCACAAGGGCAAGGACACAATTATCATGAACTAACTTAAATACATATCAAACATGGTGTATTGACTTGCCATAAAAGGGTGTCCAGAAAAATGCATAAAACATCTATCTTTAGGTATTAAAAGGAAACTGTCAGCAGGTTTTTGGTATGTAAGCTAACAGCAACATGATTTAGGCACAGACACCCCAATTCCAGCGATGTATCACTTTGCACACTGGGTGCTGCAGTTGTGATACAATATCCATTTTTCTCTGCTGTAGATCTAGCAGTGCTCAGAATGCAGAGTTGTGTATAATCCCACCCCCACCACAAATGGATGCAAACTGGTTGCATCCGGGTCTCTGTCCCTACATCATGCTGCTCTCAGATTATATAGCAAAAACCTGCTGACATTCCCTTTAATACACATGTGCCAAGACACACATGCAGCCTAAAGTGTAACTGATTATTAAAATGAGAACTGCATTGATTTTGTGCAAAACACATACCGTAACTGAATAAAAAAAACCTGCATATTCTACAGAACAGACGGAATGAAGCTGTGAATTCCGCATAGCAGGCAGGCTGTAACTAGATACAAGAGAGCCCATTGTGTTTTATATACACACAAAATTGGGAAACAAATGACTCCTAAATACCACACTCTGAAATAGACCAGCGCATCAATGTTGTTCCTCATAGGCATTATTTAAAGAACACACACAACACACTGTTAGTGATGGGGTGGCAAGTGGAAAAGCTGAAAAGAGTGAAAAGTTTACAGTCACATTCCATTATTCTACTCTGTGAAATCTGAGGTTTAACACCCGTTTTAAAAGAAAAAGCAGATAATCAGATTAGTACTCAATGCACAAAACTTATTTCACAGTAACCAATTAGGGAAACCTCAGTACGAATGCCAAAATTTCAGATATATCATAGTGATCGACTCATTAAATCCTGAGTGATGCTGTCTGAGGAATGAATGCAAGCAACACAATGACAAGCAGATCATGCTTTGCAGGACTCACTATGAGCTAGTGCATGGGATCACTGCAGGCCAACTAAGCAGTCTTAAGCAAATTATATAGATTACATTAGGAAGCCTGACCGGAGTTGCAAAACATTGAAGCTGTAGATGTTATGATTAAAGTCCTATAAAATCCATAAGCATAGCTGCAGGTTGTGGAGGGGTTTTACAAAACAAACAAAAAAAACAGAGGCGTTGTACCTTCTGAAGACATGCGTTTAGGCATAGTAGAGACAGGAGCTGGAGAACCATGAGCAGAGGGGTGAGACGGGGGCCTGGATGGCCGCGAAGGGGGCCTGGAGGGCGGCCTTGTAGGGGTGGCTGCCCGAGGTGGAAGAGAGTTGGGACCTGACTGGTAGCGAGAAGGTGGGCGGGAGGAAGGAGATGGACAAGGCGATGGCCAGGGAACACCTGACAGAACAAATGAGATGAAGGAAAGTATAAAAAATAAAAATATGGAATGAAAAGGAGGGAAAAAAACAGGTCAACAGAAAAAGTAAAATAACAGAGGGGGAAATGGCTTCTCGCAATAATCCTGTAGTTTTGGTAAATGAATTAAATATGGTAGTAATGCTGAGAAATTACTGATTGTAAGTAATAGAGAACATCTCTATTACCTTAAACTTGAAGATCTAAAGGGAATTATAATTAATACTATTGATATGACTAAAGGTATCAAGCAATGATCGGGCAGCAAAATTGCACAATTACCGCTACGGTGAGATCATAGGGAGTTTGAGAATCATTAAATACAGACAAATGTAGAATTACAGGAACTTGCCTCCATTGACTACTCTTTGATCAGCTGCAGAATTTGGACTGAAGTCTGAAGAGTGGGATCCAGTTCTTGAAGGAATAGGACCAGACCCAGACTGGCCCATTCTTGGTGAATTCTGCCTTACACTGTGGCTACTCCATGGCATGCCATCTTTACTTCTCTGTCCAGGTGGAACATATTTATTTTCCCTTTACAGAACAACAAATACAATAAAACAAAGTTTAGTTATAGACTCTCAAAAGTACCCTAAACCATTTTAAAAAGGGGTCGTCTTATGAAGACAATGCCGTCCCTGATAGGGCGTATGGACATCATAGTGGGAGGGGCACTCACTTAGGAGCCCCTATTATGAGCCAAAACAAAGACCCGCTTCATATTAGTGGCTCCTGATCCCGCAGACCCGAGTCCTACCTAGTAGCCACAGAGTGTCCTTCTCGCTCACACACGTTGCGTTGCACTGCAGTGTATTTTTCTTCTTCAGATCTATCATCATTTTCCAAGGCAACGCGGGCTTTATACTGGGAGCTGGACTCAATTTCTTCAGCTATTTGTGCAGCTCTGGCTTCTCTCTTTAAATACTCTTCAGAATTGTCCCTTTCTAAAGGAACGCTGCTTAAAAAAAAATATAAAATAGGGATTTTTGTGAACTCACCATAAAATCCTTTTTCTCTGAGTCACTCATTGGGGGACCCAGGACAGTGGGTGTATGATGCTGTCACTAGGAGGCTGACACTAAGTGAATACAAAAAGGGTTAGCTCCTCCTCTGTAGTATACACCACCCACTGGCTCAGAATCGAACCAGTTCAGTGACCAAGCAGTAGGAGATTAACATTAACAGTAGGTACAACATGTCAACAAGAAACCATCATAGGCAACAGGCCAAAATGGTGGGTGCTGTATCTCCCAATGAGTGGCTCGGTGAAAGGATTTTACGGTGAGTACACAAAAATCCCTATTTCTCCTTCGCCACATTGGGGGACACAGGACCATGGGACGTCCCAAAGCAGTCGCTGGGTGGGAATATCATCATAACAGAGTAAACTCCCTGCACCCGCTGTCTAAAGGTGCGCTACCGCTGTCTGCAAGATTAGTCTACCCAGGCCAGCATCTGCTGATGCCTGAGTATGGTGGACATTATAATGCTTTGAGAAAGTGTGCAGGCTAGACCAGGTCGCCACTTTGCAAACCTGCTCCGCAGAAGCTTGATGCCGAAAGACCTACGAAGCACCTAACGACGAATAGAGTGTGCCTTGATTCCTGGAATAGGCTTGGGTCTGACGCAGTAAGCTTCTTAAATAGCCGACCAAATCCATCCGGTTATTGTCGACTTAGAAGCAGCCAATCCCTCCCGATGCCACTCCAGGAGCACGAAAAGTGCATCCGTCTGACGAAAATAAGCCGTCCTTGACATGTACCTTCTGAGAGCCCTCACAAGATCCAAGGAGTGAAGAGCTTTCTCCACACGGTGCACTGGTGCTGGACAAAACGAGGGTAGAATAATATTCTCGTTAAGATGGAAGGAAGACACCACTTTTGGAAGAAAGGGCGGGGACGGCCTGAGTACCACCTTGCTTCGGGTGAAAAATCAGAAAAGGAGCTCGGCAGGAAAGAGCAACTAACTCGGAGACCCTTCTGATCGAAGTAATCGTGACTAGGAAGGCGATCTTCCATGAGAGGTGAAATAGAGAGACGTCTTGCAACTGTTCGAAGGGAGATTCTTGTAGGACACCTAGGACCAGGTTAAGGTCCCAGGTGTCTAGGGGCGCTCTTTAGGGAGTACCACATGGAAAACTCACTGAAAGAACGTTTTTACCTGAGGTTTGAAAGCGATCTTACGCTGGAACAGGATGGACAAGGCCGAGACCTGCCCCTTGAGGGAGCTCGGCGCTAGGCCCAAGTCCAGACGGGACTGAAGGAATTCCAAAATGGTGGGAATGCTGAAAACCAGCGGAGGCCGACCTCTGTTTCTGCACCATTCAAAAAAGATTTTCCAGGTTCGATGATAGATGCGAGCGGACACCGGCTTTCGAGCATTGATCATGGTCGAAGTTACCTCACGGGAAAAACCCGCTTGGGTCAGAACCCAGGATTCAAAGGCCACGCAGTCAAATGCAGGGCCCCAGAGTTCTGGTGGTAAATCGGACCCTGAGAAAGCAGGTCCGGTCGATCTGGTAGTCGCCAAGGAAAGTCTGCGACCAGTTGGACCAGTTCTGCGTATCACGCTCGGCATGTCCAGCCTGGAGCAACTAGGATCACCGGTACCCCCTCCGCCTTGACCTTCCTGATGACCATCGGAATCAAGGGCAACGGTGGAAACAGATAGGTAAGACGGAAGCGACTCCATGGAAGCACCAACGCGTCCACTCCGATAGCTCTCGGGTCCCAGGACCGAGCCACAAACTTGGGCACCTTGGCATTGAACCAGGATGCCATCAGGTCCACGTCCGGAGTTCCCCAGCGAAGATAGATCTGCTGGAAAATCTCCGGATGGAGAGACCACTCCCCCGAAGCTAGGCCTTGACGGCTGAGGAAATCCACGGCCCAGGTATCCACTCCTGGAACGTGAATGGCCGAAATTACCAAGTGGTTCTGTTCAGCCCAGAGGATGTATTCCACCTCGCGCATAGCAGCTTTGCTTCGAGTGCCCCTTTGATGATTGATGTAAGCCACTGCCGTGGCATTGTCCGACTGGATACGGATGGGGCGGCCTGCTAGGAGACGATGGAACTGCCACAAGGATTTCCAAGACATTGATGGGAAGACGTGATTCCTGAGGAGACCAACTCCCTTGGGCAGTGTGATGACGAAAAACAGCTCCCCACCCAAGGAGGCTGGCGTCGGTAGTGACCACCAGCCAATGGACCGAGAGAAAGGACTTCCCTTGGAGTAGGGAGGACTGGAGCATCCACCAATGGAGTGTCTGACTGACACGGGGAGTAACCGACACGGTCAATCGAGGGAATAGGGGCTTTTTGCTGAGCTGGAACAGGAGATTTTTTTCAGGTTGATCAACCAGCCTAGCCGAGAAAGGGTATCCAATGAAATGCGGACGCACTCTGCGCAGGCTTGGAAAGACGGCCCTTTGATCAGTAGGTCGTCTAGGTAAGGGAGGACAACTAAGCCCCGAGAGTGTAGAATGGACATGATGGCTGCCGTGACCTTCGTGAACACCCTGGGGGCGGTGGCGAGGTCGAATGGCAAGACCGTGAACTGAAAATGTTCTCGGCGAACCGAAGGAACTTTTGGTGAGGGAGGAAGATTGGGATGTGAAGATACGCATCCCGGATGTCGATGGTGGCTAGGAACTCCCCATGCTCCATCGAGGAGATGACGGAACGGAGAGACTCCATCCGGAAATGCCGGACTCTAGACAAATTTGTTTAGAAGCTTTAGGTCCAGGATAGGTCTGACTGTGCCATCCTTCTTTGGGACCATGAACAGATTTGAATAGAAGCCCTCGAACCTTTCGTTCACCGGAACTGGGGTAATAACTCCGTCTTGGCGGAGCGACTCGATTGCTTGGTAAAAGGATTGTGCCCTTGTTCCCGCTTTGGGGGGACGGGAGAAAACCATTTTGAATCCGGAGGAAACCAGATCCCTGACCCACTCGTCGTGAATGACGGCGAGCCAGGCATGGTGAAACAGGAGTAGGCGGCCGCCTACTCGGCTGGTATCGACCAGACAGGGTTGCGAGTCATTTAGCTGAGGATCTTTGGGGTCTGGATCCCCTAGATCTGGCCTGTTTGGGGCGAGCCTTCCATGGCTTGTTGGGTTTGTACGAGGCCTGTGGACTCATCCCTATGAGAGGGGCGTCTCGAACCGGGGGAGCTGGCCGTAGAAGACCACCAGTAATTGCTGCGAAAGGACAGGAATGGTGTCTGCAGCTGTCGGCGGATAGGGTGCCTAACTCTCTGCAGGGGAAGTGACTTACTGGTCCTGCCTGTAGCATCCGAAGTAAGCTGGTCCAGCTTTTCTCAGAATAAGCGGCCGCTGTGGTAAGGGAGAGGTTAAAGATTTTTTGGATGCAGAGTCCGCTCGCCAGTTCCTGAGCCATAGCACCCGTCTAATGGCTACTGCGTTAGAGGCTGCAAGAGCAGAGCAATTAGCCGCATCTAGGGAGACGTTTACAAAATAGTTGCCGGCCAAGGAAATTTGATTGGCCAGTTCAGCTACCTCCGGAGGAAGATCACTCTTCTGTATGGCCTTATGCAGGGAATCTGCCCAGGAACACACGGCTTTGGCTACCCAAGTCGCTGCAAAAGAGGAAAAAAGTGCCGAGCCTGATGCCTCGAATACCGAACGGGCGAGGCTGTCAATCAGGCGATCTGTGGGATCCTTAATGGAGGATTCGACCGGCAAAGACAGAAGAGTCTTGGAGGTTACCGGAAGATCCACTGGAGGTGATTCTGTCCATTGTTTGCAAAAGTCAGATGAGAAGGGATATCTGGTCTCAAGACATCTCTGACCTGCAAAACGTTTGTCTGGCCACTCCCTATGTCGCTGTACTATGTCCTGGAACTCAGGGTGATTGGCAAACACCCTATGAGGATGTTTGGTCCTTTTGAAGGACACCACGTTTTCAGCGAGTGAAGTACTAGGCTCTTCGTCAACCGGCAACAACTGGTTGACGGCCTCAGTGAGGCTATCCACTGTAGCCTGATAACCTGGTGACTCTGGGTCATGGGGCCCATCAGACTCGGAATCGGAGTTGTGTTCGCTATAAGTCCCTGGAGAGGGAGAGCGAGAAACGGAGCTACCGGACGTCGAGGCGACAGAGGGCCTGGGGGACAAGCTATGAACCGGTTTCCTAGATGCATGTCTGTGTTTTAATCGAGAATGGCCTCAGCAGGCGGATGGTTACCACTGCTGTAGGGGAATTCTCTGAGACCGGCGGATTAGTGGTCCCGCTCCTGGAGGGACTCAATCGCCTTAGTAAGGGAAGCCATAGATTGCGATAATGACGAAAACCACTCCGGGGGACTAGACACCGTGGGATCGAACGCGGAGGGTGGCTCCTGAGCGAATTTAGGGTCACAAGCATCACAGAGCGGAGTATTATGTCCCCTTGGTAACGCAGCCTGACAGGAAGGTAGTAGGTGGGGACATGCTGTACCCGTTATCTCCCAATATACTGCAGGGAAGGCTATGTGTGTGCAGCTGCAGATCAGCAGAGCACTTTGAATGGAAAAGGGAGGGGGGCCTGAGGGCAGTGTAGCAGAGCACTTTCCCAGGTCCTGTGCCCCTAAGAAGCCTTGTCCCCAGCGGTGGACAAGATACGAGCATAGGGTCTCCTGTGTGCCTGTCTCACTGAATACAACCACCGAGATCAGGAAAGTGGGCGGTAACGCCTGAGTGACGAGCGGCTGTGGGTGGGGTTACCGGCTTGCTGCCTAACAAGGACCAAAGCCGGGGACTAAATTAGCGGTGCCCGGCCGGAAAAGGTGACCGGGCCCGTGACGCGCTCAGGAACCCCCCCACCCCCCCGTTGAAAAACTCACCACCGGAACCCTGGAGGGAGCGAGGAGCAGATCTGCCACTCTGCATGCAGGTCAGGGCTGCGACAGGGACGGTGCAGGAACCCTCAATCCATCGTCCCCAGCTCACTGCAGCACCGCTGTTCCATCAGTGGTGGTGCAGTGGGATCAGCACGAACGCCATGGGGGCCTCTGTGCATCCTAAGGGTTCACTCCCCTAGGATTTCACAGGGCTATGTCCGGCTGTAGCCTGTCTCGGAAGGGGGTACCTGGTGTGGAGAGATCGGCGCTCTGAAGGGAACAGTCGCCCCTAGGATAGCTCAGGCCTGGCATGCCACGTCGCAGGAGAGAATACGGGGAGTCGACACTCCCCATGCTTGCCTGTTGTTGGTTGGGGGAGATCGTCCCCTTGAAAGGGTCCGTCGCCCTTGTGAAATATGGTTTGAAAAAATAAGTTAAAAATTTGAAAAATAAAACACGGATTTTGGTAAGAACTTACCTGTAAAATCCTTTTCAGCGAAGGAAGGAAGAGAGACACAGTATTCATTACTGATGGGTAGGCGGAGCCCCAGATCAGGATGTCACCTCAGATCAAAAGAGTGCTGACTGGCTGGCCCTCCAGCTCGGGCTCCTCCTACTCAGCTCCAGTCGTACCAAAGCTTTTAGGAAAAGAGCCAAGATCACCAGCGGAGCAACATAACCCCTTCTGAAGGAACTTCAGAGAAAAAACACAAGGATACAGGTTATGCATGCAAAGAAAGCCAAAAACCACAGAGTTCCAGGTACTACTCACGGAACCTGACTACTGCGATGAGCTGGCGATGCTGGAACAGAGCCTTAGCGCGCTGACCTCAGCCCAGATAATCGCTATCAGATAAGGGTCGCGCTGCATCTGAAAACATCAACACACTTCTGCCTTGGGAGGGTGCTGTGTCTCTCTTCCTTCCTTCGCTGAAAAGGATTTTACAGGTAAGTTCTTACCAAAATCCGTGTTTCAGCTGCAGATGGAAGGAAGAGAGCCACAGTATTCATTACTGATGGGACGTCCCAAAGCAGTTCAAAAATAAGGGTGGGAAAAACCAATAAAAGGCAGAAACCCAACAACCTTAACAACAAAGCGCAACCAGCGCTAAACACAAGTTCATCCAGAACTTTAAACTACAGCTGCCTGCAGGACCCTACGTCCGAAGGCTGCATCAGCGGAAGCACTGACGTCCACTTTATAAAACTTTGTAAACGTGTGGACAGAGCGCCAAGTTGCCGCTCGGCAGAGCTGCACTGCCGAGGCACCTTGATGAAAAGCCCACGATGAGGCCACAGCTCTCGTAGAATGGGCTCGAATCTTAATCGGGCAAGATTCACCCCGAAGACGGTAAGCTTCCAAAATAGCTGACCGGATCCAACGAGCTATAGAATCCTTGGAAGCTCGTTGACCACGCCGACGACCTGTTGGAACCACAAACAGGGAGTCCGTCTTACGAAAACCTTGAGTAATAGATAGATAAAACTTCAAGGCCCGCACTAAATCCAATGTGTGTAAAGCTCGCTCTTTCACATTCTTCGGATCCGGGCAGAATGAAGGCAACACAATATCCTGGTTGACATGAAATTGTGACACCACTTTAGGCAAAAAATCACCCCGAGTGCGAAGCACTACACGATCCGGAAAAAACTCCAGAAAAGGATGCGAACAAGAAAGAGCTGCCAACTCAGAAACTCTCCTCAAGGAAGTGACTGCAACAAGGAAAGCCACCTTCCAAGAAAGTAAAGAAAGGCTAGCAGAAACCATAGGCTCAAAAGGTTTATGCTGAAGAGCCTCCAAAACAAGGTTGAGCCGCCAAGGAGACACGGGTGCCTTCCGCGGCGGAAACTTACGAGATATACCTCGGAAAAAGGAGAGCACGTCTCTATTTGAAGCAATGGTTCTCCGAAACAATAAGGACAGAGCAGAAATCTGACCTTTCAGAGTGCTTACTGCCAAACCCTTGTCTAGCCCATGCTGTAGAAAAGCCAACAGGTTGGGAATGGAAAATTTTCTCGGGTTCCGAGAGGACCCCAAACACCACGAAAAGAAGGTTTCCCAAATTTTGTGGTAAATCCTAGTAGTAGCCGGACATCTTGCAGCACGAAGGGTTGCAATGACCTCGGCTGAGAAACCTTACGGGTCAAGATTTCGGTCTCAAGAGCCACGCCGTCAAACGCAGGGACATCAAGTCCGGATGACAAACGGGCCCCTGAGTCAACAAGTCCGGTTGAAGAGGGAGTGGAAAAGGAGGTGCCGCCAACAGCGACATTATTGTCGAGAACCACACCTTTCTTGGCCAGTCTGGAGCTATCAAAATAGCTGGAATCCTCTCTAGTCTGATCCGACGCAGTACTAGAGGAAGTAAGGATATCGCGGGAATACATAGATCAGCTCGAACTGATCCCACTGAGCCACTAGAGCATCCACCGCCACCGCCTTCGGATCCTTGTACCTGGACATGAATGTCGGTAACTTGGCATTGAACCTGGATGCCATCAAATCCACTTGGGGGGTTCCCCAGCGAGAGCACAGTAGTGCAAACACATCCGGATGGAGGCTCCATTCCCCGGAATCCATCCTTCTGCGACTGAGAAAGTCCGCTGTAACATTCTGAACCCCTGGAATGTGAATCGCCGAAATGGCTGGTACATTGGCCTCTGCCCAAATCAGAATTCGGGACACCTCTACCATGAGTCTGGAACTCCTTGTCCCACCTTGGTGATTGATATACGCGACAGCCGTCGCATTGTCTGTCTGCACACGGACTGGCAGACCGCTCAAAGGGACCGTCCAATGTTGGAGGCAAAGGAAAATCGCCCTCAATTCCAGGATGTTGATCGGAAGCACAGACTCTTCCGATGACCATACCCCCTGAATCCATAGATTGTTCCAAACACCCCCCCAGCCCGTCAGGCTGGCATCGGTGGTTATGACTGACCACTTCGGAGGGAGGAAAGACTTCCCCAGGGAGAATGCCCCTGGACGTAACCACCATTCTAGAGAATCCCGCACCGCGCGAGAAATGGTGACACTGCAATCCAGCGATTGCGACTGATTCCATCGACTCAAGATGAACCTTTGAAGAGTCCTGGAGTGGAACTGGGCAAAAGGAATTGCCTCCATGGACACCACCATCAGTCCTAGAAGACGCATACACTTCCGTAGAGACATTGCCGTTGAGGATCTCATAATCTGTACATGTCGAAGAAGACATGACTGTTTGTCTGGTGGTAGGGAAACTACCGACCGAAACGTGTCGAGATGCATTCCCAAAAAGAGGATTGTCCGATGGTTCCAGGGACGACTTCTCCCAATTGACCAGCCAACCGAAGTCCTTCAGAAACTGAAGAGACAAATCCCGAGCCGTCAACGCCTCCTCCTCCGAGGAAGCCATGATCAAAAGATCGTCCAGATAAGGGAGAATCGTAATCCCCTGTCTTCGAAGGATTGCCATGAGAGGCGCCAGAATTTTTGTAAAGACCCTTGGCGCTGAGGCTAAGCCGAACGGCAGAGCCACGAACTGGTAATGATTCTGACCTATGGCAAATCGAAGAAAGCGCTGATGAGCCTTTCCGATGGGAATATGCAAATAGGCGTCGCGAATGTCGATTGACACCAGAAAATCGTTCTGTGACAGAGCTGCCACAACGGAACGAAGCGACTCCATGCGAAATTTCCGGGCATGGACATGCCGGTTTAATCGCTTGAGATCCAGAATCGGGCGAAATTTGTTCTCCTTTTTGGGAACTATAAAAAGGTTGGAATAAAAACCTTTTCCTCGGTCCTCTGACGGAACCGGTATCACTACACCCTTTTGTAGCAGAGATTCGACCTCTCGCTGTAGAGCGACAACAAGCTCGGGTTCCGACGGAACGCGAGACTGACAAAAAACATTTGGGGGTCGAGAAGCAAACTCTATGAAATAGCCTGCCGACACAATCCGCGTTGCCCAGGAATCTGGAACGCGAGCCATCAAGTCGCCTTGAAAAGAAGCAGGCGACCCCCCACTCGAGAATCCTCGAGTGGACCCCTGGCGTCAATTAGACTTTGCGGGCTTCTTGTCAAGTTCCCGCTTGTCCTGGCGGAAACTCTGCTTCCAGGAAGTACGAGTTTTCTGAGAGGATTTCTTTCCTGAGAAGGAAGGACGACCCGATCCCCACGAGGAGTGACTAGATCGTCCTCGGCCCCGAAAGGACCGCCGACCACTATAGACACCAGGCCTACTGGACACCGAGGCCATGGCCCTACGCTGTGGTAATGCTGATTCCTTCGCCTTAGCCTTGGAAATCAGCTCTGTGAGGTCGGATCCAAAAAGATGGCCACCCTTGTAAGGTAAGGCCAACAACCCTTGTTTGGAAACTGCGTCCCCGGCCCACTGTCTGAGCCATAAAGCTCTTGTGATTGTGACCGCTGAAGCTTGCGCTTTGGCCAGCAGAGATGCCGTATCCAGACCGGCATCAAAGATATAACAGGCTGCCGTTTCTAACCATTCACAAGTTTCCCGTATCTCAGATAACGGAGATTCATTGTGCAACTCCGTCTTCAGACGTGCCAACCAACTTAGAGAAGCTCTAGCAGCACACATGGATCCTAGCACTGCTCGGAATCCATGACCCGCAGCCTCATAGCTTGCTTTTGCCGCCAATTCTGCTTTTCTATCCAAAGGCTCCTGTAAGCTCGCTTTTCCCTTAATAGGGAGTAGTGAGGATTTATTAAGCTGAGATAAAGACACATCCACTTCAGGAGCAGAAGTCCAATTAGCCTTTAACTCCGCAGAGCAAGGATAAAGTGTATCCAAGAAATGCGTTCCATGAAAACGCTTATCTGGACATAGACGTTCCTCCTCTATTACACTATTAAGCTCATCCAGAGCTGGCAATGTTGTACGCGAAGCACGGGACTCCTGGAACATGCGTGCTGATTTACCAGGACGACTAGTTACCTCCTCCGGTAACTGTAATATATCTCTCATGGCTTCAATTAATGCCTCCGTACGCTTCGCCATAGAGGAACGCCCCTGCGGCTCGTCCGCATCTGAATCGGATATTTCTCCATCCGAATTTAAAGGGGAACTCTGCCCAATATCAGATACGTCTGACTCGCTCCGTGTAGAGGCCGGTAACGGCCTGCGTCGCTTCCTCTGAGAGGAATTAGCAGACACATATTGACCTAAAAGGTCAGACAAGTTGTTGATCGATCGAGCGATATCGTCCAATTTTTCACCGCTGTCGACCGCAGCGCTAGACGTTGTGGAGGTCTGCGTATCTGATTGCCGCAATGGCACTGGGACGTGATCCGCGGCATCTGAACTCTGTTCAGACATGTCTCACCTGTATGAACAGGTCAAAGCGGTAATACCAGCAAAAACTATGCGGTTTTTTCTTTTTTTTTTTTTTTTTTATATGCTGAAGGGTTAACGCTCCACCAGGCAGGGTTACCCCAGCGGTATTCAGTCAAAAATTTTTTCTGGTAGAAATAACCCTCAGAAGGGTTAATATTGCAAACTCACCACAACATATATATATGAAGTGTGAGCCCCAGCCAATTTTATGTCTCTAATGAGACTGCAGCTGCAGGATAGCGATCGCTGCGCTGCAGGGTGAGGAATCAGCACTCACCCAGCTGGCCGTGGTGTCTTATGAGGAGAGGAGCGGTCTGAGGAGCCCAGGAGCCTGTGTAATGGCCGCCACAGTGAGGGAGTCGCAGGAGAAACGCCAGAGCGCGCGTCTTCCTGCTCAAAAGACCGGGAATAGATAGGCCACGCCCCCTGCTAGCTCAAATGTTGAGCGCGAACTCCCCCGCTCCTGCTCCCTCTCTGTCCTGCAGCTAACTGCCTGCGGACAAAAGATCACCACATCTACAATGTAACAGCGCTGTCACAGCAGCGCTGAAGCATACTGACATACAGTAGTAGCGCTGTCACCGCAGCGCTGAAGCACTCACACATTATTATAATAAAAATTGTGTGGAAAACTCATCAGCTCAGCGCCACAGGGACCCCCAGGGGTTTCTGGCGCTATGCCCATGCTTCCCCCAGGGCGGGAAGCGCAGTGACCCAGCGTGTGGTTTGCGCCCCCGCCAGGGAAAACTCTCCTCATCCCCCAGGGCCGGCAAGGATTCTGCAGGGACCATTATGTAATTACAGATCCGCCAAGGGAGAGGCTGGTGAAAAACACTGATAAACATGTAATAGCGCTGTCACCGCAGCGCTGAAGCATACTGATATACATGTAATAGCGCTGCCATCAGACGCTAAAGCACTCACACATTAATAATAAAATTTTGTGTGGAGTACTCACCAGCCAAGGCGCCACAGGGACCCTCAGGGGTTTCTGGCGCTATGCCCATGCTTCCCCCCAGGGCGAGGAACGCAGTGACCGCACGTGTGGTTTGCGTCCCGCCAGGGAAGCTCTCCTCATCCCCCAGGGCCGGCAAGGATTCTGCAGGGACTTTGAGTAAGTACAGATCCGCCAAGGGAGAGGTTGGGGTACAGCAGCGCTGGTACCCCTGAGACCTCTAGACCAACTAGTGATCCAGGTCTCCTGTCCGAATATAAAATAATAAAATCTTCTGAGGAGCTGCATTAGCAGCGACCATCCTCTGGACCTCAAATCTTAGACTGGAGCTGAGTAGGAGGAGCCCGAGCTGGAGGGGCCAGCCAGTCAGCACTCTTTTGATCTGAGGTGACATCCTGATCTGGGGCTCCGCCTACCCATCAGTAATGAATACTGTGGCTCTCTTCCTTCCATCTGCAGCTGAAATAATAAAGTACGGTCTGAATAGCAGACCAGTGTACCTCCTACGGACACTAAGCCCGAACTGGTTCGATCCGGAGCCAGTGGGTGGTGTATACTGCAAAGGAAGAGCTAATCCCTTTTTGTATTCACTTAGTGTCAGCAGCATGCACCCACGGTCCTGTGTCCCCCAATGTGGCAAAGGAAAAAATATTATTTATATATATATAATAAATAAATATATATTCTATAAGCATGTTCCTGTTTTATAGCAAGCAAGCTTATACAGCATCATGAAAAGTTATTCAAGTATCTAATACATTGTATTTTTTTTTCTTAAATCCTGGAAACTTGGCTGAATTACACAAAAAATCTAAGTTACTTACCGTTAACGGGATTTTACAGAGCCCATGACAGCACAACCTGAGAGAGGGTCTCCGCCCACCAGGACAGGAAACCTACTGAATAAAAGGGCGGTACCTCTCTTTCGCATCAGTTCGGTTCCAGAGCACGAGAGGACCTCCAGACAAATTAGTTAGCATAACTTCCACTAAATACATTTTACTTAACACCCCTAATTAGTGCACACCATAAGTGACAGAAGCGAGGGAGGGAATTCAAGGGTGCTGTCATGGGCTCTGTAAAATCCCGTTAACGGTAAGTAACTAAGATTTTTCCCCTCTCCCATGACAGCACCACCTGAGAGATTTATATAGACTGAAGCACCCTAGGGAGGGATAGCCGCTTCCAGCACCTTCCTACCGAAAGACAGGCTAGCAGAGGAGGACAGATCAAGTCGGTAATGTTTATAAAAAGTAGTAAGGGTAGACCATGTGGCCGCCTTACATATTTCTTCGATGGAAACCCCCGCCCTCTCGGCCCAGGAGGTCGCCACTGCCCTGGTGGAATGGGCTCTCAGATCCTGTGGTATTGGTGTCCTACTAGATGTGTAGGCTAAGCTAATGGCATCCCTAATCCATCTAGCTATAGATCACTTTGTGACACTACACCCCTTCCTTCCACCTTGAAAAGACACAAATAAAGGCACTGCCACATTAGCGATCGCACCAGCGATCACGACAACGACACGAGCTGGCGAGATCGCTAGTGTGATCGCTATGTGATCGCTAGTTAGATTCCAAACACAACTCATCAGCGATCTGTATAACGACTTCTGCGGTCGTTGGGAAAACCTAGTCCCACCTGCGACGCTGGTGAAGTCGTTCACAAAGGGTGTCACATTCAGCGATTCAGGCTCACCAGCGGGACACCAATGACCAAAAAACGGCTCAGAACGTTCATAAGCGATCAGCGACATCTCAGCAGGGGCCACATCGCTGCTACATGTCACACACAGCTAAGTCGCTAAAGAGATCGCTACTGCGTCATAAATGGTTACGCAGTAGCGATCTCGTTTAGTGTGGCATACCCTTAAGGACTTGCTCTTCCTATCTTGACTGGTCTTATCTAGATAGTGTAGAAGGGTTCTCCTTACATCTAATGTGTGGAGTTTACATTCTTCCTCTGATGTTGGCTCACTAAAGAAGGAGGGTAATATAACCTTTTGACTCCTGTGAAATCTAGAGGCCACCTTTGGGAGATAGGCCAGATCAGGTCTCAATACGATCCTATCTTCTAATATCTGCATGAATGGCGGATCTATGGACAGAGCCTGTAGATCACTAACCCTACGAGCTGACGTCAAAGTTATCAAGATCACCGTTTTGAGAGTCAGGTTCTTGTTAGAAATTTCCTGTAGGGGTTCAAAGGGAGATTTTGTCAGCGCTTCCAACACTAAATTTAGATTCCAAGGGGGAAATCTTGGGCTTGGCGCTGGTCTAGATCTCTGACAGGCTTTAATGAATCTGACCACCCATCTGTTTGATGCTAGATTGTGGTTGAACAGGGCCCCCAATGTTGATACCTGCACCTTAAGGGTGCTAGTAGCTAGCCCCATTTCCATTCCTTCCTGGAGGAATTCCAAGATTAGCTTAATCGGGATTGGACCTCCCAATCGGTGTCCTGAAAAGCTTAGAAACTTTGCCCATATTCTGCCATAAATTCTCGTGGTTATGGGTTTTCTGCTCTGCATTAAAGTATTGATCAGACCTGGTGAAAACCCTTTCTGTATCAATAATGACCTCTCAAATTCCAGGCCGTCAAGTGAAGGCCTGGTCTCTGAGGGTGAACTACTGGGCCCTGCTTGAGGAGAGCTGGGATACCCGGAAGAACCCAGGGGTCTGTCAGAGACATCTTCCTCAGCCATGAGAACCAAGGCCTTTTCGGCCAGAAGGGAGCTATGAGTATGATCCTCGCCTTCTCCTCCCGAATCTTCCTGAGTACTGTCGGGATCAGCATCATTGGGGGGAAAGCGTAAGCTAGGCGAAAGTCCCAAGGGATCTGCAGCGCATCTATAGCATAAGGTCTTTCCTTCAGGTCTAGGGAACAGAATCTGTTGGTTTTCTTGTTTTTCCTGTTCGCAAAAAGGTCTATCTCTAGCTGCCCCCAGAGACTCACAATCTGCTGGAACACTGATTGATTTAGTTCCCATTCTCCTTGTTTTAGAGTCGTTCTGCTGAGGAAATCTGCCTCCTCGTTGTCCTTCCCCCTTATGTGTAAGGCTGAAATTTGGAACTAGCGTTTCTCCATCACTTGTAGAATCTGCCGAGTTAACGTCATCAAGGGTCTGGATCTTGTGCTTCCCTGATGATTTATGTAGGCTACTGAAGTTCTGTTGTCCGACAGGATACGGACATGATTGCCTCTTAGTTTGGGAAGGAATTCCAATACTGCTTCCTTGATGGCAAGTAGCTCCCTGTAATTTGAAGCGTTTGCTGCTTGCGCTTTGGTCCAGATTCCTTGTATCACATTGTCCCTTAGATGTGCTCCCCACCCTTCCACACTCGCATCCGTTATTATGACATTCGATACCGGAAGGGACCATGGGACACCACGTGACAGATTTCCCGGATCCAGCCACGATGCCATGGTGCTTAAGGTTTCTTGTGATAGCATCATCTTCCCTTCCAGATGTCCTGATAGTCTTATCTCCCCTTCTAGGACATCTTGCTGCAGAGACCTGGAATGGTACTGGGCCCATTGCACCGCCGGAATGCATGAAGTCATGGAGCCTAGAAGGGACTTGGCTTGTCTGAGGGACATTGTTGGTCTGGATATTGCCGATGATATTAAAGTCATCATCTTTTTCTTTTCTCTGGAAGGAGGCAAAGTTGTTTCTCTGAGTCTATAGTAAAGACCCAAGAAGGATTGAACCATCTTGGGCTGGAGTCTTGATTTCTCTATATTTATTATCCAGCCTAGATCGGACATGGTGTTTTGAATGAATCTTAGACTGGTTTTGCACTCCTGCTCCGACCTTCCGATTACTAAGAAATCGTCCAAGTAAGGTATAATTAGAATGTTCTTCTCCCTCAGGCATGCTGTTACTTCGAGAATTATTTTGGTAAATATTCTCAGGGCCATGGATAGGCCGAAGGGTAGTACCCTGTATTGGAAATGCCTTAGCCGATCCTTTAGACGTAGTGCCACTCTTAAGCATTGCTGGTGTTCCTGATGGATAGGAACATGATAATAGGCATCTTTGAGGTCTAAGACGCTCATAAAACAACCTGGAAACAACACCTTGATTGCCGTCTTTACAGATTCCATCTTGAATGACCTGTAGGTCAAGAATTTGTTGAGGCCTCTCAGGTCTTTGTATATGAAAAAAGCATATACAAAATGGGAGGAATAGGGCTAAGTAACAGCACATGTGAAAAAGACTTGGGTATACTAATTGATCACAGACTTAACATGAGTCAACAGTGTGATGCAGCAGCAAAAAAGGCAAATGCAATTCTAGGATGTATCAACAGAAGCATACAGTCTAGATCACGTGAGGTCATTATTGCCCTCTACTCCTCTTTGGTCAGACCTCATCTGGAATACTGTGTCCAGTTTTGGGCACCACATTTTAAAAAAGACATCAACAAACTGGAGCAAGTTCAGAGAAGAGCCACCAGAATGGTGACCGGTCTGCAAACCATGTCCTATGAGGAACGGTTGCAGGATTTGGGAATGTTTAGCTTGCAAAAAAGAAGACTGAGAGGAGACTTAATAGCTGTCTACAAATATCTCAAGGGCTGTCACATTGTAGAAGGATCATCTTTATTCTCATTTGCACAAGGAAAGACTAGAAGCAATGGGATGAAACTGAATGGGAGGAGACACAGATTAGATATTAGAAAAAACTTTTTGACAGTTAGGGTGATCAATGAGTGGAACAGGCTGCCACAAGAGGTGGTGAGTTCTCCTTCAATGGAAGTCTTCAAACAGAGGCTGGATAGACATCTGTCTGGGATGATTTAGAGAATCCTGCTTTGAGCAGGGGGTTGGACCAGAAGGCCCAGGAGGTCCCTTCCAACTCTACCATTCTATGATTCTATGAGGTTGACGATTGTCCTGAAAGACTGGTCTGGTTTTTTGATCAGAAACAGGGGAGAGTAAAATCCTCTCCCCTCTTGCTGAACCGGCACCTCTATCAGCACGTTCTTTTGAATTAATGAGAATACTTCGGCCTCCAGAGCTTGCTGTTCCTTCTCGGATCTAGGGGACGAGATCTTGAACCTGTGCCTGGGTACTGAAGCAAACTCCAATCTGAGTCCTGATTTTATAATGCCGAGGATCCAGCTGTTGACCGATATCTTCTCCCAGGCGGTTAGGAAGTAGGACAGCCTTCCTCCAACCTGGGGCGGCCCATCACTTGGCGCTTTTTCTGCTCTTTGAAGATGACTCTCCGAACATGAAGCCTCTATTAAAGGGCCTTCTCGCTCTCCAGCCTTGTGTATCTTTGGATGGCCTGCTGCTGCTATAACGCCTTCTCCGAAAGGAGCTTTTGAACTGAGGCCTCGACACTGTCGGAAATCCCTTTTTCTTATCTGCTGCTTTCTGCAAGATATCATCCAAGGTCTTTCCAAAGAGAAATTTTCCATCACAAGGAATAGAGCACAGCTTGGTCTTGGAGTGAGCATCCCCTGGCCAGCTCTTAAGGCATAGGGCTCTATGCGCTGCATTAGCCAGATTCGCTGACCTAGCCGCTAGTCTTACTGAGTCCGCTGAGGCGTCCGATAAGTAAGAAGCTGCGCCCTGTAATAACGGTAGCTCCGCTAAAATCTCCTTTCTGGGGGTGTTAGCTCTAAGATGATCCCCGAGTTGTTCCAACCATATCATCAATGACCTTGCGGTGCATGTGGCTGCAATGGCTGGTTTTAATGATCCCGCTGAGGACTCCCATGCCTGCTTGAGGAATGTTTCGGCCTTCCTGTCTAACGGATCCTTGAGGGTACCTAAATCCTCAAATGGCAGTGTAGAATTTTTTGCCGCCTTGGTTACCGCCACATCAATTTTCGGGGCCTTGTCCCATATTAAGGTGTTCTCTTCCTAAAAGGGGTATCTTCTCTTTGAAGAAGATGGTAGTGGCCCCTTTCTCTCCGGCTTCTTCCATTCCCTGTCAATGAGCAATTGAATATTCTCATTGACCGGAAAACAACGCCTCTTCTTCTGACTCAGGCCTCCGAACATAATATCCTGGAGGGATCTAGCCTGCTTGGGGTCTGATATGCCCATGACAGTTTTAATAGATTTTACTAGTTTGTCCGTTTCTTCCGTAGAAAAACAGGGCTTTCCTCCCATCTCATTATCAGAGGAGGAAGAAGATAGTGATTCTGAATTTGAACTATCTTCTTGCTGAACCGCTTCTTCCAGTTCCGAGTCTACAGACTCTGGTCCGACCGGTAGTTTGTCAGTCATCAGACCCTTTAAGGACTCCTGAACTTCAGACCTAATAATGGTCCTGAGGTCCACAGCAAACCCCGGTGTTTCCTCTGCTATAGTCTGTTGAATGCACTGACTGCAGAGTGGCTTGCTACTGGCTTCTGGTAAAGCCTGCTTACATATGGCACACTCCCTATTCTTTTGTTTGGAGGTGTGCTTTCGGGGCCTTTCCTATGAAGGTAATAGAAAGAAAGAAGGTGTCCTGTAATACTAGTCACATTCATGTAGATCACTCACCACCCGTGGATCAATCTATGGTACCGGAGACGCAGGCTGAGAAGGTTCTGAAGAATGCTTGTCCCTGGTGGAGGATTTCTGACTTGATTTAGACTTCTGACTCGATCCATCAGTTGAATGGTCATACTTGTGCTTATGGCCTTGTAATGTCGCCTGCTGCTGCGACGACTGGCGCTGCTGCTGTGGAGGCTGCTGCTGTTGTGACTCCATGCCTGAAGTACCTACAGCGATTGCCACCATTACTGCGGAGCCACCCCTTTAAATACAGGGTGGCTCCTCCTCCGTCTCCGCTGTGACTTCCTCCCCTTTTTTTTTTTTTTTTTTGCTTTGCGACGCATACAGGGATCCCAAGCCCTGGACACGCCCTCCTCATGAGTCACCGGCTAATCCACGTCGCAGGACCGCCAATCTCGTTCGGCGTCCTGCGCGTGCGTCGGAAATGACGCGCCTGGTGCGCAACGTCGGAATGCGCCGGAAGTTCGGCCGCCCGCACATGCACAGATCCCAGGCCCCGCTTACCAGCGCGCTCAGTCCACCGCGCGCAGACCCGGTGAGTTCGCCTCCTACTCACCGGCGCACTCCGGTGCCTGTGCGCAGTCCCGGCGCACACCACCGGGGGGGGGGGGGGGGGGGCGCCATATTCTCAGTCCCGGTCTGTAGCTGGGAGGTGGTCCGGCAAAAAAAAACCCTGGACTCTTCTCCCCCCCCGCGCAGCCCCGGGATTACTGCTGGCAGGGACATTTTACAAAGAGGTCCCCTGCCGCAGCCGCATTGGCCCGATGGCCGCCTCACACCCCCGGACGGCATCCCGATCCTCCTGGACACCATCCTGGGTAAGTGTACCGCACCTGCTGTAGGCTTCCACGAGGACAGGAAACCTAACTGATGCGAAGGAGAGGTACCGCCCTTTTATTCAGTAGGTTTCCTGTCCTGGTGGGCGGAGACCCTCAGGTGGTGCTGTCATGGGAGAGGGGAAAAAATAACCATCTTTAGCGTGAACCGCTGCTTAGATGTATTAAATGTATAACTACTCTCCAATAGCTTTGGACATCAAGGATTTTTTTCCAAGCATGTAAACTGCTGGCATATCATTGGCTAGATCCAAACCCTCCAACCTTAACAGAATTGAAGAATAAAATTAATAATATTTTATTTATGGGGAGGAGTTAATCAGAAGAAAAACGTCATGGTAAATATGAGTCAATGTGGGGACCTTGGTTATATACTTCCGGTTTGCTTTCCTACATACTAATAAGAGATAGCGCAATTCTTTCCAATTCTCCATCCACTTACACTTCAGACAAAGGAGAACGGAAGGAATAATCAAAATTAGAACCCCATGACAGATCAATCCATGGGAATCAGCTCTCGGTTAGATGGATGGATATAGTCTCTAGTCAAAGGCTAGTTAATACCAATTCTTGTTGCTTTATTGTTTTTAATTAACTGACATCTATATATACAAATACTATGATTGCCTTGAGCTAATCAGTAATTATGTCAATATACTATGTTATTGTTTCCTTTTCCTATATGTATAAAGAAAATTATGTAAAGTGGTTATAAAAATGATTTGATAAAAAAATGGATATAAAAAAAAATTTCTACTTACGTATATGAGGAAAGGCTGCTGTCATATGTTGATACCACGCCATAGTTTTCTTCATTGTATCGAAACATTTCATTGGGATCCCAACCATTAGACTAAACAAAGGAGAACATAAAACAACATTTGTAATTTTTTTTTTTTTTTTAAATCATAAGGATACACAATGAGAACTGTAACGTTATGACAATATATAATATTATATATATATATATATAATATATTAACACACACATATATACATACACACAATAGATGGGAGGGCGGTAATGTCACAATGGGGGCAGGCTTTGCAACGTTGAGAATCTCTCCCCTCCATGTGCTCACCCACCTATCCACTCTCTCTTTCCCCATGTGCTGACTTCTCCCGTCTGTGCTCTCTTTGACCCGTCTACCCCATGTGCTATCCCCCTTGTCTGCGGTTTCTCTCCTTCCAGGCATGGAATTTGCGCAAAATTAGACCGCCACCATCTTTGTGCAGACAGATCGCGGCGGTCACATTGAAACTGCGCTTGCGCTCCTCCTGTACAAAGATGGCGGCGGTCAGTGAATCATTCGGCTGATCCCGGCGGCGGCGTGCTCGCGACGGTATTCCACTAGTGGTACAACGCAAGAGGCTGCGTACTGCGTATACAGTGTGTGTGTGTGTGTTGTGTGTACGGCGTATACAGAGAGTGTGGTGGTGCGTACGGCGTATACAGTGTGTGGTGTGCACGTCGTATACAGTGTGTGTGGTGTGTACGTCATATACAGTGTGTGTGTGGTGTGTAAAGCGTATACAGTGTGTGTGTGGTGTGTACGGCGTATACAGTGTGTGTGTGGTGTGTACGGCGTATACAGTGTGTGTGTGTGTGTGTGTGTGTGTGTGGTGCGATGGTGTTCCGCTGGTGGTACAGCACAAGAGGCTGGTACCACCAGCAGTTTCCATATTGAGACAACCATCACTTGGGTGTCCCAATACGGCGGTTGTTGAACTTTTGGGATCCAGACGCAATTGGACGGAACAGGATGTGAAGACATTACAATTAACTATATATTAGAGATTTATATCTATATAAAGATAGATATATAATATATATATATATAGATAGATATATCTATCTATATAAGATTGATATATATATATATATATATATATATATATTTCACACACTCATATACATACATACACACAAATATATACATATGCACATATATACACATATATACATACATGCACATATATACATACATGCACATATATACATACAGTACAGACCAAAAGTTTGGACACACCTTCTCATTCAAAGATTTTTCTGTATTTTCATGACTATGAAAATTGTACATTCACACTGAAGGCATCAAAACTATGAATTAACACATGTGGAATTATATACTTAACAAAAAAGTGTGAAACAACTGAAAAGACGGATTTTGGTAAGAACTTACCTGTAAAATCCTTTTCAGCGAAGGAAGGAGACACACTAGTTCATTACTAGTGGGTAGGCGGAGCCCAGATAGGATTGACACCTCAGATTAAAAAGAGTGTTGACCGACCCTTCCAGCACTGGCTCCTCCTACTCCAGCTTTCTCCAGTCGTACCCAAGCTTAAGAAAGAGCAATATCACCAGCGGAGCAACATAACCCCTTCTGAAGGACTTCAGAGAAAAATAGAAAAGTACAGGTTATGCATGCATTTGGCAAAGAAAAACCACACAGTTCCAGGAACTACTCACTGAACCTGACTACTGCGATAAGCTGGCAATGCTGGAACAGAGTCATAGCGCGTCGACCTCAGCTCAGAAAATCGCTATCAGAGAAGG
The DNA here is from genome assembly GCA_033576555.1 of Oophaga sylvatica. Taxonomy (NCBI): domain Eukaryota; kingdom Metazoa; phylum Chordata; class Amphibia; order Anura; family Dendrobatidae; genus Oophaga; species Oophaga sylvatica. The sequence continues at coordinate 818,258,291 of JARQOD010000001.1, read as the reverse complement.
GTCACGCTACATCTGTAAATATAACAACACACTTCTGCCAAGGGAGGGAGCTGTGTCTCCTTTCCTTCCTTCGCTGAAAAGGATTTTACAGGTAAGTTCTTACCAAAATCCATCTTTCAGCTGCAGATGGAAGGAAAGGAGACACACTAGTTCATTATAGTGGGACGTCCCAAAGCAGTCCAAAAATTAGGGTGGGAAAAAAAAAACAAAAGAGGCAGAAACCCAACAACCTAGATAAATGCGCAACAGGCGCCAAATACAAGTTAACTAAAACTTAAATTACCGCTGCCTGCAGGACCCTACGTCCTAAGGCCGCATCAGCGGAAGCACTGACGTCCACCTTATAAAACTTTGTAAATGTGTGGACGGAACACCAGGTCGCCGCTCGGCAGAGCTGAGCTGCCGAAGCCGCTTGATGAAAGGCCCACGACGATGCCACAGCCCTCGTGGAGTGAGCTCGAATCTTAATCGGGCAAGGTTCGCCTTTCAGACGGTAAGCCTCCTAAATGGCCGACCGAATCCAACGAGCTATAGAGTCTTTGGAAGCTCGTTGACCACGCCTGCGACCTGCTGGAATCACAAACAAAGAATCTGATTTCCGAAAACCTTGAGTAACCAACAAATAGAACTTCAAGGCCCGCACTAAATCCAATTTGTGCAAGTCTCGTTCCTTTGCATTCCTCGGGCTCGGGCAAAGCGAGGGCAACACAATATCCTGGTTAACATGAAATTGTGACACCACCTTAGGTAGAAAGTCGCCCTGTGTGCGAAGCACTACCCGATCCGGTAAAAACTCCAGAAAAGGAGGCGAGCAAGAAAGAGCTGCCAACTCAGAAACCCTTCTTAAAGAAGTCACCGCCACTAAGAAGGCAACCTTCCAAGAAAGAAGGGAAAGGCTAGCAGAACCCATAGGCTCAAAAGGCACATGTTGAAGAGCCTCCAAGACAAGGTTGAGCCGCCAAGGAGACACAGGTGCCTTCCGCAGAGGAAACTGACGGGTTACTCCGCAAAAAAAGGAACGCACATCCCTACGTGAAGCGATAGCCTTCCGAAACAGCAAGGACAGGGCAGAAACCTGACCTTTCAGAGTGCTAACTGCTAAACCTTTGTCCAACCCGTACTGCAGAAAAGCCAACAGATTGGGAATGGAAAAACTCCTCGGGTTCCTTGAAGACCCCGAACACCACGAAAAGAAAGCTTCCCAAGTCTTGTGATAAATCTTAGTGGTAGCCGGACCTCTGGCAGATCGCAGAGTGGCAATGACTTCAGCCGAGAAACCTCTACGGGTCAATATTTCGGTCTCAAGAGCCACGCCGTCAAACGCAGAGACTTCAAATCCGGATGACGAACGGCCCCTGGGATAACAGGTCCGGACGAAGAGGAAGTGGAAGTGTCGAGAACCACGTCCTCCTTGGCCAACCGGGGCTATCAACATAGCCGGAATTCTCTCGTATCTGATCCGACGCAGCACCAGAGGAAGCAAGGACACCGGCGGAAACACATATACTAGCTCGAAATGGTCCAACGGAGCCACCAGAGCATCCACCGCCACTGCCTTCGGATCCTTGTACCTGGATATGAAGGTCGGTAGTTTGGCATTGACCCTGGATGCCATCAAATCCACTTGGGGTTCCCCAACGGGAGCACAGCAGTGCAAAAATTTCCGGATGGAGACTCTATTCTCCAGGATCCATCCTCTCGCGACTGAGGAAGTCCGCCGTGGTATTCTGGACTCCTGGAATGTGAATCGCAGAGATGGCCGGAACCCTGGTCTCGGCCCATAGAAGGATCCGAGACACCTCCATCATGAGCCTGGAGCTCCTCGTCCCGCCTTGATGGTTGATATACGCAACCGCCGTTGCGTTGTCTGTCTGCACTCTAACAGGCAGACCGCACAAAGGGACCGTCCAGTGTTGGAGGCAAAGGAAAATTGCTCTCAACTCCAGGATGTTGATCGGAAGAACAGACTCTTCCGATGACCATACTCCCTGGATCCAAAGATCGTTCCAGACACCCCCCCAGCCCGTCAAGCTGGCATCGGTGGTTATGACCCATCCGTATACGGTCCAACCAGCACAGGGAAGCCTTACAAGCACACATGGATCCTAGCACCGCTTTGAATCCATGACCCGAGGCCTCGTAGTTGGATTTTGCCGCCATCTCCGTTTTTCTGTCTAACGGGTCCTGCAGACTCGCCTTCCCTTTAACAGGGAGCAATGAGGATTTACTGAGCTGGGATAAAGGAACATCCACCTCAGGAGAAGAAATCCAATTATCCGTCAATTTCGTAGAGCACGGATATAGTGCCTCGAAAAAACGTGTTCCTTGAAAACGTTTATCTGGACACCGGCGTTCCGTCTCCACTGCTTCATTAAGCTCATCCAGAGCTGGCAATGTCGCTCGCAACTTACGGTACTCCTGGTACATCCGAGGCGACTTACCAGGACGTGTAGTTACCTCCTCCGGCAACTGTAACGCCTCTCTCATGGCTTCAATAAAAGCCTCTGTTCGGCCCAAAGAGGCAGAATGTCCCTGCCGATCCTTATCCGAATCGGATAACTCCCCATCTGAATTTGAAGGGGAACCCTGTTCGCATTCCACATCAGAGAGTTCTGATTCGCTATGCGGAAAGGATGATACCGGCCTGTGTCGCTTCCTTCCATGAGAGGATCTAGCTGACACCAAATGACCTAAAAGGTCAGAAAGGCCATCAATAGAGCGAGCGATGGCATCCAATTTGGCATCGCTGTGACCTCCAATTGCTGTGCTTGACGTCGAGGTCTGCGTATCAGATACGCGCGACTGATCCTGAAGCAGATTTGGCACACGGTCCGCACCTTCTGGACCCTGATCCGACATGCCCTCACACAGTATATGGCAGGTCAAAACCTGTCAGTAACTAGAAAAAAGTGTGGCTTCTCAATCGGATGCAGCAAGCCGCTGAAGGGTTAAAGCTCTTAGTGAGAGAGCTACCCCAGCTGTATCAGCAAAATATTCAGCAATAATTAGCCCTTACAAGATCTGATCCCAAACTGGGATAGAACCTATGGCGGTTGCTGAAAGGGTTAACCCTTTAAAAGGAGTTAATGTCGCCGGCTCCCCACTACTCCCTTATTAATATAGAAGGGGTGTGCGAGCTCCAGGCAAAATAAGGTCTCTATATGAGACCGCAGCTGCCAGCTAACGCTATCTGTTCCTATAACACAGATAGGTTCCTGCGCTGCGGGGGTGAGGGCGTTTGACTCACCCAGCTGGCCACGGAGGAGCGGAGCAGGAAGGAGCCCGTGGAAGCCTTTCTGTAATGGCCGCCGCGCTGAGTGAAGCCGGAAGAGAAGCGCCTAATCGCGTGCTTCTGCACCAGAAGCCCGGGAGCGTGAAGCCACGCCCCCCGCCGGCTTCAAAAAAGGAGCGCAAACTCCTTCGCTCTCTGCTCCCCCTGTCCTGCAGGCGTCTGCCTGCGGACAAAATACAGTCACCAAACATGTCAATTTTACATGTAACAGCGGCTGCCGCAGCAGCCGCTGAAAGCACTCACACACACTTTAATAAAAATGTGGGGTACTCACCAGCCGAGCGCCACAGGGGTTTCTGGCGCTATGCCCATGCTTCCCCCCAGGGCGGGGAACGCAGTGACCCCAGATGCGTGGTTTGCGTCCCCGCCAGGGAAGCCATCCTCATCCCCCAGGGCCGGCAGGGTTCTGCAGGGACCACCATATAGGGTAATTACAGATCCGCCGAGGGAGAGGTTGGGGTCCAGCAGCGCTGAGACCCCTGAGACCTCTAGACCACATCTGGTGATCCAAGTCTCTTGTCCGATTAAAATAATAAAATCTTCTGAGGAGCTGCTTCCAGCAGCGACTATCCTCTGGGACCTCAAATTTTAGACTGGAGAAAGCTGGAGTAGGAGGAGCCAGTGCTGGAGGGGTCGGTCAACACTCTTTTTAATCTGAGGTGTCAATCCTATCTGGGCTCCGCCTACCTACTAGTAATGAACTAGTGTGTCTCCTTTCCTTCCATCTGCAGCTGAAATATGACTTATAGTATAGGTTCTTCAAAGTAGCCACCTTTTGCTTTGATGACTGCTTTGCACACTCTTGGCATTCTCTTGATGAGCTTCAAGAGGTAGTCACCGGAAATGGTTTTCACTTCACAGGTGTGCCCTGTCAGGTTTAATAAGTGGGATTTCTTGCCTGGTGGTGGTTGGAACCAAAGATCTCAAATTTGGACTCATCAGACCAAAGCACAGATTTCCACTGGTCTAATGTCCATTCCTTGTGTTCTTAGCCCAAACAAGTCTCTTCTGCTTTTTGCCTGTCCTTAGCAGTGGTTTCCTAGCAGCTATTTTACCATGAAGGCTTACTGCACAAAGTCTTCTCTTAACAGTTGTAGAGATGTGTCTGCTGCTAGAACTCTGTGTGGCATTGACCTGGTCTCTAATCTGAGCTGCTGTTAACCTTCGATTTCTGAGGCTGGTGACTTGGTTAAACTTATCCTCAGAAGCAGAGGTGACTCTTGGTCTTCCTTTCCTGGGGAGGTCCACACGTGAGCCAGTTTCTTTGTAGCGCTTGATGGTTTTTGCAACTGCACTTGGGGACACTTTCAAAGTTTTCCCAATTTTTCGGACTGACTGACCTTCATTTCTTAAAGTAATGATGGCCATTCGTTTTCCTTTACTTAGCTGCTTTTTTCTTGCCATAATACACATTCTAACAGTCTATTCAGTAGGACTATCAGCTGTATATCCACCAGACTTCTGCACAACACAACTGATGATCCCAACCCCATTTATAAGGCCAGAAATCCCACTTATAAAACCTGACAGAGCACACCTGTGAAGTGAAAACCATTCGCCGTGACTACCTCTTGAAGCTCATCAAGAGAATGCCAAGAGTGTGAAGTATATAATTCCAAATGTGTTAATTCATAGCTTTGATGCCTTCAGTGTGAATGTACAATTTTCATTGTCCTGAAAATACAGAAAAAATTTTGAATGAGGTGTGTCCAAACTTTTGGTCTGTACTGTACAAACACATACACACACATATACATACATTATATATACACATATATATATATATATATATAATACATACATACATACATACATACACACACACACACACACACACACATATATAATAATAATAATCTTTTTTATATAGCGCCATCATATTCCGCAGCGCTTTACAGTTTAACAGTTTCAGAACACAAGTCATAAGTAACAACATTAATACAATAATTAAAGCAAAATAAGCCGCCCCTGCTCGTGAGAGCTTACAATCTACAATGAGGTGGGGGAGATACAAAGTACATGTGTATATATACAATGGTGCATTTACAATGATGGTCAGCCATCTTGAGTGAGTGAGGGATGGATGGAGATAGTGAATGGGCTACACACACACACACACACTTACACATAGAATGACTTTGATTAGTGAATGTGATAGGCCGCTCTGAACAAATGTGTTTTGAGGGAGCGCCTGAAACCATGCAAATTGTGGATAGTCCTAATTTCTTGGGGTAGAGCATTCCAGAGGATTGGCGCAGCGCGGGAGAAGTCTTGGAGTCGGGAGTGGGAGGTACGGATTAGTGCAGAGGTTAGTCGAAGGTCGTTTGCAGAGCGCAGCAGTCGGTTAGGCCGATAGATAGAAATGAGGGAGGAGATGTAGGGGGGTGCTGCACTGTGGAGAGCTTTGTGGGTGAGAACCAGTACTTTGAATTGGATCCTATAATGAATGGGCAGCCAGTGTAAGGACTGGCGAAGAGCGGACGCGTCCGAGTACCGATTAGCCAGATGGATTACCCTGGCTGCTGCATTAAGGATGGACTGGAGAGGGGATAGTCGAGTAATGGGGAGGCCAAGTAATAGAGCGTTGCAGTAGTCCAGGCGGGAGTGGATCAATGCTACAGTGAGGGTTTTTGTTGTTTCCAAGGTGAGAAAAGGGCGGATTCTAGAGATGTTCTTTAGGTGTAGGCGGCAAGAGCGGGCAAGAGATTGTATATGGGAGGTGAAGGAGAGATTGGTGTCAAACATAACACCCAGACAGCGAGCCTGCTGCCGGGGTGTTATTATGGTGCCGCCCACGGAGAGGGATATGTCAAATTTAGGGAGGTTAGTAGACGGCGGGAGCAGAAGAAGTGTATATATATATATATACATATATATATATATATACACACATACACACGTAATAATATATATATATATATATATATATATATATATATATAATATATATATATATATATACACACATACATATATACATACAGTATATACACATACATATCCACATATAAAACCATGATATCGCCCACAACAGCATTTCCTTAAAATTATCTTCAAATACAGTGTCCAAAGGACACTTCAAATAGTTAAACTAGAAAAATGTAGCCAGCATTGTAATTTACATTTTAGTTTTACCCACTTAAATATATTTATTTACATCAGCAACCCTCATCTGTGGTTCATATTAAACATGAAATCTGAAGATGTTCTGGCATGCAGGAATGTGTAATCCCAGAATGGTTGGACAGCCACGATATAAATGTATATAGTCAACAGATAACTAAAAAAAAAAAATGTAGGTGTTCTCTCTTCTACGCCTCAGTTTCAGGGGCATTGATACTGCAGACTTCTCCCTTACCCCTTCCTTTACACTGAAGCTTTGTATGCTCTTAAAAAAATGTGTACATGCTAACATGCCACTGCTCTGGAAACCATTACTCCATGTCCTAAGGATATAATAGTGGCAAATACATACATACATGAATACAAAAGTTCAGTCAGAACCCAAATGTAAGTGATCGTCATCAGAAACACATTTTTATACAATGAGATAAATGCTTGTATTATATACTAGTGCAACAATCAGAACAGTCTTTACTTACTACATCTGTATCTAAAGACTCCAGCTCCTCACTATTAGCAGACACACTGCTACTAATAAGGCCATCGCCCCCATCCCACGGTTCCAGGTCTTTCTCCTTGTGCTCACCATTCACTTTAGAAGTTATACCAGAGTCCGTGAATCCATCTTAGAAAAAGACAAAACGTGAAAAGAAATATGGTTACATTTTCAGAACGCCTCAACTGTAGCCAATAAAGACAGACATTAACAACTAATTTTTTTAAGTTGCAAGATATCAGTGTGTCTAGTGATCAATGACCACTCTAGGGAGCAGCTCTATGAAAGACGGATTTTGGTAAGAACTTACCTGTAAAATCCTTTTCAGCGAAGGAAGGAAAGGAGACACACTAGTAATGACTAGTGGGTAGGCGGAGCCCAGATAGGATTGACACCTCAGATTAAAAAGAGTGTTGACCGCCCCTCCAGCTCGGGCTCCTCCTACTCCTGCTTCTTCAGTCGTACAAAAGCTTAGGAAAGAGCAAATATCACCAGCGGAGCAACATAACCCCTTCTGAAGGGCTTCAGAGAAAAAGCAAGAATACAGGTTATGCATGCATGTAGGCAAAAAACCACACAGTTCCAGGTACCACTCACTGGACCTGACCACCACGATGAGCTGGCAATGCTGGAAAGGAGCCGTAGCGCGTCAACCTCAGTCCAGATAATCGCTATCAGAAGAGGGTCACGCCGCATCTGAAAACACATCAACACACTTCTGCCATGGGCGGGTGCTGTGTCTCCTTTCCTTCCTTCGCTGAAAAGGATTTTACAGGTAAGTTCTTACCAAAATCCGTCTTTCAGCAGCAGAATGGAAGGAAAGGAGACACACTAGTAATGACTAGTGGGACGTCCCAAAGCAGTCCAAAAATTAAGGGTGGGAATATAACCAAGAAAAAACAGGCAGAATCCCAACAACCTTGGTAAATGCGCAACAGGCGCCAAATACAAGTTAACTAGAACTTTACACTACAGCCGCCTGTAGGACCCCGCTTCCTAAGGCCGCATCAGCGGAAGCACTGACGTCCACCTTATAAAACTTTGTAAACGTGTGGACGGAGCGCCAAGTCGCCGCTCGGCAGAGCTGAGCTGCCGAAGCCCCTTGATGAAAGGCCCACGATGAGGCCACAGCCCTCGTGGAATGAGCACGAATCTTAATCGGGCAAGGTTCGCCTTTAAGTCGGTAAGCCTCCAAAATGGCTGACCGAATCCAACGAGCTATAGAGTCCTTGGAAGCTCGTTGACCACGTCGACGACCTGCTGGAATCACAAACAAGGAGTCTGACTTCCTAAAACCTTGAGTAACAGACAAATAGAACTTCAAGGCCCGCACTAAATCCAATGTGTGCAAAACCCGTTCCTTTGCATTCCTCGGGCCCGGGCAAAGTGAAGGCAAAACAATATCCTGGTTAACATGGAATTGCGACACTACCTTAGGTAGAAAGTCGCCCTGTGTGCGAAGCACTACTCGATCCGGGTAAAATTCCAGGAAAGGAGGCGAGCAAGAAAGAGCCGCCAACTCAGAAACCCTTCTCAAAGAAGTGACTGCGACTAGGAAGGCAACCTTCCAAGAAAGCAAAGAAAGGTTAGCAGAATCCATTGGCTCAAAAGGCCCATGCTGAAGAGCCTCCAGGACAAGGTTGAGCCGCCAAGGAGACACAGGTGCCTTCCGCGGCGGAAACTGACGGGTTACCCCGCAAAAAAAGGAGCGCACGTCCCTACGCGAGGCGATAACTTTCCGGAACAACAGGGACAAGGCAGAAACCTGACCCCTCAGGGTGCTAACTGCCAAACCCTTGTCCAGCCCGTACTGTAGAAAAGCCAACAGATTAGGAATGGAAAAAATCCTCGGGTTCCTTGAAGAACCCAAACACCACGAGAAGAAGGCTTCCCAGGTCTTGTGGTAAATTCTAGTAGTAGCCGGACCTCTGGCAGCTCGCAGAGTGGCAATGACTTCGGCTGAAAAACCTCTACGGGTCAGAATTTCGGTCTCAAGAGCCACGCCGTCAAACGCAGAGACTTCAAGTCCGGATGACGGACAGGACCCTGGGTTAACAGGTCCGGGCGAAGAGGAAATGGAAATGGCGGTGCTGCCAAAAGCGACACCAGTGTCGAGAACCACGTCCTCCTTGGCCAATCTGGGGCTATCAACATAGCCAGGATTCTCTCCAGTCTGATCCGACGCAGCACCAGAGGAAGTAAGGATATCGGCGGAAACACATAGATTAGCTCGAATCGGTCCCACGGGCCACCAGAGCATCCACCGCCACAGCCTTCGGGTCCTTGTACCTGGACATGAAAGTCGGCAACTTGGCATTGGACCTGGATGCCATCAAATCCACTTGGGGAACTCCCCAAAGGGAGCACAGCAGTGCAAAGATCTCCGGATGAAGACTCCATTCTCCGGGATCCATCTTCTCTCGACTGAGGAAGTCCGCCGTGGTATTCTGAACTCCTGGAATGTGAATCGCAGAGATGGCTGGTACTCTGTCCTCAGCCCAATTGAGGATCCGAGACACTTCCACCATGAGCCTGGAACTCCTCGTCCCGCCTTGGTGTTTGATATACGCGACCGCCGTTGCGTTGTCTGTCTGCACTCGGACTGGTAGACCGCTCAAAGGGACCGTCCAGTGTTGGAGGCAAAGGAAAATTGCCCTCAATTCCAAGATGTTGATCGGTAGAACAGACTCTTCCGATGACCATACTCCCTGAACCCAGAGATCGTTCCAGACACCCCCCCCAGCCCGTCAGGCTGGCATCGGTGGTTATGACCGACCACCTCGGAGGAAGGAAAGACTTCCCCAGTGATAACGTTCCTGGACGTGACCACCAACTTAGGGACTCTCGCACCCTGCGAGAGATGAGGATACTGCGATCCAGTGCAATCTGCGATCGATCCCAATGACTCAGAATGAGCCTTTGGAGGGCTCTGGAATGAAACTGGGCAAACGGAAGTGCTTCCATGGAAGCCACCATCAGACCTAAAAGGCGCATACACTTCCGAAGGGACATTGCTGTCGAAGACTTCATAGTCTGTACATGTCGAAGGAGACATGCCCGCTTGTCTGGAGGTAGGGACACCACTGCCCGTACCGTGTCGAAATGCATCCCCAAAAACAGGATTGACTGCGACGGTTCCAGAGACGACTTCTCCCAATTGACCAGCCACCCAAAGTCCTCCAGGACCTGAAGGGATAGATTGCGAGCCGTCACCGCCTCCTCCTTTGAGGACGCCACAATCAAAAGGTCGTCCAGATAGGGAATAATCGTGACTCCCTGTCTTCGAAGAATTGCCATGAGAGGCGCTAGAATTTTTGTAAAAACTCTGGGCGCTGAAGCCAAGCCGAATGGCAGGGCCACAAATTGGTAATGGTCCTGACCTATGGCAAAACGAAGGAAGCGCTGGTGAGCCCTTCCGACGGGAACATGCAAATAAGCGTCGCGAATGTCGATTGACACCAGAAAGTCGTTCTGCGACAGAGTTGCCACAACGGAGCGAAGTGACTCCATGCGGAATTTTTGGGTGTGGACATGCTGATTCAATCTTTTGAGATCCAGAATAGGACGAAATTTGTCCTCTTTTTTGGGGACCACAAAGAGATTTGAATAAAAACCTTTTCCCCGGTCCTCTGTCGGAACCGGTATTACTACACCCTTCTGCAGAAGGAATTCCACCTCTCGTAGCAGAGCGGCAAATAGCTCGGGCTCTGACGGAATGCGAGACTGGCAAAAACTGTCCGGGGGTCGAGAAGAAAACTCTATGAAATAGCCTGCCGACACAACTCGCGTTACCCAGGAATCCGGAACGCGGGAAATCCAATTCGCCTTGAATTGGAGCAGGCGACCCCCCACTCGAGAGCCCTCGAGTGAGGACCTGGCGTCAGTCTGCCTTGGCGGGCTTCTTGTCAGTTTCCCACTTGTCTTGACGGAAACTTTGTTTCCAAGGGGTGCGGGATTTCTGAGAAGACTTCTTTCCCGAAAAAGAGGGACGACCCGATCCCCAAGAAGACTGACCGGATCGTCCCCTAGACCGAAAATACCGCCGACCATTACCGGCACTAGGTCTGCCAGACGTAGAAGCCATAGCCCTTCGCTGTGGTAAAGCCGCTTCTTTAGCCTTTGCCTTGGCAATCAGCTCTGTGAGATCAGATCCAAATAGCTGACCACCCTTGTAGGCTAAAGACAGTAAACCCTGCTTGGAAACCGCGTCCCCGGTCCACTGTCTAAGCCACAGTGCTCTTCTGACTGTGACCGCTGAGGATTGCGTCCTGGATAATAATGACGCAGTATCCAGACCTGCATCACAGCTATATCGGGCTGCAGTCTCCAATAAATCGAGAAGTCCATCTATCTCGGATAATGGAGAAACTATTTTGCAACGCCTTCCGTAAACGGACCAACCAGCACAGGGAAGCCTTAGAAGCACACATGGATCCTAGTACTGCTCTGAATCCATGACCTGCAGCTTCATAGATGGATTTCGCCGCCATCTCCGTTTTTCTGTCCAGCGGCTCTTGCAGACTCGCTTTCCCTTTAAACCGGAAGCAATGAGGATTTACTAAGCTGGGATAAAGGAACATCCACTTCAGGAGAAGGAATCCAATTATCCGTCAATTCCGTTGAACACGGATATAATGCTTCAAAGAACCGTGTCCCTTGAAAACGTTTATCTGGACACAGACGTTCCTTCTCCACTACCGTATTAAGCTCTTCCAGAGCCGGTAATGTTGACCGCGACTTATGGTACTCCTGGTACATGCGGCCCTACTTACCAGGCCGTGTAGTTACCTCCTCCGGTAACTGTAACGCCTCTCTCATAGCTTCAATTAAAGCCTCTGTTCGGCTCACAAGAGAGAAAGAATGTCCCTGCCGATCCTCCTTATCCGAATCGGATAACTCCCCTTCTGAGTTTGAAGGAGAACCCTGTCCGCATTCCATATCAGATACCTCTGATTCGCTACGCGGAAAAGATGGCACCGGCCTGCGCCGATTCCTGTCATGAGAGGATCTAGCTGACACCCACTGACCTAAAAGGTCAGGCAAGCCATTAATTGACTGAGCGATGGCATCTAATTTGGTATTGCTGTAAATCGCAGCGCTTGATGCCGTCGAAGTCTGCGTATCAGATACTTGCGACTGATCCTGTAGCGGATCTGGCAGATGGTCCGCACCTTCCGGACCCTGAACCGACATGTCAGCAGTAAATGGCAGGTCAAAACCCTGTTAGTAACTGGAAACAGTGTGGTTACTAAGCAGACTGAGCAAGTACGCTAAAGGGGTTAAAGCTCTTAAAGAAGAGAGTTACCCCAGCTATCTCTCAGTATATAAATAACCTCCTGCGTTCTGATCCCTACCGGGTAGAACCTGCGGCGGTTATTGCTGGAAGGGTTAACCTTTCATAGGGGTTAATGCCGCCAACTCCCCACAACTCCCTATATAAAATAAAAGGAGTGTGCGAGTCCCAGGTCTCTATAAGAGAACGCGGCTGCAGATAAACGCTATTTGTCACTTGGAACACAGATAGGTTCTGCGCTGTGGGGTGATGATATTCACTCACCCAGCTGGCCTCGGTGAAAGTATACCTTAAACAGGAGGAGCGGAGCATGAGGAGCCCGGAGCCTCTGTAATGGCCGCCGCGCTGAGAGAAGCCGGAAGAGAAGGACAGTGAAGCTGCAGTCTCCTCAGAGCGATTCCTGTCACAAAAAGAGCGGGAAGCGTGAAGCCACGCCCCCCTCCGGCTTCAAAAAAGAGCGCAAACTCCTCGCTCTCTGCTCTCCTCTGTCCTGCAGGTATCTGCCTGCGGACATAAAATACAGTCACCAAACATGTCATCTAATACATGTACCAGCGGCTGCCGCAGCAGCCGCTGAGAGCACACACACATTCACATAAAAATGCGGTACTCATCAGCCGAGTGCCACAGGGACCCCCAGGGGTTTGTGGCGCTGTGCCCATCGCTTCCCCCCCCGGGCGGGGAACGCAGTGACCCCCGATGTGCGGTTTGCGTCCCCGCCAGGGAAGCAATCCTCATCCCCCAGGGCCGGCGTGAAACTGCAGGGACCACCATACAGGGTATTACAGATCGCCAAGGGAGAGGTGGGGGTCCAGCAGCGCTGAGACCCCTGAGACCTCTAGACCACTTCTGGTGATCCAAGTCTCTTGTCCGATAAAAATAATAAAGTTTTCTGAGGAGCTGCTTCCAGCAGCGACCATCCTCTGGACCTCAAATTTTAGACTGAAGAAGCAGGAGTAGGAGGAGCCCGAGCTGGAGGGGCCGGTCAACACTCTTTTTAATCTGAGGTGTCAATCCTATCTGGGCTCCGCCTACCCACTAGTCATTACTAGTGTGTCTCCTTTCCTTCCATTCTGCTGCTGAAAAGGGATATATAGTAGATACAGTGGGGGAAATAAGTATTTGATCCCATGCTGATTTTGTAAGTCTGCCCACTGACAAAGACATGAACAGTCTATAATTTTAAGGGTAGGTTAATTTTAACATTGAGAGATAGAATATCAAAAATAAAAATCCAGAAGATCACATTGTATGAATTATATCAATTTATTTGCATTTTGAAGTGAGAAATAAGTACGGTATTTGATCCCTCTAGCAAACAAGACTTAATACTTGGTGGCAAAACCCTTGTTGGCAAGCACAGCAGTCAGACATTTTTTGTAGTTGATGAGGTTTGCGCACATGTCAGGAGGAATCAACAAGTTATTTCCCCCGCTGTATGCTACTCTCTAAAAGCCTAGTAACCCCCCAAAGGATCTGTAAGTGGCGCATGATGCTGTTAATTTGGGTGATCAGACAAGCATTTGGACTTTGATCTTATGGGTGGAGAAATGAACCCCTATGACAATTTTCATGGGTTTCTTTCAAAATTTCATTGCATAGCCCATGCCAAAAAGTACTGAAAATATTAAAAATCTGACACTTTAATATTACATTTGTGTTTGTCATAAAAAATGGAAATCTTGCTAATTTTTTTTATTTTTTTTTCGACTAGCTACATGTTTCAGAAAAAAACACATGGACATTAGTCACAAATGTCCGAACACCCCAAAGCCATCTTTCGCATTGAAGTGTCTAATGAGCGTATGCAAATGTCATTGTGCAGGGAAGGGGAGCAGAAGGATTGCTGGATCTTGTGTTATCAGCTGTAAACAGTTGTTACCTGTCATTTTAATTCTGCCCTTAACAAGAAGCCTGGCTACAAACTCAATCAGAAAGGACAGGATGGAGGAGTCTAAAAAAGCAGCACTAGTTGCCAGTAAGAAAACTTCAAGATTATGTTTTTGTTTTTTTTGTTATAAAGGGAGCATGTCATGTTGTATGATGCTATTAACCTACAGACACAAGGCTAATCTGCAAGAAAATAGCATTAGCAAGGTGCCGTACTGAAAGTGTGGCAGTCAGTAAAGAATTAACTTAATTCCTCCAGGGAGCAGCCGGCTTTCAGTTATACAGGCGTGCCGGCATGGCTACAGTCACAACTGCTGGAACAGTAAGTATGCTTTGGCACTTTAACTGAAAGCCAGGTCAGCAGTGCATCAGTGGAGAGTCAGATGTCAAAGTACTGATTCTTACTTACAACTATTGCACACAGTGCTATGAGAGGTGACTGGAGCCGCGCAAGGCATGCCTGTTTGAAAGCTGACAGCTACTGTAAAGAATAAAGTTCATTTTCTCCCGGGTGCTGTAGTTTTAGTACAGCGGCTGGAAACTTCCTTGACCCCTTAACGACCAGCGGTATTTTTGGTTTTGCATTTTCATTTTTTGCTCCCCTTCTTCCCATTTATTTTTCCGTCAATATGGCCGTGTAAGGGCTTGTTTTTTGTGGGACGAGTTGTACTTTTGAACGACACCATTGGTTTTACCATGTTGTGTGCACGAAAACTGGAAAAAAAATTCCAAGTGCGGTGAAATTGCAAAAAAAAAAAAAAAAATTGCAATCCCACACTTGTTTTTTTGCTTTGCTTTTTCACTGGGTTCACTAAATGCTAAAACTGACCTGCCATTAGGATTCTCCAGGTCATTACAAGTTCAGAGACACCAAACATGTCTAGATTCTTTTTTATCTAAGTGGTAAAAAAAAATCCAACATTTGTTTAAAAAAAAAAAAAAAAAAATTGCGTCTATTTCTGATACCTCTAGAATCTATTTTTTGTGATCTTGGTTTGGGTGAGGGCTTATTTTTTTGTGCAGCGAGCTGATGTTTTTAATGATGCCATTTTGGCGCAGATACGATCTTTGATCGCCCGTTACTGCATTTTAATGCAATGTTGCGGCGACCAAAAAACATAATTCTGGTGTTTTGACTTTTTCTCACTATGCCGTTTAGCGATCGGATTTTTTTTGATAGAGCAAGCGATTCTGAACGTGACAATACCAAATGTCTATGTTTGATTTTTTTTAATGTTTTATTTTGAATGGGAAGAAAGGGGGTGATTTGAATTTTTATATATATTTTTTATTTTTAAAAACCTTTTTGTTTTCACTTTTGGCATCCTTCAATAGTCTCCATGGAAGACTAGAAGCTGCCATAACCCGATAGGCTCTGCTACATACAGGCGATGATCAGATCACCTTTATGTAGCAGAATTGCTGACTTGCTATGAGTGCCGACCAGCAGGCGACTCTCGTAGCAATCCAGCACTGACAACCAGAGGCCTCTAGTAGATCTCTGGTTGTCATGCCATCCAATCAGTGAACTGCGATCACGTGACGGCGGTCACCGGTGGGCGGATTTCCGGCATGATTACCGGAAGCTTATGTTAAATGCCGCTGTCAGTTTGACAGCAGCATTTAACGGGTTAATAGCCGCGGGTGGATCGTGATTCCACCTGCAGCTGTTCCCGGCACATGTCAGCGGTTCAAAACAGCTGACACGTGCCAGGAAAGATGTGGGCTCACTGTCGGAGCCCACATCAAAGGGATGGAGTCCAACTATTACCATTAGGCCGGCGTCACACTTGCGAGTGTGATGCGAGTAAGTCACACGACTTTCTCGCATCAACACCCGGCACGGCCGCCCGCTCTCGGACCAGAGTGTGAGGCTGCATAGAAATACATGCAGCAGCACACTCGGGTCCGAGAGCGGGCGGCCGTGCCGTGTGTTGATGCGAGAAAGTCGTGCGACTTACTCGCATCACACTCGCAAGTGTGACGCCGGCCTCAAGTACTATTAAGCTCGATGTTGGAAAGGGGTTAAGCTAATAACCTGCAGATTAACCATATATCTGCAGGATAATGGCGTTATCCAACAGATAGGTTCCTTTTAAAAGGGTTGTACTTTTCTCAGACAACCCCCTTCTCAAATCAGTAGGTTTCACCCCAATAAAATAAACACCAATTCTCATTTCTGGTGCTGCTGCAATGGTGACGGCACTGGTTCTCCCAGGGATTACGAACCACTGTTATGCCACACAATCCCAGAGTCGATTCACTGTCCACTCTTTCAGACAAATTATACATCAGAAGGAAGTGAGAACAGTCGCAGCTCTCACTGCCTCTGGATGTCTGATGTGATAATATCCCACAAGCCCCAGGAAAGTCAGTGCCAACACAGCTGGAATGGTGCCAAAGGACAGTATAGGTGCTATTGCTTTACTGGGAGGAATCGTGATTGAGAAGAGGTTCGCCGGATTAGTGAACAACCCCTATTAATATAACGATATGGAGAAAAATCTAAAAGAAAAACAAAAAGGTTTTAAAAATGTATCTAAACACAAAATCCTGATTTAACCAATAGGTCAGTTTCTGATGATAGCTTCCTTTTGAAGGGAGTCTGTCACAACCAAAAAATCAACAACTTACGGTTAAGTAACGAATTGGCCCTTTTAAAAATTTGACCTGAAATACAAATTTCATTACTTTGGTTTTACATAAAATATGTTTTCTTACATATGCAAATGTTGGGTGCACCATCCCACAGTCCGCACTACCCCTTATCATGATTGACCCCATTTGCTTGCTCAGATTGGGCAGTGCCGAAACTGAATCCCCAAACGTGAACATTTGCACAAACAATGAAGGCGCTCAGCAAGTGTGATCTCACAGTGTTAGGTTAAGTGCTGTCTCATCACTCTCTTGTCTGCATCAACTAGCTTTTACTGTATGATCCTGTGTGAATCCAGCGGCCACAGCAGACAGGAGAGCTGGAAAGTCCTGTAGCATGAGTGCAGACGTGAGCTGGGGATTCAATTCAGGTAGCGCTTCCCAACTGAAGGCCCACGGAGTCATTGGCCATGCACAAAGGACACTGCTACTGCAATAAACTATTTTTTATGGAAAACTAAAGTCATGAAATCCATCTGGACAGGTATGAAGTTTAGAAAGGCCAAGTCCCCTATATGACATTATAAGCAAATTACGGTTTCTGGTGAAAAACTCCCTTTAAATTGGGTGGAGTAAAATCACATTAAATACAAGATTTTCAAATGTATCAACAGAATGCCCTTCTCTCCCCACAAATCTTGGTGAAATATTTTTATAAAAGAATGTGGAAATCTACATCTGGATTTAGAAACGCAAGTGTGTCATTAAAGGGAACCACCAGGTTTTAACCAATATAAACAACGGCCACCAACTTTTACATCAGTCTAAATAAGCAGTATACAAAGTCCTAAATGCCCTCTGCATAGCCCAAAAAATATTTATTATACCCCTATACAGTGTGGTCCAGTTCGATGGGCGTCACTTGTCGTGCTTTGGCGCTACCGCTCTCTTCACAATCGCTGTCCTCCTGCCTGCTTCATGTGAAAGCAAGAGGACGGCGACTGCAAAGAGGAAGAGGGCCATTTTTACGTTTTTCACTTTTCTTTTTTTTTTCCCCTTTCTAACTTTTTCATTTTTTGTGTCAA